>CM077167.1:159019538-159367850 GCA_039583875.1 Platanthera guangdongensis
GGAATCGACTCTCTCCGCAGGGGAACTCGCCGAACTTCCTCTTCCGTCGGATCCCGCAGAATCCCACACCTCGTGAAGAATCTCGCGACTCTCGCCGATTCTTCCTTCCAGGAATTTCTCCGCGGTTCCGATCTTTCCCGGTTTCGATTCTTCCTTCCAGGAATTTCTCCGCGTGCACTCATCGGGTGTCCATTACTTCAACCAACTAACTCCCGTCTATGCTTTTGGGTAACCACATCCTCACCCTTGCTTGACTTTATTACTAGTGTCGCTTCCCTTTTGACTTTTGATTAAGCGTAGAGTAGGGATTCTCTCCTAGGTTGGCGATGGCTCCAAGGACAACGCTGGACTGATCACTGGATGTGAGCTGGTTCGAACAGGGTTCTCACATGCCTCTGACGAATTCAGAAACATCATTATTATGCTGGAAGAGGCTGGACTCTCATTCGTACTGGAGCACCCGTGTAAAATCTTGGACAAGGAAGTGCTGGAGTTCTTCGCTACAGCCAGACTCCGAAATGAAGACTCTCTCATTAAGAGCGAGGTTGCAGGGGAAACGATCAAGATGTCTGCAACAAGCTAACCCAATACTTGCAGCTCACTAGCTCGGAGCGCGAGGATTATCTTGAGGAAGAAGACAAAACCAGGACTCTATTATTCTGTGTCTCGCTCGAGGAACTCGGTCGATAAAGCGAAAGGATATGAATGAAGAAGGGAAACTTCTGTCAGACATCGTTGGGAAGGTACTCATATGCAAACCGGGTTCTCATGACCACATCTCTGCGGACATGTTCAAGATCCTGGTGGCATTGTCTGCAGAAAAGGATTCAACTGGGGGGCATTGCTTTTTGAGAAGATAAAGGACACCCTCAGATCTCCTAGCTTTGGCCGAATCATCAATCTGTATCTCAATCAGTTGAACAGAGATAAGTATGATATGAGTAAAGATGTTCCTCTACATTACTTGAAGAAAATGGACTCGAGTGTTTTTGACAGATGGGAGAGGCGCATTGGGCAGGCTGCCGTGGTAGAACAACAGGACGTATCTCCAGCCGAGGACGGAACTGTGGCTGATTCCTTAGTTATCCCTAGTGAAATTCCTGATGCTTTGACTGCAGGAATTGAGGGGGAGCCTCTACCCACTTATGCTGATATCGTATCTGACATCTCCAAGATGTCCAGAGATGCAGTGGCAGATATACAAGAAGAAAGTGAAACTGTGCTGGAGAATGAGCAGGCTCTGAACCTGAACGATCAAGGAGTCGAAGCTAATATAGAGGAGACTGCTAACAAAGGGTTGGAAGATGATGCTGATGAGAATGATCTCATGGATGATGAAGGTGAGGAAGAAGGCAATGAGGGACAGGAAGCATTGGAGACTCGGGATATCATTGAAGCTTCATCTGACAAGCACACACCTGAGATCGTTCCTGAGAACATTGGTGCAACAATGGAGGGGGAGTCCGGGAAATCTACAGAGGTCGTAAGCATTCCCCCCTTAGAGACTGTGCTTGTGTCCAGCTCTACAGGTGCATCTGCTAAAGAGCAAGGCCAAGAAGTGCCTCAGGATCTTCCACTACGAGATGATCTAGCCACTCACACCGTGAATGTCATTCAGGGTATAGTGGATGAGCTTAAAGCATCTTTTGAGAAAGCTCAAAATAAAATGCTGAAAAGAATTAAGAAATCCGAGAATCTCATGCTCCAGAACATGGTGGAGATCAATCACAAGCTGGACGTGATGGAAAAGAAGTTTGAAGATAAGTATACTGCAGCCGGCCAAGCTGTCACTCTTCTCATGGACGGATTAAAAAGGAACACTGATACTCTCACAATCGTAAATCAGAATGCTCATGTCGTAGCAAATAACATTCAAAAGTTTGATGGCAATATGGTAACTCTCAACACCAATCAACAAGCCTTGGTCACTGAATTCTCCAGGACTACGAAGCATATTGATGACTCACTGCATTCTATGCAAACTCCATCGCAGTCGAAGCCAAAAAGGGGGAGAAAGAATATATAGCTAAGATGGCTGAGCTTCGGGAAGTCATGATCAAAAACTTTGAACAATCAAACCGATATGTCTATGACAGTTGCTGGTGGATGCTCCAACAAGCGTTAGGCGTCGATTTGCCTGAAAATCCTGCGGGTACTCATGATCCTGAGGAAACTACGCTGATGAGGGAGTAAGTGCTGCAGAAGTTCCCATGAGTGATGCTGATGCTAGGGCTATTTCCAAAGCAAAACTGATGGCCGTGTTTGACCAAGAGGCCCTAGCAAAAGCCAGGGACAAGAGAAAATCTCAAGAAGGGACATCAAAGGAAACACAAGCTGAAAAGAGAATCAGACTGAAGGAGGAGGAAGTAAGAAACGAAAAGTGGAGTCCAGTATCCAAGAGTATCATATTGGACACATTCTGGCTACAGGAAATAGGGGAAATCAATCGAAACAATGTATACAGCCAGTATGAGTGAGAGATGCACAAGACGTATGAAGCGAAATGAAACATCTCCTTCAGGACCAACATTGCGACAGATAAAGCTCCTCCTCCCAGATATTATCCGAAGCCCAAAGAGTATATGGAGAGGCAAAGAAAGAAGTATTTGGCTCAAAAACTCAAGGATGACTTAGTCAAAGAAAAATAGTCAAAAATTTATTGCCTGTCATTCTCTCTTAAGAACAATTAACGTTTATTGTTATTATATGAACAATCTTGAGATTATATATACATATATATATTTATATGTATTTGAATTTATGAATGACTCAAGTCTTGATCTGTTTGCTATATTCTCTTGTGCTGCATACTAAATTGAATGTTGTTTATATTATCTGGTTGGTGTTATTCATCTTAGCTAGTAGGATTTTGGCTTCGTCAAATAGGGAGAGATTGTTGGGTATTGTATCCACAATTACCTGGATTTGAGGAAGCCACCTGTCAAGCTAAGATGAATTCACAATGTATTTGATAAAATATTTCAAGTTGTGCTTGCAGTTATTCCACGTTAAGTGCACACCAATGTCAGGTGCAGTAGGTCAATATACACGGGTCTGCACAACGTAATCCCTCGTTGAGCAGATCAATGTGTTGGCCTACGTGTACTCTCTCTATTGGAGTGCACTTACTTTCAAGTACAGGGCTGTAACTATGCAAGAGCAGACAAGGAGCAAGGATGGGTCAAGGAGCAGCTCTTGGGTGGAAAGACGAAAAATCGTCCAAGTATAAATCGACGAGAATCACCAAGTGATTCTCGCCGATTCGGCGAGAATCACTAGTGATTCTCGCCGAATCGTCGAGAATCATTAGTGATTCTCGCCGACTCTATCCGGCTACCTCAAAGCGGTGCCAAGTAATATTCGGCGAGAATCACTAGTGATTCTCGCCGAACCCATCGTTGAGCAGATCATGGCCAAGTAATATCGTCGAGAATCAACAAGTGATTCGACGAGAATTATCAAGTGATTCAGCGAGAATCACTAGTGATTCTCGACGAATCGTCGAGAATCACTAACTGATTCTCGCCGATTCGTCGAGAATCACCTTCGATTCTCGCCGATTTTGACTTGGGCATTTTTCTGGAAACCCCCTGGACCGGACTTTGTCGCAGGCACTGTTTTGAACCGGCTTAGGGTTTCTTCTGGTGGGACCCACAACGGTCTTTAAGGTGTATACTTGTGTATAAATACACGCGTATTTTTGAACAGAAAAGCAGAGAGAAGAAGAAAGAAATACACGGGCCGCGACGTGACCTAGATCACGAGTTTCGCTCCGCGCGCCGCCGTCGCCGCTCGAGAGAGTTGTTCGCCGTTTGATCGTGGTTTCGCCCAGATCCTCCTGCGACAGAAGCCTAGCTAAGCTTAGCGTCTCACGTGTCTAACCAGAGATCCTTTGTCTCTTGATTTGTTGATCGGGAAAACCTTCCCCGTCCGAATCGATCGAGACGATTGATCCTAGTGTGACCGTTGGAAGACCTAGCTAGCTTCGCTACGAAGTTTGAATCTCCAAAGTACAGCTGACGCGCACCGTCGTTGCCGCCGACCCCGAACCAAGCCGCCGCTCGTATTGCCGCCGCCGGTTCCGAGGAGATTCTCTCCAAGAGAGATCTAGGGTTGTAGACTCTTCGTTGACTTCACGAACACGTCGTCGAACGAAGAGGAACACCTTAATATCCAAAAGTAGTTTGTATTTCTTGTACATTCTAATTTCATTTTTTTTGTTGTAAAGGAACGTTGGTTCCTAGGTGTAAGGGTTGGGTGCAACCCGTGTAGTGGGAGTGTTGACTCCTACGTGTGGAAGGGATCCTTCCGATAGTGCAAGGATTGGATTTCAATCCTGTTGGTGAAGAGACCGAGTCGTCCCTTGTTGGGAGATAGGTCGAAGGGGAAAGTGGATGTACCCAAATCGGGGAACCACTATAAATTGCTTGTGTACTTCTGTTGCTGTGGTGTTTTTGTTTTCTTGTGCAGGTATAATTTTAAATTCCGCAAAAACGCTGCGCGTCACCTATTCCCCCCCATAGGTGAAGATAGTTGACACTAGGTGGACTTTCAGCCCCGCAGTATTGTTAGTGACCGAGATGGATGCTTCACGTCGAAGGACTGGAGGCTAGTGCATAGTTTGTTGGGAACTAAGCTGAGTTTCAGCACAACCTTTCATCCACAGACGGATGGTCAGACCGAGAGGGTCAACGGGACGATGGAGGACATGCTTCATATGTGCGTTTGGGATTTCGGGAAATAATGGGAAGATCACTTGTACATGGCGGAGTTTGTATATAACAACAGCTATCAAGCGAGTATTGGAATGACGCCTTTCGAGGCCTTGTATGGGAGAAAGTGTCGCACGCCGTTGTCTTGGTTGGAGACAGGCGAGTCGAAGTTATACAAACATCAAGCGGTGGAAGACGCCACTTTAATGATACGTACAATTCAGGAAAGGTTGAAGATCGCTCAGGACAGGCAAGCAAAATACTATAACGCCAAGCATATGAACGTGGAGTTCGGTGTTGGCGACTGGGTGTATTTTAAAACCAAGCCGTTCAAGGGTGCCTCGCAGGTTCGACGCATAAAGAAGCTGAGTCCGAGATATCTTGGACTGTTTGAAATCCTGGAGCGGGTTGGCGAAGCAGCGTATCGATTGAAGCTGTCAGTGGAGCTGAGTGGGCTACATGATGTGTTCCACGTATCGGTGTTGCGGAAGGCGGTGCAAGAGCATTCGCAGGTCGTTGCGGTCGAATAAGTGCCGGTTGATTACGGGTTGACAACAAAGGTTAAGCCAGTACGCATTGAAGACTTTGAAGTCAAACGACTCCGCAATAAGGAAATCTGAATGGTTAAAGTCTGATGGGATAACTGCGGACGGGAGGAGCTTTCTTGGGAGCGAGAACAGATTATGTTGGAAGAATACCCCGAGTTATTCCCCTCAGGTAACATTTAAATTTTTGTGTACCTTTACATAATTTCGGGATGAAATTCTTTAAGTGAGGGAGATTTGTAACGCCCCAAAAGTCGTAACCGAGCTGGTCGCGTCCTAAGAAATTTTTGGTGCCTGTATAGGGGTACATGGCCTAGGATACGGGCGTGTCCAAGGCCGTGTCGTTCTCTGGGTTGGTCGGCTGTATCCAGAAAAGGACACGACAGGAAACACGGTAGCGTGACACGGGCGTGTCAAGGGACACGGGCATGTCCATACCCGTGTCACCACCCGTGTTCCCAAGAGTCGTGTTGGTTGTCGTGGCGGTTACTGGTAACACGACCCTAGGTCACGGGCGTGTCGGAAACCGACACGGGCTTGTCAGGTTGAGACACGAGCATGTCTTGACCCGTGTCCTCTTCTATGCTCGACGATCGTGTCTGGATCGAGGCACACGGCCTGGGACACGGCCGTGTGCAAGGCCGTGTTCGGCCCAGGTTTGAGGATTTTTGAGCATATCTAAGGTGTTCGTTTTCTTTAATTAAGATCTGACGGCCCAGATGTGTTCCTGCTTTTTTAAGGCCGGGAATTGAGGTTTAATTCCTCATTTTCTCTTTAACATTCTCTTCCTAAGGAGTTAGAGAGAGGAGAGAGCAAGGAGGAAGGAAGAGGAGGATTCCGGCCGCCGGAGGAGCATCGGAGCACCAATTCTCTACTTGAGCATGTGAAGCTCTCCTTCTTTTGCATAGGGAAACCCGCTCCCGCGAGTGTGCGGTGAGTGTATGGTGTTCCTTGGGGTTGACGAGAATAGTCCCCCTTGTGTTGCATATAGAGTCCGAAATCGTAGTACAGACGTAGACATTGTGTGTGAAGCCTACCCGGACGTGTTGGTCTGGATCGGTGATGTTGCATATTGTATGGTTTGCCGGAGAAGACTCCATGCTTTGTATTTCTGGGTTTCTACACGGTAGATTGCAACAGGGATCCTTGGGGATTAACTCCAAGGCGCACCCGGAAAACTGAGCAGAAATGTAGTTCTGCTAACTCGGTGGCCGGGGAGCCGACTTTGTACATAACTGGGTTATGTGATGTTTGGAATTGATGTGGGATCCGAGAGAAGCTTGGCTCGTGCGTACATCTTAAGGTGACTACGTGGTGTCAACAATGGGCAAGTGGAATCGGACCTGGGCTATGTGGTTCGGTGCTAGAGACCCATAGAGGGACTGGCCGTTGGCATAGTCGAGAGCCTTAGACAGTGGTAAGAAAGGCTAAAATGCTCACGATGTTTCCATCCTAGGGATGGTGGTGAAGCCACGGAATTGACCGGATTCACTGATAATGTGCCCTGAGTGCACATGATGTTTGGCCGTGCAAGCCTACACCTGTGGCGAAGTATGTTTGTACTTTATTTTTTAGCTGAGATAATGAAATGCAGGTAAGGAGCACCGCCGTCCCGAGTAAGGGACAGGGTCGTTATAATTTGGTCGGCTTTGGCTGACCGATACTTTGTTTGCCACCGTGCGGTGTAATGTTGCTTGTAGGTGATGTGGAACCAATTACCAAATAGCGGGCTGAAGCCCATGTTGCCGAGCTGGCCCTCAAAGGCCAAAGCGAATAGTTGTTTTTTTACTTTGTCATGTGTGGCCGGCCTGCGAGCCGATGTATGTAAAACATTACTTTGTTAAGTGAACTCTTGTAAGGCCATAAAGCCAAGTACTTTCAGTGTATTGGTTATTTCATTCTTGTGGTAGTTTGTGGACATTCATGATAATTGGTTATTCAATTATGGGTTCTTTCCAACAGTTTAAAAGCTTCCACTAAAATGCTCAGTGTTATGGCGAGTAGATATAGTTGGATTTTTGATATTCTTATATAACCCTTCTGACTGTCTGTGGTATATGGCGTAGGGTTCCAGTTGGACCTTCTGTTATATGTCATTCGACAGATGGGGTGTTACACTTCGTAAGCAATATGTATCCGCGGATGTGACCTTATTCGATAATGCATCCTATTTCTCTTCTCACCCCTCTCCCTCTCCAGATATTTCCTCTCCTCCTACTGTCCCCTCCACCACGTCTACTCCCATCAAGATTTCCCAACCTTTGACTCCACTGTCTTCTCCTTCTCTTTCTCCCTCACCACCACTACTCTCTCCCTCCTCTCCGCGGACCTCTCTTTCCACTCCCGGGCCAGCTCTCTCCGCCACGGATGCTCCGGTTCCTGCGGAACACGTCGACCTGGATCTTCCCATTGCTCTTCACAAAGGGGTGCAGATGTGTACCCAACACCCACCGGCTGCTGTTGTTTCCTATGATCGTCTAACTCCTTCTCGCAGAGCGTTTGCCTTAGATATCTCTGCCACTGCCACTCCTCGCACCTACCAAGAAGCTCTTGTCGTTCCTCATTGGAAGGCCGCCATGGATGAGGAAATTGCTACCCTCACTGAAAGGGATACCTGGACCATTGTTCCTCCCCCTTTGGGCACTGATGTGGTTGGCTGCCGCTGAGTCTTTGTTGTAAAGTTTCTTCCAGACGACAGCGTGGATCGATATAAGGCCCGCCTGGTCGCCAAAGGCTTCGCTCAGACTTATGGTGTTGATTACTTTGACATCTTCTCTCTCGTTGCTCGTCTCAGCACCATTCGGTACCTTCTCTCCATGGATGTCAACAGGGATTAACCCATTTCATAGCTTGATGTTAAGAATGCTTTTCTCTATGGTGATCTTCAGGAAGATGTTTACATGGAGCAACCTCCTGGGTATGTTGCTCAGGGGGAGACAAGAGTATGTTGGCTGAAGAAGGTTATCTATGGCCTAAAGTAAATCCCTCAGGCTTGGTTTGAAAAGTTTAGCGACATTGTTGCGGCCATTGGTTTTACAAGCAGTTCAGCCGATAACTCTTTATTCATTCGCAAAACCTCCACGGGTCTGGTGGTTCTTGCTGTATATGTGGATGACATTCTTCTTACTGGTGATGACTAGGATGGGGTAGCTTTTACAAAGAAACATCTTTGTCAACACCTAATCACAAAGGATATGGGCTCCCAAAAACACTTTATGGGGATAAAAATCTCTAAGAAGCCCAACTTCATGGTCCTTTCCTAACGAAAGTATGCTCTTGACTACTTAAAGAGGCAGGGTTGACTGGTGCTAAACATGCCCGATGTCCTATGACTACAGGAGAAGACAAAACTTGGACAGATGACTCGCCTCTTCTATCCGATCTTACGAGGTACCGACGTCTGGTTGGTAAACTCATTTATCTCACGGTAACTAGACCCGATATCTCATATGATATAGGTAAGGTGAGTCGATTCATGCAAGCTCCTAGGGAGTGTAATCTACAGTCTGCCCTGAGGATATTGGAGTATGTTAAAGCAGTGCTAGAGAAAGGACTTCTTTTTTAGAAGAATGTTCACTTGAGGGTTGAAGCGTACTCAGATTCGAGCTATGTTGATGATAAAGGAGACCGCAAGTCAACGTCGGACTTTTGCACATTTGTTGGAGGAAATCTTGTGAGCTGGAAGAGCAAGAAACAGTCCGTGATCTCCAGGTCTAGTGCAGATGCGGAATATCGTAGTATGACATCGACCACAAGTGATTTGAAATGGTTACGAGTTCTCATGCTTGACTTAGGAGAGGTCTACAAATATCCTCTTCCTATATTCTATGACAACAAGACCGCAACATACATCTCCAAAAATCTGGTCTTTCATGAGAGAACAAAACACATAGAAGTCGACTGTCATTTTATTCGGGAAGAGATCTTGAAGAAATAGATTTGTACTCCGTTCGTCACTTCTGACAACGAGTTGGCTGATATCTTCACCAAACTGGTGTCCGCTTCCTTTTTCCACATTTGTGACAAACTGTGCATGATTGATATCTATGCTCTAGCTTGAGAGACAGTGTTGCAGTATGGAGGTCACACGGTCTGTTGCTGTTTGGAGACTGGACAGTCTGGCGATTTATCCCAGCGGTTTATATGTCGGGCTGTTGTTGTTTGGTATCCGAGCGGTCTGGCGGTTTGTCTTAGGCGGCTTGAAGACCGACGGTCTAGCGGTCTCATGTGGCAGCTTGTTCTCTGTGGCAGTTTGTTCTCTCCTTCTTGTGGTTGTCGAGCGGTTAGCCTACTCGTCTAACCGCGCGACTTGTTCGGTTTGTTTATTTGTAAAGCCGCATATACTTGTAATTATCTAGTCCCACATAGCTTATTTGTAATCTCTCTCATCTCCTCCATGCTATAAAAGGGAGGTTATACCTTTGTAATACTCACCTTTTTGGATAATAAAAAATTGTTACTCCAAATTTTCGGTCTGTTAGTTTTCTGTTCGCACAACATATGCAATATGATACATGTTATTATTGTCATCAATGCCTACAACGCAGAGTAAAACACCAATAGTAAATGTTTTCAAATGAGTCTCATCTAACCCTATAATAGGTCTACATCCTACCATGAAACCCTTCTTTAATGCACCCAACATACATATAGCCTTTTAAAAATGTATGTTTGTGAGCCAAATCATGTTTGCATTTTACTTCGATTGTAGTGTCAGGGTTGGTCCAACAAATTTTCTCAAAGTAATCTCAAAGTTTGTTATATTGCTCTATATCCACTCCACGGATTGCTTTAGAGGCACGCTTCTTTACTCTGTACATCTTCCATAAAGTTAAAGAAGTTTTGTTATCTTTTTCTATTATTTCCTGCATTGAACCAACGGGCCATTATGGATTGCTCCTAATATTATGCTCATACCTCTTCACAAGAAACTTGGATGTACAATGTTGAGAATTTGAAACCCTATAACATGTATGTTCTCCTTTGATCGTCTTCACTTGAAATATTTTCTCACATTTTGAGATGAAAGAAGCATACATAAGCCAAGAACAATCACATGTTACTTTAATTTTGTCACTACAATTTTTAGTGAACTTCAGTGGTTTGCCTTGCTTAGTAGAATGCAACCTTACAACATCTTTAAAATCAGTAACACTATTAAAACACATGCCTACTTCAAACTCAAAATCAGAATTGTTTTCATCATCTTGATAAACCTTTATTTGTGTACATCTCACTTTTCGTGCCTGAGCTGAAGGCTGACAACCGGACTCCCTTATATGTATTCCAACGTTCGTTTTTACAGGCTCTTTTATCTCGGTTCTTTCACCAATCAATTGAATTTCTCCATTGATATCGTCATCAAACATCACATCATCAACTTCAAATTCACTATCAATCAAGCCATCACTAAACGATGATTTATCTTGGTCCGACCCCTCTTCCATGTACGATGAATCAATACTACTATCAGCGTTATATTCTTGTTCAAAACAAGTTTCAGCAATCACAATATTTTTCCAATCAACATCTTCACTTGAAGACATTTCTGTAGAAAAACATAAAAATTTAAAATATTTTTGGTAAAACAATATAGAGGTTCTAGTTCATTTGCCAACAGATTGCATATTGAAGATGAGTGCTACATCAAATGGACTTCAATAAAGAATTTGTCTAAAAATCGGAGACTAACAATTAACCCTAAACTCAAAAAACCATTTTTATACCTTCCGACAGAACTTCTGATGGGATGCAGGCGGGAGGCTTGACGGGAAGCAGCGAACCTTCGGGCGGGAAGCAGGCGGGAGGCTTGACAGGAAGCAGGAGGGAGGCGAGCCTTCCAGCGGGATGCGGCCCTTCCAGCGGGATGCAGGTGTGAGACTTGAAGAGTTGATGGGAAGCAGACGGAAGGCAGGCCTATCGGCGGGATGTGACCCTTCTGACGAGATGCAGGCAGGAGACTTGACGGGAAGTAAGTGGGAGGCGGGCCTTCCAACGAATCTTGGCTTTCTGACAGGATGCAGGCAAAAACATCAAGTGCGTTATCGGGAGAGATGACGGCTAGGGCTTAAAGGAGTAATGAAAGGAGGAGTAATGAAACATGACCAATTTGCCCTTCATGAAAACACCATAGGGTGCAAAGTGCAAAAAATATCAAATGGGGGGGGGGGGGGGGGGTGGGGTGCAAAGTGCAATATTTATGAATTGGGGGTGCAAAGTGCCAAAGAGGATGATTTGAGGGGTGCAATATGCCAAAAAGCCTTTGAAGTCTCTTTTCTAAAACTCTACTCACACTCACCTAATTCACACCCCCCTAAATCCCGCGACTCTCACTACCCTTTGGCGACTTCCTGAACCCGATGGCCCCATTCCTCCCAACGCTGCTCCTCCAGTCGTCGACGTCTGCCAAGAGCACCGTTGACGCCCCTCCTCCGGACACCACTCCTCCTCCCGCCTCCGATGTCGCTCCTCCAGCCGTCGGGTAAATGATTCTAGGGTTTTGTTTGTTGCAACATAGGGTTTCTTATTAACACATTTTACTCAAATTTTCCTCCTACTTTGATCTAAAGTTGATCGATTCCTCCTCTTTGTTAAAGATCATTGTGTTCGGTTACTTCTCAACCCTAAAGTATTATCTTATTTTTTATTACATTTTATTGTTAAATAGTTTATTATTCATTTTCATTGTGTTGAATGGTTGAATGATTGTTATTTCAAAAAAAAAAATTTCCAAGACATGGAACGACGCCCACACGAGCCAAAGAGGAAGCCCCTTCGGGAACCGCACGAAGCGATGCGGGTGCGCGCCACACCAAGCCCGCACGCACCAAAGTAGAAGCCCCTCCGAGTACCACTCGTTGCCACCACTTCCGCCACCTCCGCTGTCACTGTCGCCGAGCAACTAGCCCAGGCCGCCCAGACAACCAGGGGGGACAGGGGTATGTTCGTCATTTTTCAGAAAATTAGCGATTCAGGTGACTGGAACGGAGCAACGTCATTCGTCAACTTAAGATCCAGCCAAACACAATCATCAACATGTTCCTTCAAATAGCTATAAAAAAACTCACGGAGCTTCGTTTGGAGACAAGCAAACAGAGAGAAAAAAAGTTCTGAAATTTTCTGAGGATGACATGAGACTTAGATAATTCCTTTGCTGATATGTCCTCATTAAGATTTATAACATATTGCCCTCCTATTGTTCACCCTTATAAGTTCTGTGACCTCTATTATCAATGAGTCTAATTGAGTGAGAGAACAACACTCCAACAAGCCAGCAAATTACGGATTGCTTGGGTCAGTCTATTGATGATCGCCGATTGCTTAATGCTTCGAACAGCCAATCGCTGACTGCTTCAACTAATTGATCGTTAGTCTCATGGGATTGCCGATCTCTCTGTATAGGTCTCTCCGTATAGATTTCTCCGTATAGGTCTCTCCGTATAGGTCTGGTAGACCCTTCTTTAGCATACACCAAACATGCTTCTAGGTCATCAGTACGTATAGACCCCAGTTAGGCCTCACAAATATTTTTCCTGGATTTGTGATGAGTGTGATCATACATATATTTCTTACTGTTATTTGCCTACTTAATCATCAGTTTATATGAAATTGTTTATTTAATATATCTGAAAAAATCTATTGTAGGAAGTATTTGGGAAGCTTTTAAAAAATTCCGCACTGAAATCACGATCGTGCCACTTTCGTGCTCGAGCAATTCATCAAATTTGAACAGATTTTTGAGCTCTTGAATTTATTCCGGTGCATTCTTCGCGCATGACCGTGCCAGACCAAAATAAAATTCAAGCTGATGACTAGATTTGCCCGTGCAGCTCTTTCACTCGAGATCGTGGGCATATGTGCAATCTGCATACTAGATTTGACTGTTTTTGCCTCTACAGTGGCATGAGCGTGCCTTGTCCTCTAACACTGCCTCTTTCACTTTCGTTGTCATCGACTTTCTCGCCAAATTATCCATTGACCATGGAAAGATCGAGCGCACGACCTTGTGCCTTAACTGTGCGCAACCACTTTGCTGGAAATTTTTATAAAATTTTTAATTCTGCATAAAAAGAACTTTTCTTTCATTCTTCCTTCAGGTAGCAAACTCTAGGTCATGGGAGAGCTTTTCTCCACCCCAACCAAAGCTTCAATGAGAAGAATTTAAAGGGTAAAAAGGGAGCTAGAAGGTTGAAGCAACGAGGACATGTAGACGAGAATACTTGGAGAGAAGACGCGCCAATTGGAAGACCAGTGATATCAGCTCTTCTCCCATCTCTCTGTCTCTTTGTATTTTTATCACCTCCTTTGCCCAAACTCGTGTTTGTTCAAATGACGTTGGAAGTGAACTTTCTTATATTCCTCTTTAGTACAAATCATGTCCTGTTAAGAGTGTTGATTTCATGAAAGTATTTTGATTTTTACTCGCATTGTGTGGTTAGATGAATGATCTTCTCATGTATTTTGGAATGCTCATGTGTGAGAATAGCCAAGAGAAGCAATTTCAAATGACGTTGGAGTATTGAGTATCTTCGCTGAGAGCTTCCGTAGATATTAATAATTATTACTTCGATCGATACAGTGCATTTGTAACCGCGCAAAGGCAACAACAGAGCCTAAATCTGATAACATTTATTGGAGAACATTTAAATGAACCCAATTTTACTATGGTAGGTGCTTCACTGCCTACCATTATTTGTCAATGAAAGCTGTTCACGCTGGATATCAAGTATTATATTTAATACACAACACATCATAATCTTAGGGCTCTCAGTCATGCAAAAAAGTAAATGAGTTTTTTTTTCCAACCATCGCTTTCTTGGCTACCGCCCCATTAAAGTTGCACTGAGGCTCCGTTTGGCACAACGGTAGCACAGTCGTGAACACGACAGTTATGAACCGTCTTTCGTGAACACCCCACCTCATCTAAGGAAATTCACTTTTATCTTGGTGGTGCCAGACATACATTATATTACAACTGAGTTTTGTCCAAACTCACTGGAGCCAAAAAGCCGTGCCAAACGAAGCCCGGGTCACATGCTATCACAGTGAAAGTAAGTAGTAACCATGCATTTGCATATGTGCGCAGTAAAACATGTTGAATTTTACATACAGAATAGCTTACACAAAGGAGAAAACAGAATACAGTTTTTACACTATGCTATATTACAGATTTAAAGGCATTCCAAAATACATGTGCAGGAAAACTTCATTGTGAAGTAATATCTCAAAACAATCCCAACCAAAAGCAACTGCAGCAGTCAAGTTCTCTTAGAATAAAATATTCAAAGATTAAAAAAACAACCTTCTTTAACAATTAAAAAAATGCAAACATCTTTGAAACTCTTTAAACCCTAATAGTAAAGATAATGACATTGTTTCATAACTGCCTGGGGGTGTATTATTAATAGTACTTCCGCCTGCTCACTCGCGAAGATCATCGCGAAAACTCAAGTGGGGAACATGCCAAGGGGACAACTGACAACAACACATGACCCAAGGAAATGCCTAAATAGGAAAACTTGTTAAGATTTTGGCTGATGTATTAGGGTTTAGGGTTTTGGATTGAATCAAAGTTAATACAACCTAAATACTCAATGGCCACATTTTAATAATTTTCGTATTCATTCGATGTATGACGTACGAAGGGTCGCCGGATTATAATGGTCGTGTGTATGGAACTGGATCTAGAAAGACTCTTCTACAATGTTAAGCTAGATAATCTTCACAGTGCTATCTGCCTAATCAGCTTGCAACCTGACACTACAACCATAGCTCCCAATGTATTTCACTGATTGTCTTCCTGAGGTGCTAAGGGCCTTTCTTAACCTTTTCGAGATATGAATAAAATCCGGCTATATGCATGAATGCAAAACAAAATTCCTATTTACAGGCCTTGGTTATAGATTTACTTGAGAGCAAAAGAAAAAAAGGAGTTTAAACATTAGAGGTTGAGCAGTGCGGCTCAGTTCTAATAACCCGAGTGTTATATGAGCCACAGAAACCGCATTTGTGGTACAACCAGTGGAATTGAGATGTTCCCTTCTTTTCACAATCGTTGCACAATATATCCTGAATAGAGTTAACATGAAACCTTTTTCAGTATATTAAAACTCAACACTTGTATCTGTTAAATGAAAAATAAAAATGAGAGAGAAGGAGAGAGAGCTAGGACCTGGCATTTGTCTTTGTATTCCTCGGGAAGCTCTTCCGCAGCGAGCAGTGCATCAAGCATGCCAAAATATACCTACAGATATCAAAGCAAAGGAGCTACAAATATGATATTTGATATGTACTGATAAATTTACGGGTCATTGCAAAAGAACCACTGGTCCATTGACAGAAAATACAAGCATATATATATATAGAAATAATTACCCAAACCTTCCCTCTAAACTAGCATAATTAGTGAAAGCACCCTCTTATTTTCGAAATTACAAAAAACTCTTCTTAAGTTTTCATTTCATTACCAAAACCTCCCCTGATTTTTTCATTTCATTGCATTCATGAATAAAAATACCCCCCTGGACACTGTTCACCGAGGGGGGTGTTTTTGTGCATGGATGTTATGAAATTAAAACTTCAGGGGAGGTTTTGTAATGAAATGAAAACTTTAGAGGAAGTTTTTGTAATTTTGAAAATAAGAGGGGTGCTATCAGTAATTTAGCAAAGTTAGAGGGGAGGTCTCGGTAAATGGTCCTATATATATATATATATAGGTGTGTGTGGGGATGTAGCTTCTAAACTTTCTAGAATAAGCTTCCATAACCTTTTGGAGGATCAGAGGAAACTTGTAGACACTCCATCAGAAGCCTCTAGAACCTGCTAGATGACCTAAACCCTTCATGAATGATCCAAGAACCATCCAGAAGATCTGAAATAGTACTACGAGATGATGAGTGACCTGGCCTATAGTCACGGCCAGAGAAACAGTCACGCCTAATTCCTAGTAAAACTTGGGTTGATATGAAAGGTAGACTAAAATGTAAATACATTCAACCAATTACAAGTTTAGAATAATTGAACTGATAAATCTGAGACAACAAAATAGAATGATTCTTGAATTTTGACTCATTTGAAGAATTGATTTATATATGGCATTTGCAATTAAGAAGCATGGATAATCATCTATCTTGACCTTGGCGTCAAATTAAAACATAGGTGCATTTTTAAAGTAAGGAATATAGTGAATTCATAAAGGCTTAGAAGTAGAAAGACTACATATTTCTATAATAAGTATTACACATTAGTCAATTAGCACTACCCCAGGTCCACCAGGTCTAATAAATCAATTATCGCATCCTTGCGGCCGCCTACGCTCCCCGCTCCCCACAAGTACCACATTTCAATGGCACATACCCGATGGGTTGGTTCGCCAAAGTAGAGCGGGTGTTTGACATTCAACACACGACGAAGACGCAAAAAGTCGGGGTTATGCTTCTCAGTATGGAAGGCTTATCCCTGTAGTGGGTACGGTGGCCCCGTTCGACGACTCCAAGACTCACCTGGCAATATCTCAAACAAGCCCTCGTCAAGCCTACAATCACTATTTTTTGGATAATATAGTGAAGAGCTCGAGGGCATGATTGTTAGTATCGCAATCTGATTGTAGGATCGTATGGTCCAAAAATAAGAAACTAATCCGGATCTCAAGAAATTTTAGTTTGGTCTCCTCCACTAGTCGGATTGCGATCTGCATCAAAGGATCAATACGATCACAATCCTAAGACCGAAGATATCTATCCAAATCTAACAACAATTAAAGAATCAGAATCAGCATCACAATTAAATGGTTTTGTGGAGAAATACAAAGATAAACAACAACACTCAAGCCTTTATCTCACTATAGTGGGGTCAGCTATATGAATCCTTTGTCGCCATTGTGCCCTATCTTTTGTCATAATCTCACTAATGCTTAAGTACATCCTGTCTTTCCTTATAGTTACATTCCAAGTCTTTATTGGTCTACCCCTCCCTCGTTTAACATGCCTAGTGACTAGACTCTCACAACACCTAACATGTGCCTCTAATGGTCTCCTTTGTATGTGCCCAAACAATCTTAGTCGAGCTTCTCGCATCTTCTCTGCAATTGGTGATACACCTGTCTTATTGGAGAAATACAAAGATTCAAAAATAAAATAATTTCTTTTTATTAATTTCTCATACATTACAACTAAATACAAGAAATGTATATTTATAGAATGAGGGATACACAATATCATCACTCTAAGGTGTGAGACTAAATCTTGAGGATAATGGGCTCTTGTTGGGTCTTACGGCGGACTTTTGTACAGATTCATTTTGTTGAATGATATATGTAAAGGACCATTATTAAAGGCCTGTTTAGCCTCTTAACTACCTAGGATGTTTAGTCCCACATCATGTATTTGAGATCTCTCTCTCTCTCTCCCTATATATTTGTACTCACACATGTATTTTTACACTGGAAAAAGGATATACAAGGTTTTATTGATTTTCCTTCTCTGATCGTGTACTTTTCTACATGGTATCAGAGGGAGTACAGTCCTACTCCTGCGGCTAAGTTTTTTTTAACCGCTGGTTTCTGTGTCTTCCCGCGCGACTTCTTCTCTTATCTGCGCGGCTTCTCCTCCGCTCCTTCTCGCGGTTCTCTTGTCCCGCACGACTTCTCCTCATATCCGCGCGGCTTCTTCTCCGCTTCTTCTCGCGGTTTTCTCTTTTCTTTCCGCTCTCTCTTCTCATTCTGTGGAACCACTCTTTTTTACGCTCCCCTGGCTTTTTATAACCTTCTTCCGCTCCCTCACGGTGGGTCCCTCATTTTCCTTCTCGCGCGGACTTCTCTTCTTATCCGCGCGACCTCTTGGTTTCCCGCGGCTTACTTGTGTTGCGGACTGGCCCTAAACCGCTGCACCTGCTCTTCTTGCCTCTTTGTCGAGCTCCTTTCTCCTCGTTGCTACTGTCTGCAACTTCCTTGGTCTACCCACGCGGTCTGCTTCTCTCTACGACTTCGTGTCGCGCGGTCTGCTGGCTTCTCGCCACGCGGTCAGCCCGCTGATATTCCTGCTTCGACCTACTCTTCTCGTCGCGGACTTGTCTTGTCGCGCGGACTTGGCGCCTACTGCTCTTCGCCTTGCGGCTCTATCTCGTCGCGTGTTCTGGGCGCATAGTGCGACTAGTACGGGGTGCTTGTCGCGCAAGATTCTTCCTTGCCGCCGTGGCTTGGTCTCTTACCGCTGGGATTGCCTCATATCTCTACCCGCTCCGCATCTTGGTCGCGGCTTCTTTCCTTATCGTTGGTGTATTGACACCGTGACCGTGCGGTCTTCTCGTACGATTTCTTCGCTGCTTAGTCGCTGCGACTTCTCTTAACGCTGCAGCTTCTCTTTTTTCCAAGGTATCCACATGTTGGTCGGGTCCGCTTCCTTTCCGCTGGTGTGTTGTCACCGAGACCGTGCAGGTTCTCCTGTTCTCTAGTCGGGGAGGCTTCTCCTCTCTACCCACGCAGACTGTCTTTGGCGTTTCTTGTATGCAGCGATCTTCTCTAACCGTTGCGGCCTCCGTTTTCTGGTCGTGGCCCTCTGGCCGCTGGTGTTGCCACCGTGACCGTTACGGTCTTGGCCCTGCCGCTCAGGTTGCTCCTTGATGCTGCGGATTGTTTATTAGCCGTTGCATCTTCTTTGCAAATGGTTGTCCACTCATCTACACAGAGCCTTACGAAAGACATTGCTGACTTGCGTTTCCAAATCCAGCAACTTCAAGGGAGGATCGATCATTCTTCAAGTTCTGTGATATCCATCTCTGGTGGTGTGTTTTCTTGACTTGCCCATAGTTCGTCCTGGATCCTGGATTCCGGGGCCTCCCACCATATTACCTCACAGCTACCATCTCGCTACTTGGACTCGGTGCATCCCAAATCTATTACTGTTGCTAGTGGGGACACCATTCCTGTCTCTGGCTCCGCCGACATTCACATTCCTCCCGCCATCACTTTTCGCTCTGTTCTTCATGTTCCGGGCTCTTCTTTCAACCTTCTCTCTATTAGTCGTCTTACTCACGATCTTGATTGTTCAGTAACATTCTCCTCTACTTCTTGTGTTGTGCAGGATCGCAAGACGCAGTCTATCATTGGACAAGGGCATCTCTCGAATGGTCTATACATCCTTTTGATCCCTCTCTTCCGACGGTCCTGTCCTCTGTTAGCTCTTCTGAGTGGCATTGCCGTCTAGGACACCCTCCTCTAAATATACTCCGTAAAGCTCTTCCCGATGTCTTCCTCTGGGAATTCTCTTGTGAGTCCTGTATCTATGGAAAACATCATCGGTCGACGTTCTCGCCTCATCCCACTCGGAGTGCTGCTCCCTTTGACCTCGTTCACTCTGATATCTGGGGATCATACAAAATCACCGGTGTTTTTGGCTATCGTTATTTTGCTACCTTTGTAGATGATTATTCTCGAGTGACATGACTGTATCTTCTTCGTGATCGCTCTGAACTGCTGGGTGTTTTCCGTTCCTTTATAAATGAAACTCGCAACCAGTTCTCCACTACAATGAAAACTCTTCGCTCTGACAATGCCCGTGAGTACACTAGTCATGCGTTCACCAACCTATTTGCTGAGTTTGACATCATCCATCAAACCTCATGTGCATATACCCCCAAGCAAAATGGCGTTGCTGAACGCAAGCATCGTCATCTCCTTGAGATTACCCGCTCTCTCATGTTTAAAATGCATGTTCCCAAGAAATACTGGAATTTCGCAGTTTCTACTGCATGTTCTCTAATTAACAACATGCCTTCCTCTGTTCTCAATTTTGCGGTTCCCTTCAACCTTCTTTTTCCCTCCACACCTCCCTTTTCACTCTCACCTCGCGTATTTGGCTGTGTGTGCTATGTTCATACTCTTGGACAGTCCACAGACAAGCTCGCTCCTCGTGCCACGAAATATATGTTTGTAGGTTACTCTCGTACTCAGAAGGGTTATGTCTGCTTCTCTCCTAAAGATCATAAGGTTGTTACTTCTGCTGATGTTACCTTTCTCGAATATCAGCCATATCATTCTCCCCCCACTAGTTCTCTCCTTCCACCACTCCTTCCGCGGTCGATTGTCCCCACTCCTCCGAACCTACCGCCTCTCCTTCCTACACCTCTCCCACCAAACCCACCTCCTCTTACTATGCCTCTCCCTCACAAACCACCTGTCATTCGTGTGTATACTCGTCGCCCTTCTTCCTCCTCTACCAGACAGGAGATGCCCTCCTCTGATGATATATTGCGGCCTGCAGATCCGACAACTACTACTGCACACCCACTGGCGAATTATGTCTCCTTCCACCGCCTCTCTCCGGACCTTCGCCAGTTTGCTCTTTCTTTATCCTCTATTACCATCCCTACTTCTGTGCAGGAGGCTCTCCAACATCCGGGATGACGAGCGGCTATGGACAAGAAAATGTCTGCTCTTTGGGCAAATCACACTTGAGATCTTGTCCCTCTTCCTTATGGACAGACTTGTGTGGGTTGTAAGTGGGTGTTTGCCCTCAAACAAGGCCCAGATGGGACGGTTCAACGTTTGAAAGTTCGGTTGGTGGCTCGTGGTTTTACTTAACAACAAGATCTATATTATGATGAGACATTTTCTCCAGTTGCCAAACTGAATACTGTTCGTGTGTTAATCTCCCTCGTTGTTCATCGGCACTGACAGTTGCACCAGTTGAATGTCAAAAATACTTTTCTTAATGGAGATTTGCAGGAAACCGTCTATATGCAACAACCACCCGGGTTTGAGACCACGAGGGAGTCTCTCGTCTGTTGTCTGAAGAAATCACTTTACGGTCTCAAACATTCGTCTCGGGCATGGTTTGAAAAATTCAGTCAGACTGTCATTGCAGCCGGGTTCACTTGGAGTTCAGCCGACTTCTCATTGTTCACTCGACATCGTCCAACAGGCACAGTGATTCTCTTGGTATATGTTGATGATATTCTAATTACGGGAGATGACCTTACAGGGATACATAAGATCAAACAACATCTGGCAACTGTGTTTCAAACAAAGGACCGGAGAAGCCTTCGTTACTTTCTTGATCTCGAGGTGGCTCGGCGATCTGATGGACTGGTATTATCTCAAAGGAAGTACTGTCTTGACTTGCTACATGATGCGGACTACTCTGGATACAAACCTGCCGACACTCCCATTGATAGTAATCACAAGCTTTGTGCTCATGCGTCAGACTCTGATCTACGCCTTCCAAATCCTGAGTATTATCATCGTCTTGTGGGAAAACTGATATATCTCACTGTTACGAAACCTGATATATCATTTGCTGTTGGGGTTGTCAGTCGATTCATGCATGAGCCACATATCTCTCATCTCCAGACAGTTGAGCGCATTCTTCGATACTTGAAGACTGCTCATGTACAGGGACTTGTATACAAACCCTTTTCGTCTCTCTTATCTTTGAGTGCTTATTGTAACGCTGATTATGTTGGTTCATTGGATGATCGTTGCACCACAAGTGGATATTGCATCTATTTTGGAGGACATCTCATTACTTTGGCGTAGCAAGAAACAGTCTGTTGTTGCCCGCTCATCCGCTGAGGCCGAGTATCGTTCAATGGCTGCTGTTGTGTCTGAGCTCACTTGGCTTGAGGGCCTCCTTGATGATTTAGGAGTCAAGCTTTCCGCACCGGCCACTCTATGTTGCGGCAGTCAGGCTGTCATACACATTGCCAAAAATCCTATTTTCCATGAACGAACGAAGCACATTGAGGTTGATTGTCATTTCATTCGAGAAAATGTGAAATTAAAGAGGGTAGATTTAATGCATGTTCCGGCTACCGAGCAAGTTGCCGACATCCTCACCAAGGCCTTACCACGACCTTTGTACTATCAGTTCTTGTCCAAGCTCGGTGCCTACGATTTGTACGCACCAGCTTGTGGGGGAGTGTGGAATGATATGTGTAAGGGCCCATTAGTAAAGGCCCGTTTAGCCTCTTAACTACCTAGGATGTTTAGTCACACATCATGTATTTGAGATCTCTCTCTCTCTCCCTATATTTTTGTACTCACACATGTATTTTTACACTGAAAAAAGGATATACATAGTTTTACTGGTTTTCCTTTCTGATCGTGTACTTTTCTACACATTTAAAGCTCCCCTGCAAAGTAGGGCATACAGAACGTAGGCACCAAGCTTGGAAAAGAATTGATAATATAGTGTATGGGGTAAAACCTTAGTAATAATGTTAGCATTTTGCTCAGCAGCAGGTACATTTCAGTCCCAATTTCTTCAATTGAACCTTCTCCTGAATAAAGTGACAATCGACTTCAATATGTTTGGTACGTTCATGAAATACATGATTCTTGGAAATATGACGCAGGAGGATTTTCAACCATGTAAGTTCGGATAATAGAGGCCATAGAACAATACTCAGCTTTGGTAGATGAGCATGCAACCACAGACTGATTTTTGCTAGGCCAGGTGATGACGTGTCCACTAAAGTATGTACAAAAGTGACTACGTTTAATGTAATACCTCAACCTAGTTTAACAACAAATCAGTAGTCCGACCGTGTCCCGTGATAAGAAGTAAACTACGAAACAGTATTAAAACTGATACATAACAGACATGATTAAATAAAGTACTAATTGTAATCTTGCAGCGCAAGAAAAAAATATTGAAAATTGGTAAATACGTGTACCTCAAATGCTGATTCACAAAGCCACTAGTAAAGAAAAAGAGCCAAGCAGATTGCATTTACTTAAAACTTTAACACTGACTGAAACATTCAAGCTAAATAGTCATCCTGATACAATGCTCATATACTTGTACAAGAACAAAACTGAAATAAAACAACTGAAACGAAGGACGAACAAGAACAAATGACCACACTGCTTAGCCTATACGTAGCTCCCCACAAGTGACTCTATAAAAACAAGTTTCAACTGGGTCAGTCCCACTGGAGAGTAAGAAAGACTACTCCCAGTAACAGTAGAAAAGTATATAATTAACTTGTAACTGAAAATATGTATATATTTTATTATTGCATGTTGTTAAATCATTCAATGCAAATTTATAAGCTGTTTACTGAAATTATGCATTATGGTTTCTCTTAATACCTGAGTTATTACTTATTCTGAATGCTAGATACCCTGTTTCATTTTCTAAAAAATTAGTATTCTAATTTTTATGGTTTATGATTTGTAGGTTATGACTGATATTGGAGCCTAAATGGCGACCCGAAGACGCCCTGACTAAATTGAAGTGCTCCCTGAGTGGAATACGGCTCGAAACTGAAAAACAACAAGTCTAAAACTGTGGCTAACATTCCCTCGTCTGAGGCTGATATGAACTGCAGGCCGTATGAGAAAGGGAGCACAGATCTGAACTTTATTTCTTGCTTTTTAAAAAGTATTTCATTCATCATCTCTTATCGGTATTTACTCTTGCTATGGGTGTATAAAAAAATTTTAGTTTGTAATTTCATGATACTCAATGGTTGGCTTAATCATGTGTTACTAAGCTATGTGGTAATTATTTTTTCTGAATTGACTGGGTAATTTAATTATTAAACTGGCTCGAATAATTATATTACCAAAAGCGTTCTTAAATGACATAGTAATTGTAGTTATAAATAGTGATATGCTTAGCCAAGAGAAGTTGAATTTCTTACTGTACTATTGCGGTATTCGTATACAAGACACTGTAGCATTGGTGTCAAAGTTATGCTCAAACTCCTAAAATCTCCTTTTTCGATCTAGCAATTGCACCGCAACAACCGCTCGCAGCCTGAAATTTACTTGCACCTTAACTAATCAGTTAAAGATACTAACTATAACCCACCAAACAAAAGATCAACAAAGACTGAATTTAAGAAATTTCTAAATGGGCTTGCTACCTTGCACCAACGCAGCGGAACCCTAACACAACAAACCAAACAAATTCCGAATGGAATGTATCAAGGATTTTGATTCCTGTAACCAAAAATGAAGAACGTATAAACAACTAAAATCTGATGGGAAACAAAGTAGGGAGTGGTTGTACTAACAAAACTTCATGAAGAATTCATTCACCAGGGAACAAATCTAAAAATTTAGGGCTCGAAGAGTGCAACCCTTCGACGGATCTGGAGGAGAAATATTGCTGCCTCAAACTGCACAGACAGGGAAACGAGAGAGAGAGATCGGCATCAGAGCTCCTCTGAAATGCACAACATAGTTACCAAATCGGGGAGAGGGGATCTGGACTGAAAAAAGAGGGTCATAAGAGTGAAATAATCTCTGGGCTAGAATTGAGGGCTCACCTTGGTCGACGAAACCTTCGTCGAATGCTTTAGACGGGAGGAGAGGGGGCGAGGATTCCGTCTCTGGAAATACTACGGGAGGAAGCCGCCAGCGATCGACAGAGATGAAATAGACGGGGTTAAGGCGATGCGTGAAGCCACTAGAGGAGGGTTTCAAGCGCGACTGAATTAATTTCTAATACCTTGCAGTTACGGGAGATAAAAACGTGTGGTGGTTATTACGGATGGAAACAATGTTTCACAAAACTTCTCAATGGGGGAGGAAATGGAAGGAACTAGACATATTATTTAAATATTTTTTTAAAAGCAGAAGCCTCATTTGACACGTAAAAATTAGAATGTGTTCTCTCCTGCGATCCTCCAAACAGTATTACGCACCAAATTTAAACTTCACTTGGATATCTACACAAGATTTTCTAATTAATGCGAGCAAGTGGCTCGAATAAAAACATACCTCGCCCCAACGGCAGCCCGATCAATTAAGCTCGCGGTCGGACCTTGAGATTAATTAAGTGTGACATGTAATTAATTGGGTGTTACAAATCACCACTCCTAAAAAAAATTTTCGTCCTCAAAAATTACAAACATACCTGAGTTAAAGAGGGAGGCATAATCTTCATTGCTCCTGAGTTCCTCTTCTCTCTCCCAAATATACTCTGGTTGACCACAATTCATCCAAAGGACTTTAACAAAATGAATCTCTCTATATTCCTGAGCTTCTGAATCTTTGAGTCCACTATTTTGCCTGGTTTGATACTGATGCTAAGGTTTGATTCAATTGATGCTTCCTTAATACTGATTATCTTGCTGGGATCTCTGACTGTTGTTTTCAGATAGGAGACATGGAACACATCGTGTAATCCACTCAAATCCTCAGGTAGGGCCAACCTGTATGCAATCTCACCGATGCGCTCCAGCACTTCGAAAGGACCAACAACCTAAGACTCAATTTCTTCATCCGCTTGATTCGAGAAACACCCCTGACTGGTCTGACACTAAATTTCATTGACCTATGTATCTGATCAGAATACTTGGCTTGCCCGCCCTGAGCTATTTTCATACGCTCTTGAATGAGTTTGACTCGGGTGGTGGTCTTTTCAATCCAAGTATCTGCGCTAGCAATTCTCTCATGTTCAGCCCAACACAGTGGCGTCCGACAACGTCTGTCATAAAGAGTCTCGAAGGGTGTCATATCAATGTTTGCATGGAAGCTATTATTGTAGGAGAACTAAACTAGAGTGACATACTTCTCTCACTTACAACCAAAGTCCATAATGCACATCCTGCACATATCTTTCATGTTTCTATTGGTGCGTTCTGTCTACCCATCTGTCTGAGGGTGGAAGATTGTGCTGAAATTTAACTTAGTGCCCAGACGCTCTTGAATGTATTTTCACTCCTTAGAGGTAAACCTACCATCTCTGCCTGAAACGATAGTCTTAGGAACACCATGTAATCGAACAATCTCGTCCACATACAATTGAACTAATCTCTGACCTTAATATGTTATTTTATTAGGAATGAAGTGGACAACCTTGTAGAGACGGTCAACTATAACCCACAAAGAATCATTCTCATTTTGCGGCCTGGGAAGGGCATGAACAAAATCCATCGCTGTCTTCAAAATTCCACTCTGGGATAGGAAGTGGTTGCAACTTGACTCCTGCTCTCTGACATTTAGCTTTAACTAACCTGTAAATTTCACACTTCCCAACATGCTCTGCTCCATCTCTCTCTTCAACCCTGGCCACCAAACTGACTTCCTAAGTTCTGCGTACATTTTTGTGTTGCCCGGATATATTGAGTACTTGGAATTATGAGTCTCTACAAAGATGTCCTCGCGCAGGTGGCTGACTTCAGGGATGCACATTCTTCCCTTATGGAGTAGCAAATCATCCTGAATCACAAAATCTTCCTTCTGCCCAGACTGCGCCAACTCCCAAAATTCTACCATCTTCTGATCTAGGGGTAGAGCCGTCCTGATCTTATCTTTAATGTCACAGGTGATCTCCATCCAAGAGAAACGTGCAAAACCAAAATTGGAGTTCGGTACAACCATGATATCCAGTCTCTCCAGCTCTCGAACAAGCTTCTCCTGTTGGGTGATGAGGGAGTAACACCTGCTGAGGGCATTTGCTACCACATTTGTCTTATCCAGATGACACTGAATGCCCACATCATAATCTGAAAGGAATTGCAATCATTTACGTTGCCTCAAATTTAGCACCTGTTGCTCAAAGAAATACTTGAGGCTCTTGTGATCTGTAAAGATTTCACAACGAACCTCATAGAGGTAGTGTCTCTAAATTTTCAGTTCGTGAATAACCGCTGCTAATTCCAAGTCGTGAACGAGATAATTTTTCTCATGCACCTTCAGCTGTCTAGATGCGTAGGCTATGACTCTCCCATACTGTATTAGTACACAACCTAAATCCTGGCCCGAAGCGTCACTATAAATCTGGAAACCATCTACTCTCAAAGGTAAACATAAGATGGGCGCATACATAAATCGGGTCTTCAGCTCCTCAAACACCAATTCGCATTCTACAATCCACTCAAAGGATTTCCCCTTCCTAGTAAGAGAAGTTAAAGGTAGAGCAATTTTTGAGAAATCCTAAATAAATCTACTGTAATAACCTGTCAGACCAAGAAAACTGCGGACCTCGGTAACTGCCTTCGGTCTTGACCAATCTCTGATGACTTCTATTTTCTTGGGATCCACTGCAAGATCTTTCTGATTGATAACATGTCCCAAGAATTCCACCTCTAAAAGCCAAAATTTGCACTTCGAAAATTTCACATATAACTGATTCTCCCTGAGTGTGCTCAAAACAGTCCGCAGATGAGTGACATGCTCCTCATTGCTCCTAGAATATACCAGAATGTCATCTATAAAGACGATAACAAAACAGTCCAAAAACTCTTGGAACACCCGATTCATCAAGTCCATGAAAGCTGACGGAGCATTAGTTAATCCGAACGACATGACCACAAATTCAAAGTGTCTGTATCTCGTGCGGAAAGCTGTCTTCTGAATGTCCTCGTCTTGAATTCTCCACTAATGGTAACCAGGTCTCAAGTCTAGCTTGGAATAAGCGCAAGACCCTTCAAACAGGTCGAATAAATCAACTATCCTCGGAAGTGGGTACTTGTTCATGATGGTGAGTTTATTCAGCTCGTGGTAATCAATACATAACCTCAAGCTACGGTCCTTTTTAACAAATAGAACAGAAGCGGTCCAAGGAGAAGTGTTAGGCCCGATAAAACCCAAATCAAGCAATTCCTGCAAATGGATCTTTAACTCTGCTAATTCCCTGTGGGTCATGCGATAAGGAGCCTTGACTCGGTCTAGATCCTAAAGAAAATCAAGTTGAAAGTTAACTTCTCTAACGGGAGGGGTTCCAGACAGTTCTTCTGGGAAGACATCTGGGAATTGCCACGCTACCTCCATATCTTGAAGGGTGCTCTTGGCATCCATACACATCAATACCAGGAAGGCTGCACAATCCTTACTAATACTCCTGATGGCCTTGACGGAGGAGATAATTAAATTGGAAACCCCGTCCATGCCACGATACAAAATGAGGGACCGATTGGGGTCTTCTAGCTGAATTTCTTTGCTCATGTAGTCTATCTTGGCGTTCATATCAGATAACCAGTCCATCTCTAATATCAGTTCAAATTCAGCAATAGGTAGGAGGAATGCCTGCACAATAATTTCAGATTCCCCGAAATGCAATGGGACCCTACACTTAAAACTTATTTGCAAAATTGAACCATTAGGCATCAAAACATTTAACAGTGACGCTTCTGGAAAGATCTCTAAACCGAGTCTATGGACAAAAGATTCTGCAATGAATGAATGTGAGGCATCCATGTTAAAGAGAACCTTGGAGGGTATGATCTGAATCAAGAGTATTCCTAAATGCACACTTATACACTTGAGTTACACATTACTGGGAGGGTATACCTAATACTTTAACTCAAAGAAAAATTTCATACCCATGACCACATTCTCCTCCTCCTTGGCCTCCCGGTGGCCAAGACCATACGCTCTGGGTTGGACTAAACCTCGTCCTGGAGCTGGCTTTTGGTTTGCGTCCATCAACGTCTTTCCTTTGTCCACCCTACTTGGAGCACTAACCTCAAACTGTGACCGCAAGATATGTCAAAGGAATGAATTTTAGGCTAAGACAAGCTGAAATAATATATATCGAGAAACTTCAGACTTAAAGTTCTATTACCTGGTTACCCGCAAATCCTGGGCAGGAACGAGCAAAAGGCCCTGCTTGCTGACATTTGTAGCAAACACCAGAAGCAACCAAGCAGTCTCTTGGGTTTTAGCGGTTGCACTTTGGGCAGAGGGGATAGTCCCTGCCCTTGGCCTCAAGCTAATTCCCCTTCTTATCACCCGACCTCTGTTTTTTACTCCAATTCTTACCCTAGTTGTTCCTATTCTGCTGCTGTGGCGCATCATGCAGCTGCTTGGAACGAAAAGTGTTGCGCCTTTGAACTAGCTGCTGATCAGCCACCAATCTCCTCGCAGTATCTACCAGGCTTCTATAGTCAGTATTTACCATAGTCATCAGTTATTGCGTTAATGAGTCACAAAGAACATCAACGAACCGGTTTCACTTCTCGACTTCATCACCTTGCATTGAGCCCGCATAGCGCGATAAGTAGGTGAGTTCTTGTTCGTACTCCAAAACAGATTTATCATCTTGAAAGAGCCCGAGATACTTCTCCGGGAGGCTTTGACGTTCGGAAGGGGGTACGAACTAGTTTGTAAGTTCCGTAGAAAAGTCACTCAGGGTAAATATATCTGCTAAACAACCTGACATAAATAAGCTTGCATTAACACCACACTAGACATATATCATTTTCTATAGAAGGAAAAAGGCTAAATTATATTCTTACCGGCAGGATCGTCCGCTAAACGCCTTGTCCACCAAACTTTTGCTTCACCCTGAAGGAGAAAGGTTGCTAATGACACCTTTTTATTCTCAGGGCACCGCATTACGTTCAACAGATCTCTAATATTCAGTACCCAATCATCTGTTTCCATTGGGGTTTCATATCCACTGAAGTTGGAGGGGTGGAGGTCTCTAAAGTCCCTCAACAGTCGATCTATCCCGACCTCCACAACTGCAGGTGCTGGTACAGGTGATGGCGTCCCTGCAGGTTGACCTTTTTGAAATTCAAATAACGCTACGGCTACCGCCTTGGCGATTTGGGTTGCCAAGTCAATAGGTTTTGGTACTGCTAGCACTGCTGGAGGATTGGCGTCACCCATGGAGACCTCAGGAGCAGGGTTTTGACGAGAAGGTTAGCCTACTTCACTGGTACGAGACGCCTATACGACATAGAGAAAGAAAACATTACTGAGAGGCACAAATAAAAGATCTAGAACAAAAAGTATTTTCGTACACGCGCAAAATTAAAGTTAGACAAGATTTGATGACTCTACTGACGAAGGAATGATTAGGGTACAATCCTAGGACTCTGTGGCTCTTTGAACATTCTGGGTCAAAGAATCTTAAACCTGGCTTTGATACCAATTTGTAACACCCCAACCTAGTTTAACAACAAATCAGCAGTCCGGCCGGGTCCCGCGATAAGAAGTAAACTACAAAACAGTATTAAAACTGATACATAACAGACAACATTAAATAAAGTACTAATAGTAAGCTTGCAGTGCAAGAAAGAAAGAATGAAAAACGGGTAAATACGTGTACCTCAAATGCAGATTCACAGAGTCATTGGTAAAGAAAAAGAGCAAAATAGTTTACATTTATTGAAAACTATAACACTGACTGAAACATTTAAGCCAAACAGTCATCATGATACAATGCTCAAATACTTGTGCAATAACTGAACTAAAATAAAACAACTGAAACGAAGGACGAACGAGAACAAATGACCACACTACTTAGCCTATGCGTAGCTCCCCACCAGTGACCCCTGTAAAAATAAGCTCGAACTGGGTCAGGCACTGGAGAGCAAGAAAAACTACTCCTCCCAGTAACAGTAGAAAGGTACATAATTAACTTGTAACTGAAAATACGTATATATTTTGTTACTGCATGCTATTGAATCATTCAATGCAAGTTTATAAGCTGTTTGCTGAAATTATGCATCATGGTTTCTTTTGCTATCTGAGTTATTACTTATTCTGATTTTTAGATAGCCTGTTTCCTTTTCTAAAAATTTGCTATTCTAATTTTTATGGTTTATGATTTGCAGGTTATGACTGATATTAGAGCACAAATGGCAACCCAAAGACACCATGAATGAACTGAAGTTTCCCTGAGTGAAACACGACTCACAACTAAAAAACAACAAGTCTGAAACTGTGGCTAACATTCCCTCGTCTGAGACTCTTACGAACTGCAGGTCGTATGAGAATGGGAACACTAATTTGAAATTTATTTCTTATTTTTTTAAAAAAAGTATTTCATTCATCATCTCTTATATGCATTTACTCTTGTTATGGGTGTATAAAAAAATTATACTTTGTAATTTCATGATACTCAATGACTCACTTAATCATGCGTTACTAAGCTATGCGGTAATTATTTTTTCTGCATTGACTGGGGTAATTTAATTATTAAACTGGCTCGCATAATTAAATTACCAAAAGCGTTCTTAAATGACATAGTAATTGCAATTATAAGTAGTGATATGCTTAGCCAAGAGAAGTCAAATTTCTTACTGTAGTATTGCAGCGTTCGTACATAAGATGCGGTGGCATTGGTTTCTAAGTTATGCTGAAATTCCTAAAATCTCCTTTTTCGATCTAGCGATTGCACTGCAACCGCTCGCAACCTGAAATTTACATACACCTTAACTAATCAGTTAAGGATACTAACTATAACCCACAAAACTAAAGATCAACAAAGACTGAATTTAAAAAATTTCTAAATGGGCTTGCTACCTTGCACCAACGTAGCGGAACCCTAATGCAACAAGCCAAACAAATTCCGAATGGAATGGACCGAGGGTTTTGATTCTTGTAATCAAAAATGAAGAGCGTATAAACAACTAAAATCTGATGAGTAACGAAGTCGGGAGTGGCCGCACTAACAAAGCTTCATGAAGAACTCACTTACCAGGGCACAAATCTGAAAATTTAGGGCTCGGAGAGTGCTACCCTTCGAGGGATCTGGAGGAGAAATATTGTTGCCTCAAACTGCACAGACAGGGAAACGAGAGAGAGATCGGCTTCAGTGCTCCTCTGAAATGCATGACATAGTTACCGAATCGGGGAGAGGGGTCGGGACTGGATAAAGAGGGTCATAATAGTGAAATAATCTCAAGGATGGAATTGAGGGTTCACCTTGGTCGACGAAACCTCCGCCGGATGCTTCAGACAGGAGGAGAGGGGGCGAGGATTCCGTCTCTGGAAGTACTGCGGGAGGAAGCCGCCATCGATCGACAGAGATGAAAGAGACGGGGTTAGGGCGATGCGCGAAGTCACAAAAGGAAGGTTTTAGGCGCGGTTGAATTAATTCCTAATACCTTGCGATCATGGGAGATAAAAATGTGCGGTGGTTATTACGGATGGAAACACTGTTTCACAAAACTTCTTAATGGGGGAGGAAATGGAAGGAACGAGACATATTATTTAATTTTTTTTAAAGCCAAAGCCTCATTTGACACGTAAAAATTAGAATATGTTCTCTCCCACAATCCTCCAAACAGTGTTACGCACCAAATTTAAACTTCACTTGGATATCTACAAAAGATTTACTAATTAATGTGAGCAAGTGACTAGAATAAAAACGTACCTCACCCCGGCGGCGGTCCGATCAATTAAGCTCGCGGCAGGACCCTGAGATTAAACAAGTGTGACACGTAATTAATTGGGTGTTACATTTACGATCATGATGACCACTATTGTGGAAAACATCTCCATGCTGCGTTCTTTCTCTTCCTAGAGACACTGGGGCCCCAACCAACCTCACAGGTTGTCGCAAGTTTCTTCTTGGTGCCCCCATGGATGGATAAAGTTCAATGTGGATGGTTCTCTTGGTCTTTCTTTTGGTGTGGGGCTTGGTCTAGTGGCCTGCAACAACTTGGGGTGATTGTGCTTGCGTCCGACTTCTCGATCTTGCATTGGGATCCGGGTGGGGTTGAGATGGCGGCCCTCCTGACCTTGAAGCCGGCGTAGTCAACATCAAAGTAGGAAACACGAGATACAGAAGAAGAGGGATTGTATACAAGTGCTCGCCTAGGAGCAATTTTTAGATATCGAAGGATGCGCTCGACTGCATGAAGGTTAGAAATTCATGGAGCATGCATGAATTGACTCTGAATCAAGAGAAAAGTGTTGCTGACATGTATCAAAGGTTCAACATAATTGCGAGTGAAGTAGGAGTACTTGACAAAGAAATCTCAGTCACTGAGATAAATGACAAGCTTCTCATATGCTTTCCTATATCTTGAGATTCTAGAATTTGAGTTATTAGAGAGATCAGATGTCACATTATGATAACCACTGATGCACTCTTTCGGAAGATGAATTCATATGAGCTGCAACTCAAAAAGAGAGGAGAAAGTGAATTGAAGGAAAAAGTCACTTCTGTTTCAATGGAAAAATCCATTGCATTCAAGGCTGCAGTTGATGAAGGATCAACTCTTGATGATGAGTTGATGGGTCTAGTAGCCAGAATATTAAAAAATGGATCAAAATTTATGATAAAACCCCCTTGTTGAAGCCAAAAACTGGCCTCAACGAGAGTTCGGACCTTGGAGTGTAGCCGACACCTACTTCTCCCAAACCCAGACCCCTGATTAGTAACAGAGAACCAATAACTGACCCTAAGCCTCAGCTTGAAGGTCCCTCCACTAACCGGGAAGATCTCTGAGCGCTTCATCTCCTTAGCCAGTTGTTGGGCGAGGAGTACCTCAAAAGCACTAACTGATTTAAGAAAATGTGAAAGCTTGCCTTCTGAGGTACCCTATGGATCATATTTATAGGCTCCCAGTATCTGGTCTGCCAACAACGTAACTCCGCTGTTCTGAGAGGATAATTTGCAGCCCAACTTGGTCTGCCAACATCATAACTCCGCTGTTCTGAGGAGCTAAATGCAGACCCAAGAGCATCTTGGTAATTTACCTCTGTACCCTGCTGGGAGGAAGCCCTTCTGCTACTTTGTAAGCTTTCCTCCTACCCCATGCAAAACATAGGGGCAAGCCGCAAAGCGCTGAGAGCGCTGAGTGGCGGAACAAGACTCGACGATAAGAACAAAAGGGCGTTGAGTGGCAAAGCCTCACTCAACGCCAACGACAAAAGGGCGTTGAGTGGCAAAGCCCCACTCAACGCCAAGAATCTGCAGGGCGTTGAGTGGCAAAGCCTCACTCAACGCCAAAGGCAAAAGAGCGTTGAGTGGCAAAGCCTCACTCAACGCCAAGAACTGCAAGTCGTTGAGTGGCAAAGCCTCACTCAATGTCAAAGGCAAAAGGGCGTTGAGTGGCAAAGCTTCAATCAACGCCAACCCTGAGGGCATCCCGCTTACCCAGGCGCAAGCTCTCTCGTATGCCCCGGGTGGGAACCCTCTTGGCTATCTCTGTCTGACCCGGCTTCTAGCCTAAAGCTAGCCCAAGGCTAGCCCAACCCTGTTCCTTCGGGCATCTAGGTCTCACCCAACGAAATATGGGGTTGTACACCCCTCTTATGAGATTGTTTGTTATACTTGCAGAAAATCTTGGCGCATCCAGACTGCCCAGAGAATAACAAGGAGAAATCCCCAAAAAAGGAGTATGGAATCAAAAATAATTCTAGAAAGGAAGGAAAAAAGAAGTTGAAAGATTTCATCTAACTCAAGTTTAGATAGTAAAACTGAAGACACTGAGAACAAATGCCTAATGACATTGGATCTAGAGAATTTTGAATTTACATTCAGAGGAATTTAAATTTGCTTTTGAAGATTTCTGCAAAACCAATTGATTGCAGAAAGAAAAATTTAAAATACTTCTAGAACAAAATTCCTCTCTCTTAAATGAAAATAAAATATTAAAAGAAAAGGGCACAACAGTGAATCAACTTGAAGATGATATCTATCAACTTAAAGTTGATAATGTGTCTCACGAGAGAGATACAGATATAGTTAAAAATGGAAAAAAAGACTAGAAGAGGAATTAGATTACGCAAAGCAATTCGAGGATAACATTAATGATAGAAGCCAACAACTAAAGTTCATTTCTGAAAACCACTCTATAAGAATTAAGAACTTAGGCTTAAGTGCTAATAATATCATGGAAAAGGATTTTGATAACATCTTGTATGGAAGAATCATGTTGCTTTTCTTAGTGAAAAGGGGAAGGAACAAATTCATCACTCAAATATTTCTTTTACCTCACAGTAAAAAAACCAAGAAAAATAAAAGCAAAAGAAATGACAAAGGGGTACCCATGAATATTTTACAATAAAAAGGATTTCTAGGTAAACCTCCTGTGATAAGAAAAAAAGGGCAGCCCGGTGCACAAAGCATCCCTGCATAGCAAGGGTCCGGAGAAGGGTCCCACCACAAGGGTGAAATGTAGGCAAACCTTACCCTGCATTTTTGCAAACCTTACCCTACATTTTTCCTGTGATAAGGAAAAATGCACATAATTTTCCTTTGAATAATATTCAACGCACGTCGAATACCAATCGACGGCAAATGAATATGCGTCGAATACTAATCGACGTACAACAACATATGCGTCGAATACTAATCGACGTATAACAACATATGCGTCGATTAATACTCAAAGCATACCTCTGAGAGGAAATTTTTATTTTCTTAATATAATTAATCCTTATTCAAACCAATTTATTCCAATAAATAAGTGAAGTGCATATAATAGATTTGATTACTATTATTGTCACAAAGTTGGACACTTCATGAAGGATTGCTTGTAAAATCAACCAGTAATTTCAAATGTCGTTTTATATCCTAATCAACCAAACTATTGGTTGAATTCTTATCAGTAAAACTTTGAACCAAAGTCATATTGTGTCCCCTTCAATAAATAAATGATTAACATAAAAGGTTCAGTTTAACCATAACCAAAGCTCTAATAACTGAACAATAGATGTCTTAAGACTTATTAAGAATAACTGTGAAATTAATTAAAATAGATTAATTAAAAGGTTAGGTAGCAAAATTAAAAATTGGATATTAACATCAACTCGTTAAAACTTCAAAAACATAAAAAGCTATAATAAAGTGTGAAACATAATTCATTCATTCACATTCATAGCCTAAAAGTTTATTGATATGTTATTCAACGAACGTCAATATCTATTCAGCTCATGATAGTACAATAAGTCATTTAAGTATAACAAGTTAAACATCGTTTGCCCTCCGTCTGAACACTCTAGTTAAATCAAAATAAAAAAGCAAGAAGATATATATCACTAGTCCTTCTCGTTGAATACGCCTCTTCATTCTCTGTCCATTCTCCCTTTTCTTGTGTTTCTGGAGTTATCGATGTTTTTTTTTCACAATTGAGATGATGGTTTCTAAAATCAATACTTGTTTTTGTCTTGATCTCAGATCGTTTGACAATTGTATTGATAAATATCAGAAGATTGTTGAGCTCCTGAGAAACAATCATCTAGAGCAACTGATCTCATTAAAGGAAAAGATATATAGATAAGAGGTGATACAATTCTATCGAAGTGCAAAAATACGAGATAGCTAAGTATTACAGCTATAGTATGGAATACCCAGATTGTCTTAGAATCTTCAACCATATCTCTTTTGGTTTGCCTGAGCTTAGAAAAAAAGAAGTAACCGAGGCGGAGATGGAAGAAACCTTTGCTATGATGTGATGTTTGGGAATGAACGTAACTACTATAACTAAAAAAAATCTGCTTGAAGAGTTTGGATTTCTTGACGATGTGATTGGAAAGTTATATTAAGCAATATAACGATACACCATGCCAGTACTGAAAAGATTTGATGTGCAACAATACATTTTTGTTGACTACTGATTATCATTCTAGCTCAATCATTTCCCCATCTGTGCATTTTTAATGAAGTAGATTTACCAACAAGAAAATGCTTATCATACCATCTTTCTTCAAAGAGAGAGAAAATCCTAACCCTCACATACTACTACTCCAATTCACTTTCATCTCAAACATCTTCCTCTAAACACCAAACCCATGATGTTCCTCATTCAACATCAAGTTCATCATCGTATAATTATCTATCCAAATCACATCCAAACTTTCCAATTAAAACCATTAATTTTGGTGGCATCACACAGTTGTTGAAGGATGTTTTAGCCAAAGTAATAGCTATTTGAATTCATTAATATTAAGTATAAAGATCTTCAAATCAAATCACTTCTCTGTCGACCTTGAGTCAAACTTCTATTACAAGGGAGATTTTGACTTCATTAATTCATGAAATCAAGGGGAAGAAGCTCAGTAAATCTGATTCTAGCAAACAAGAAATAAAAGGAAAAGATGGTAGTAATACCTCCAGGGGAGGAAAAGACAAGGAAGAAAGAAGATTGAAGGCAAGAAAGAAGGTAGCACTCTCAGGAAAAGGCTAAAGAAGAAAATGATACTTACTGAAGAGAGCAGGACAATAAGGTATATCAAACTTATCAAAAAATGTTACATTTGTTAAAAGGCAAGCTATCCTAGACTCACCAGGTGGTGACCGTATCTCAAGAAATGGCTGAAGGGGCTAAAATAGGTTTGCCCGTATTGGATCGATATTGAGGAAGTAAACCTAAAGGTTTGTTTTCTCTCTCGCTACATGGTCTTAGAGGCGGTGAATCCCCCGTCGTCGTTGACCTGAAGGCCCGACATCTTGCTATGTTGTTTCGACTGCAAACAACGTTTTTGTTCTCTGTCCTCCTCGTTAGTTCCCTGCGCTCGATCGTTCTCTGCGTTTGAGCGATCAATTGATTGATTGATCTCTTCCGCTATTTCGTTCAATCGCCAGCCTTCCGCTGTGGTCTTCTTCTTGCAGTCGTTATCCCTGGTGCTTGCTTTCCTGCCGAAGGCCGCGCCTGTTGCTGTTGTTTCGTATTTGTTGTCGATTCTTGCCTCCCATATCGTCATCTAGCCCTGCTTGGAGACGGATCTGTTGTCTTCCCTGCGTGAAATCATCATTGAATGGATTGTCCAGGATGTTTGATTGGGTTCTCTGCTGCTCGTGGCTTGTAGCGCCGCTTCAAGTTGCCTGTGTTAGAGCTTTTCTTCCCCTGTGCTCTTATAGAGGACAAATCAAAGAGTGTTAATGCCTCTGAAGGGGTTGTTGATCAACCTAAACACTATAGGGGAGGGAGTTCTAACATGGAGTTCAATCAGGGTGTGACTCACATCAAGCTGAATGAGAGAAACTATCTCCTATGGGCTCAATCTATGCGGATATTCATTGGGAGCCATCGAAGACTTGAGTTTATCACCGGATCCAAGCCGGCCCCAAGCAAGACTGGCCCCCTGTATGAGGAATGAGAAGGTGAGAATTTTACTGTGCTTAATTGACTTGTCAATTCTATGGAACTCAAGATTTCAAGTCAATTCCTTTTCTGTCAAACTGCTAAAGAAATGTGGGAGCTAATTGAACGAAATTATTCAAAAAAAGATTTGGCAAAGATATATCAACGTTCAGACTAAACAGATACACATGACAGGAATGACTGACTTCCGAGGAATATTATAGCAAATTGACTGATAAGTGGGCAGAATTGATCAATACTCTGTTATCCAGACTATTGAAGACTACAAGACCGAACTTATGCAACAGAGGGTGTTTGAAATGCTTTATGGTCTTCCTTTTTAACTTAAATTTCAGTGTTTAGATGTTGTGAAGAGATTCTATACCTAATTTGGAGACTGTAGCCTACTATATTCGAGGGGAAGCAAGTTGTATAAACTCTTTTCGTACAGATGCCCATATTGGTCATGATAAATCTACTCTTGTTGTTGAACAGAAGAAGTGGCATTCAAGAAATATAAAACAAAAGGATGAGAGTAAATTGAAGTGTCCTCACCGTGTGAAGAAAGGACACGGGAAAGAGAAGGTTTGGGACTTACATCCTAACTTGGTTCCTTCAAGTTGGATTTATGTTATTGATGAGAAGTATGTGAGATCACAAACTATTATGTATGTCAATTTAGAAAACATCGGTTACCTCCTGACGGAAAATGAAAGTTTAACTAGAGAACTCAAGGCCCTGAAGTCTAGTGTTGTTGGTAGACCTCTTGTTATAGACTTGTCTGGTACTGCTGCTCATGTGCGAACTACCTCTTTATCTTCTAAAGAGTCATCTTCTCCTTGCATCATTGACTAAGGAACATCTGACCATATGACAATTCTAGGGGTATTTCTTTTGTTTCTCCCGCGTCTGGCAGTGTGAGACTTGCAGATAGATCCTCTGCTTCGGTGACTGGTAAAGGGATTATTCAACTCGATCCCTCTATTTCCATCAAAATAGTTGTTGTTCCTTCAATCCCTACAAACCTGCTTCTGTGAATAGTTAAACTAAACAGCTTAACTGTGTTATCATCTTTTTCTCTTCTCATTGTGTTTTTTAGGATCTGGCAAGTGGGAAGACGATTGGTGGTGGACATGAGTTAGGTGGTGTGTATGTTATGGACACCTATCTTGCTTTTGGTGCTCAGAAGTCTTCCAATTCTGATCAGTTGATGATATGACATAAGAGATTTGTGCATGCTAGCTTGAAGACCTTAAAGTCTATCTTTCCGAGTATTTTAAATGTAGCTAAATCTACCTTTAACTATCACTCTTTTGAATTTGGTAAACATTGTAGAAGTTGATGATATGACATAAGAGATTTGTGCATGCTAGCTTGAAGACCTTAAAGTCTATCTTTTCGAGTATTTTAAATGTAGCTAAATCTACCTTTAACTATCACTCTTTTGAATTCGGTAAACATTGTAGAATTAACTATGCTCTTAAGTGTGAGGTAGCCTTTGGTGCTCAAAAGTGTGAGATGTTTTGATTTGATATATTCTGATGTCTGGACATCTCCTATTTATTCTGTGAATGAATTTCAGTATTTTATTTTCTTCATTGATGATTACTCACATTTTATTTTATCACTATGTGCAGACTCAGTTTGAGGCTAAGATTAAAATTCTTAGGAGCGATAGATAGAGGTGAATACACATGTGGTGATCTTCAGAGGTTCTTGGGAGATAATGACATTATTTTCCAAACTTCCTATCCTGGGACCTCACAATAGAATGGGGTGGCCGAAAGAAAGAACCATCATCTCATTAAGACTACTCATTGCTTATTGCAAGAGATGCACGTCCCTAAGGTACAATAGGATGGAGGTGTCCTCACATCCGTTTACTTATTTAATCGAATGGTCACTGATACTTTGGAGGGAAAGTATCCCCTAAAACTTCTTTGCTCAAATATGCCATTATTTAATCTTCCTCCTAAGATATTTGGATGTGTTGTATTTGCTTATATTGTGGAACCTCAAAAAGATAAATTAGGCCCTCAAGCAATCAAATGTATTTTTGTTGTATATGGTGCTAACCAAAAGGGGTATAAGTGTTACTCTTCCACTCTCAGGAGAAGGTTTATATATAAAGATGTTTTTTTTCGAACACACTAAAATACAACTCCGTTGAACGCAAAACTGACCTATTAGGAGAAATCTAAAGAGGAGAGTGATATGATGCCGCCCTTACCTATTTTTGGTAGATGTTCTTACTCCGAGTATTGTGGATGTTACGATTAGGAAGGAAGTTCCCACCAATGACCTACATGTGTATAAAAGAAGGAAGAACCTAAAAGTCTATCAGACAAGACAAAACAAAAATATTGGGCAAGAATGTCATACTCATGCTCCACCATCCACCACCACTCCGCCAGATCCAAACACCAGCACCACTCAAGAGACCACATATACTCACCAAATTCATAGTGGGCGTACTAGATTACCATATTGATAAACATGTTGGGTATCACTCCATCTCTCCTTCTTTGAAAGCTTATATTTCATCACTTTCTTCTATATCTATTCCCAACAGTTTTTCAGAAGCTAGTTTGAATCCCTACTGGATGAAGGCTATGGAGGAGGAGATGGATGGTCTCCAATATCAAAATACATGGGAAATTATTCCTATCCCTCGTGGGCGTCACCCTATTAGGTGTAAATGGATATATACTACTAAATTTTTTCAAGATAAGACTCTTGATAAATATAAAGCTAGATTGGTTGCTAAAAGCTTTACTCAGATTGATGGAGTTCACTTCCAAGAGACATTTGCTCTCGTTGCTAAACTGAATTCTGTTAGAATTTTGCTATATATTGCGTCCCAAAAGTCTTAGCTCTTACACCAGCTTGATGTAAAAAAGCATTTCTACAAGAAGAATTGGAGGAAGAAATCTACATGACTCCTCCACCAGGCATGTATGTTCCTAAAATACATGTGTTGTCTTAAGAAAGCCTTATATGGTCTTAAACAATCACCTTGTGTCTGGTTTGCCATGCCAAGTGACAAACTCCTAAGTCTAAATTTCGCTCGTTCTATGTCTGATCACTTAGTCTAACTACAGGAAGGAGAAATATACCAATATCCTCATTGTATATGTGGACGATATCATTGATGATCATTATATTACCCTTGTAAAAGGGGAATTGACATTTTTCTTTGAAATCAAGGATTTGTGTCTTCTTCGATATTTTCTTGGGATTGAGATTGCTCGATCTGACAGAAAAATCATGATCTCCCAGCGCAAATATGTCTTAGATCTTCTAAGTGACATTGGAAATTTGAGAGTAAAGATTGTGGATAGTCCTGTGAACCCTAATTATGATATTTATAAGAATAACTCCCCAGATATTGAGAGGAAGTTTGAATTTCAACGCATCATGGGAAAATTGATTTATTTGACTATTACCAGACCTGATATTTCCTTTGATGCTAGTTTAGTTAGTCAATTCATACACAGTCCTAAAGATCATCACTATCAAGCGGTTCTTCGAATTCTTAAATACTTAGAAAAGGACCTCGAAAAAGGCATTATCTATCAAGATCATGATCATCTCAAAGGTCCACGGGTACTGCAATGTTGATTGGGCTGGTTCTTAAACATAAGATCTACAAGTGGATATTCTATTTTTGTAGGTGACAATTTTGTTTACTGGACGAGTAAGAAACAACATATGGTTGCTCGTTCCTCCAATGAAACAAAATATTGTGCAATTGTCGTCACTACATGTTAACTGATTTGGGTTAAATCTATCTTGGGATAAATGAGCTTCCCAATCCTAGAGGCCACACATTCACTGTGATAATCAAGATGCTATTCACATTGCCAACAACTCTGTCTTCTATGAGAGCACAAAACACATTGAAATTGATTTTCACTTCCAGTGGGACAAAATTCAGGATCAAACAATTACTACGGTGTTTGTGTCATCTAAAGATCAACTTGCTGACATACTCATCAAAGTTGTCTTTGGTAAATCTCTTCATTTCTACTCTCTCAGGCTTGGGATGTTGAATGCTTATGATGTTAGCATGAGGGGGTTGTTAAAAGTCAAGTTATCCTAGACTCATCGGGTGGTGACTGTATCTCAAGGAGTGGCCAAGCGGCGATACATATTGCCAGGAACCCGGTATTCCACGAGAGAACTAAACATATTGAAGTTGATTGTCACTTCATCCGAGAAAAGGTTGAAATGAAGAAGATCGATCTGAAGCATGTTCCTGGGACAGAACAAGTGGCGGATGTACTCACTAAAGCTCTTCCTTGTACACTCTTCTATCAGTGCTTGTCCAAGCTTGGTGCATACGATTTGTACGCTCCAGCTTGCGGGGGAGTGTTAGAAAAGCCCATGTAAATAGTCCAGTATTGGGCCCATTTATTTTCTTCTTTCTTCTCCTCCTATTAGTCTCACATCATTGTATAAGATTTCTTCTCCTCTTCTCTCTCCTATATATTTGTATTCTCTCCTTGTATTTGGATACTGAAGTAATACATACAAGCTTTGAGCTCTTTCAACATGGTATCAGAGCCAGGTTATCCGACCTCGCGGTTTCACTTTCTCTAACCGCACGGCTTGTCTTCTTCGCCTGTCTGCTCCTCCTCTGCGACCTGGTCCTCTAACTCGCACCGGGTAGCGGCCTTTTCTACCCGTCTCTTCTTTTCGCGGCTTCTCCCTTGCTAAGCCGCTCCCCTCTCCTCTTCTTCTCTCCCTCCCGCGGATCCACCCTCTGTCACTTTTATAACCTCTCTTCTCACCCCGTGGGCCCCACTTCTCCTCCTGCGGCTTCTCTTGCCGCTTGCGGTTTGCCTGCTTCAAGCCGCTCGAGTTCTTACTCGCGGTCTCTCTCCTCTAGCCGCTCGAGTTCCTTCTCGAGGGTCTCTTCTCTAGCCACTCGAGTTCTTACTTGCGGTCTCTCTCCTCTAGCCGCTCGAGTTCTTACTCGCAGTCTCTTTCTTCTAGCCGCTCGAGTTCCTACTCGCGGTCTCTCTCTTCTTGCCGCTTGAGTTCCTACTCGCGGTCTCTCTCCTCTAGCCGCTCGAGTTCTAACTCGCGGTCTCTTTCTTCTAGCCGCTCGAGTTCCTACGGTCTCTCTCTTCTTGCCGCTCGAGTTCCTACTCGCGGTCTCTCCCTTCTTGCCGCTCGAGTTCCTACTCGCGGTTTCCTTTTTTACCGCTCGAGTTCATCCTCGCGGGCTCTCTCTCTAGCCGCTCGGTTTCATCTCGCGGTCTCTGCTTCTGATGGTCGCGCGGTCTGTTTTCCTTCTAACCGCTACGACTTCTCCTTCCCTCTTTCGGGCTGTCTTTTCTCCCTCCTTTGCTTCGCCGCTGGTGGTTTCTCTGTAACCGTGCGGGTTGTTCGTCTATCTCCCGCACCTGGTTGCGGCCTCGTTTCTTGCCGCGCGCTCTCCTATTCGCGGCGATCTTCCCCGGCTCCATGGGCTCCTCCATTGACTCTACCGGACAGGCGGCTAATCCTTCTGCTGACCGCCCGACTTCTCTTCCTGATCTTCGAGATGAGTTGCGGATCACCACTATCTCCTTATCTAGAAAGAAGAACTTTGTTCCGTGGGTCCACTCTGTTCGGCGTGTTCTTCAGGCCAAGAGCCTTGCGCTTCACCTTACTAACGCTCCTCCTTTCCTTAATACGGAGGATTGGTTACGCAATAACGGTCGAGTTCAAACATGGCTCCTTAATTCGCTGGAGGGTGAGCCATACCAAATGGTCATGTACCATGAGACTGCCAAAGCCACGTGGGAGGAGCTTCACTCCTTATACTCTGGCAAGGATAGTCTTCAGTACCTCTACGACATTATTACCGACCTTCAGTCTCTTGATGTTGGCGGGGCGGCTGACATGACTTCCTTTGTTGCTCGGGCCAAGACTCTGGCAGAGGCCTGGATCCAGCATCAGCCTTCTACCACCGACCTTGCTGCTCAGCGCGCGCAAAAGGAGGCCGTTTGCATTGCCACGATGATGGCTCGTGTCCCACCTCACCTTCAGAGCATTCAGGCTCAAGTGTTGGCCTCGGATTCTACTCCCTCCCTCTCTGATGTCTGCACTATGCTCCTTCGAGTATCACCACCCCAGGATCCTCCGGCACCCTCCTCTCCGGCTCTCCTTCAGCATGCCCTTTCCCCCTTACTTCCTCCACCGCCTTTTGCTCGCGGTGGACGTTCCGGCTCTCTCGGAAGGGGACATGGGGGTCGGGCCCGCTCCAAGTGTTCTTACTGCGACCGAGATGGCCACACGGATGCTGTTTGCCACAAGAAACATGGCTATCCTCCTCGCCCCACTGCGACTGCTGTTGATGGCTCCTCCTCCACTGGTACCGACCTTGCGGCTGTTCGCCTCCAGCCACAGCAACTCCAGGGACTTCTTAGCCCTCCTCATGCTTCTGTTGCCTCCACCTCTACTACATGTATTACTTGTCTTTCCTCCGGTCTGCGTTTGATCTTGGACTCAGGGATACTCATCACATCACCTCGCTGCGGCCTCTCCATTACTCGGATGTCCCTCATCCGACATCTATCACTGTCGTTAATGGTGCGACTGCACCGGTCTCCGGCTGCGCCGACATCTCTCTTGCCCCCTCCATCTCTCTTCGCTCGGCACTTTATGTTCCGAGCTCTCCTTTTTATTTGCTTTCTGTTGGCCGCCTTACTCATGGTATGGATTGCTCTGTCATATTTACTCCATCTTCTTTTTTGATACAGGATCGGCGGACGCGGACTACCATTGGTAGGGGACGACTGTAGAACGGGCTCTACCTTCTGGATGTCTCTCCCACTATTCTCTCATCCGTCTTCGCTGCTGACTGGCATCATCGTCTTGGGCATGCCCCTCTTCCTGTTCTCCAAAAGGCGCTGCCTGATGTATCTTTACATGCTTTCAAATGTGATTCTTGTGTTTACGACAAACAACCGCGTACTTCTTTTCCTGCTCATTGTACTCGGAGCGCTGCTCCATTTGATTTACTACATTCCGATATCTGCGGTCCTTTTAAAGTTACCAGTATCTCTGGATACCGTTATTTTATCACCTTCATTGATGATTGCTCTCGCACCTTATGGCTTTACCTCCTCCGTGACCGCTCCGAGCTCCCTCGCATATTTCGCGACTTTATCCAAGAAACTCGCACGCAATTCTCCAAAACTATTAAAACCGTGCGCACCGATAACGCTCGCGAATACACCGGCCATGAATTTGCCAATCTATGTGCAGAATTTGGTATTCTTCATCAAACCTACTGTCCCTACACCCCCTAACAAAATGGTGTTGCCGAACGAAAGAACCGCCACCTCCTCGACGTTACCCGCTCACTCATGATTCACATGAATGTTCTCAAACTTTACTGGAACTTTGCGGTCTCCATTGCCTATTTCCTCATCAACCGACTCCCTTCCTCGGTTCTCAACTCTGCCACTCCATTCAGTCTCCTCTTCCCCTCCACTCCGGCCTTCCCTATTACACCAAGGGTCTTTGGCTTCTCTTGTTTCGTTCACCTCCTGGGTCCCTCCTTGGATAAGTTGGATCCCCGAGCCGCCAAATCCATTTTTGTCGGCTATTCTCGCACCCAAAAGGGCTACCTGTGCTACTCTCCGGTCACTCGGAAAGTCATCGTCTCCGCCGATGTTACTTTTTGGGAAGATCAACCTTTCTTCTCCCCTCCTCCTGCTCCTTCCTCCACGACGACATCTCCACCAATCCCTATACCCCGCCCCGTCATCCCTACTACTGCGCATGTTCCCCTACGTCCTTCTACCCCTACGTCTGCTCCCTCCAAGACACCAGTTATCCAAGTTTACTCTCGCCGCCTTCCTCCTCGTTCAGCTACCCCTCTGCAGTCGGCCTCTTCCACGGCTACCCCGCGCCCTGTTGATCAGGTATCTCCCTCTACTGCTCATCCTCTGGCAAATTATGTCTCCTTGCATCGCCTCTCCCCCCAACTACACACATTTGCCACTTCTCTTTCCTCCATTTCGGTTCCTAACACTGTGCAGGAGGCGCTACAACATCCCGGCTGGAGGGCTGTCATGGAAGAGGAAATGACTGCTCTCTGGGCCAACCAGACCTGGACTCTTGCACCGCTTCCCCAGGGTCAGAAACCGGTTGGGTGTAAGTGAGTCTTCGTCGTCAAACATGCCGCTGATGGAACGATTGACCGTCTGAAAGCTCGGCTGGTCGCCCGGGGCTTCACCCAACAACACAGGATGGACTATGAGGAAACCTTCTCTCCGGTGGCCAAACTCAACACCGTTCGTGTTCTTATCTCGGTGGCTGTCCATCGCCAGTGGCCCTTACTGCAACTGGATATTAAGAATGCCTTTCTGAATGGAGACTTGCAAGAAACTGTCTATATGCAACAACCTCCCGCGTTTGAGACCACGGGGGAGTCTCAGGTTTGCCATCTTAAGAAAGCTCTGTATGGCCTCAAACAATCACCACGGGCATGGTTTGACAGGTTCAGCAAAGCTCTTCGGGAGGTTGGTTTTTCTCGAAGCACGGCAGACTTATCTATGTTCACTCGCCACCGTACAGCGGGGACGGTTCTTTTGTTAGTATATGTTGATGATATCATAATTACGAGAGATGACTCACAGGGAATACAGGAGGTCAAACGACATCTCGGTACAGTTTTTCAAACAAAGGATCTGGGACCCCTCCGGTATTTTTTGGGCCTTGAGGTTGCGAGACGACCAGATGGTTTCGTCCTTTCCCAGCAAAAGTATTGTCTCGACCTTCTCCATGATGCAGGTTACTCGGGTTGTAAACCGATCAATACCCCAATGGACGTGAATCACAAGTTATGTGCTCAGACCTCTGACTCAGATCTTTTGCTTGAGAATCCTGAATACTATCGCCGTCTAGTTGGCAAATTGATCTACCTCACGGTAACTAGACAAGATATATCTTTTGCAGTTGGTATTGTCAGCCGATATATGCATTCCCCGCGGAAATCTCATCTTCAAGCAGTTGAACGCATTCTCAGATACCTCAAAACAGCGCCTGGTCAAGGATTGGTCTACAGGATCTCATCTTCAGCTCCTACATTGATAGCCTACTCTGATGCTGACTACGTTAGTTCTCTTGATGATCGACGATCAACCAGTGGATTTTGCACCTATTTTGGAGGACACTTGATTACGTGGCGGAGCAAGAAACAAGCTGTTGTGCCTCGATCATTTGCTGAGGCTGAATACCGGGCAATGACATCTGTAGTTTATGAACTAACATGGCTGAAGAGTCTTCTTACCAATCTGGGTATAAAACTTCCTTCCCCAGCTCTTCTCCTTTGTGATAGCCAAGCGGCGATACATATTGCCAGGAACCCGGTATTCCACGAGAGAACTAAACATATTGAAGTTGATTGCCACTTCATCCGAGAAAAGGTTCAAATGAAGAAGATCGATCTGAAGCATGTTCCTGGGACAGAACAAGTGGCGGATGTACTCACTAAAGCTCTTCCTTGTACACTCTTCTATCAGTGCTTGTCCAAGCTTGGTGCATACGATTTGTACGCTCCAGCTTGCGGGGAGTGTTAGAAAAGCCCATGTAAATAGCCCAGTATTGGGCCCATTTATTTTATTCTTTCTTCTCCTCCTATTAGTCCCACATCATTGTATAGGATTTCTTCTCCTCTTCTCTCTCCTATATATTTGTATTCTCTCCTTGTATTTGGATACTGAAGTAATACATACAAGCTTTGAGCTCTTTCAACAGACCGGTATTGAGGAAGTAAACCTAAAGGTGTATTTTCACTCTCACTACAATATTATGGATAGAGAAAAAGGTATACTTCCAGGGGAGAGCAATGTTTTGGTGTTTTGATAGACAATACTATTATATTCTAGTAAATGAGGACAATATTCTACTTATGGGTACCTATATACCCTCATGCTATATAAATCATTCTTTCAACTATTATCTTTTGTTTTGCTAAGATTATATTATGGAGTTTTGAAATATTATAGTGTACTAAATTCTTTGAAACAAAAAAACTTCGGATACAATAGATACTTAGATTGTTCTTTTTCTTTCATGAAGAATTTCTTTTCTTTTTTTTCTCTATGTAAAATCACTTATTAAAATTATGAAATCTATTATATTAAATAGAGGGAGAATGCTGGAAAAATTTCTTGATTTGATATAATAGATTAAATAAGTGATTTAAGAATGACGTATGAATGTATATAAAAGTTAGAAATGAAATGTAAAAGCAAAAAGCTCACAAAAAATAAAGGAATGAAGAGACAAAGGAATGAAAAGACAAAGGAAAAAGCATCGAAAAAAAAGCTCTCTACCATGGAAGTATTCAACGTAAGGCGAAGAGATAATACAACTTACATTGACTACTATGAAGCAGAAAGGAAGAAGTCTAAGTTAAGAAAATGAGAACTCAGCTTACATCGATTTCTGGTATACTCAGTAATCGACAAACGACACGAAGTAATCAATGTTTTCTTAAGCTTACGTCGAATTCTTCCATTAAGTTAGTTAAGACAGTTGAGTAGATTGAGGCCGTCATAGCAGTTAAAATCAAGTTGTTGATCCTTTAATTAAAGAAAGAGATTATGATGAATCAAAGATGAAAGGAAAGTATTGAATCAGAGGGTTCTTTATATATACAAAAAATTCAGCAAAAAAGAATAGGATTTTGAAGATTAAGATTGTGAATTCTCTTCTTCTCTCACACAATTTATGAAGAACTAATCTTCTCTCAGAGTCTAATTCTCTCTCTTCCCTTGATCTAAAAAGAGTTGTTGCTCTCAGCATCAAGAACAAAAAAGAAGTTGTTGATTGGTGTTTTGTCTTCTCTCTTCAAGAACAACAGATCAAAGAAGAATCAGTATCCACACAAATTATCAAATTCAAAAATCTTTACAAAGTTTGTTGACGAAAGAATCTTATTGTGGAAGAGTCTGCTACATTCATCCATTCCAAAAGACTTTAAAGAATCCCGCTCCAAAAAATTAAGTGAAGAGTTATATGAATCCCCCTTCAAAAGATTTAGTGAAGTGTTTTAAAATATTAATCCAAATGTTTGAACGGTTCAAAGAGTCACCCAATCAAAAGACTAGGTGGTTCTAGGAATCTCCTTATTAAAAGATTCAGTTATGGTTCTAAAAGTCTCTTTATCAAAAGACTCGACACTTTTTAGTGAAAGCCTACCAAGGGGTAGAAGAGAGAACATACCCAAAGATTTTGGGGAACCTCTACAAAACGCTCGTGTCGTTTGGACGATTGTTCTATAACTTAGAATTTATTATTCCGCATAATCTATCATTCAGTTTATATAATCTGTGACATGTACTGTGAATGATTATGTTAGTTTTTTAAAACTATACTCACCCCCACCCTCTAAAGTAATTCTCAATTCATATTCCACACTTTCACTTGTCTTGGGGGAAAGAAATTAAAAATGAGAAAAGAATCGGGTTCCCAGTCTTCTCTTCGGAGAAAGAACAAGTATATTAATTATATTAAAAATCCTATCAGAAAAGGGCAACAACAACAAAAACAACACTAAATCTTGTATCCCACTATAATGGGGTTGGCTATATGAATCTTTTGTCTCCATTGAGCCTTATCCTTAGTCATAATCTCATTAATTTCTAAGTGTATCAGGTCTTTCCTTATAGTTTTATTCAAGTATTTATTGGACTACCCCTCCCCGCTTAACATGTGACTAAACTCTCACAACGCCTAACAAGTGTCCCTAATGGTCACCTTTGTACGTGTCCAAACCTTAGTCGTTCCCGCATCTCCTCTGCAATTGGTGCAACTTCTGTCTTATCCATGATATATTTATTCCTAATTTTATCCAGCCTCGTGCGTCCACACAACTACCTAAACATTCTCATCTCCGCAACTCTCATTTTTTGCACATGTACACAAATTACCGCCCAACACTCAGAACCATGGAGCATCTTGATCTAATTGCAGTACGATAAAACTTGCCTTTATGTTTTAATGGTATTGTACGACCACATAAGATCCCTGACGCGCTTTACCACTTCAACAAACCTACTTGGATTCTATGCATCACAACTTTTTCAACACCTCCATTTTTTTGAACTACGATCCAAGATATTTAAAGCACTCACTACGGGAAATATTTTGATCACCCAACTTAACAACAAGGTCATTCGTTCAACCTAAAACCCCGCTCCATACACTCTAACTTTGTCATGCTCAACCTAAAACCCTTCTTTTCTAAAGTGTTTTGCCAAGGTTCAAGTTTCGCGTTTACACCCTCGCGCGTCTCATCGACAAAAACAATATCATCCGCAAACAATAAACACCAAGGTATTGCTTGTTGGATATGTCCGGTGAGCTCATCTAAGGTAAGTGTAAAGAGATAAGAGCTTAAAGCTGAACCATGATGTAAGTCAACAGTGATGTGAAATTTCTAAGCTAATCCTCAAGATGTTCTTACACTTGTATCTTAATTTGTATACACATCTTCGATTATGTAAATGTATGATACATTTACACCTCTCTTTTCGCAGACTCTATAAGATCTCTCTTGGAACCCTATCATAAGAATTCCCAAGATCGATAAATAACATATGCAAATCTTGTTTTCTTTATCGATAGTTGTCAACGAGTCTCCTCAAAAGATGTATAACTTCCATGGTCGACCTCTCTCTCATGAATCTAAATTGATTCTCTGAGATGGTAGTCTCTCGTCTTATTCTTTTTTCTATTACTCATTCTCATAGTTTCATGACACGATTCATTAATTTAATTCCTCTATAATTAACATAATTTTGTATATCCCGTTTGTTTTTATAAAAAGGTACAAACATACTTTCTCTCCATTGTTCTGACATCATACTTAACTTCAGTGTCTTATTGAAGAAACATGTAAGCCACAAAATTCTTTCTTTCTCTAGACATTTCCATACTTCGACCGATATATTGTCTGACCCAACCACCTTTTCATTTTTCATCTTCTTTATAGCAGCATTTACTTACGATATTTGAATTTTACGATAAAACATTATGTTCTTATACTTCTCTGATTTACTTAACTCTTCCAAGTTCAGTTCATTGTCTTTTGTTTCATTATAGAATTTATAAAAATATTTTTTTCATCGTTTTTTAATAGTCACATCATCCGTCAAAATTGTATCTGTTTTCTCATTTGGACATTTTACTTGGGTTAAATATCTTATCTTTATCTCTCTGGCTCGAGCAATTTTATATATATCACGTTCTCTATCTTTGGTATCTAATCTCTTATAAAATTCAACATAAGCTTTACTTCTTGCTTTACTACATGCTTAGTTTCTTTCTTGATGATTTTATACATTACCAAAATTTCATCATTCCTACAAGCGTAGAGTGTTTTATAACTGACTCTCTTTGTCCTCAGTTTATCATGCACTTCCTCTTTCCACTACAAAGATTAATTATTTGGGGACGCATGACTTTTTGATTCTCAAAGTACGTTCTTTCCACATATCTTTAAATATGAAGACATAACTTCTCATGAGATATTAAGATCAACATAAGAGTCATAAACTAATTGTTCCATAATTGTTGTCTTTAAAGCAACCTGCGTTTTCATTTTCAAGTTCCAGCACCGAATTTTTGGCAACATTGTTATCCTTCTCCTAAATTTATTATATTTAATTTGCATGCCCAACACCACTAACATATGTTATATTGTCAAAATTTCTCATAGTATAACTTTGGAATCCTTACAAATCATTTTATCCATTTTGTGACATAAAATAATCAATTTATGACTTATTTGGTCTGCTTTTTAAACACAATTAAATGTTCTTCTATTTTCATGAAAAGCATATTAGTCACGATTAGCAAGAGAATTTTATCAGAAAGGGACAAAAGGGAATTTTATTAAATTAATATCTTGGGAAAGAAAGTCATTACATAAAAAATCACCTTAACTTCTTTGCGCTTTCCAAATGGCTCTAAAGAGTTTTCAACGACTATAATCTTTTTTAGTTAAAAGAATTATAAAAGAATATAGTCATTGATAAAGATAGGGCACAATGGCGACAAAGGATCCATATAGCCGACCCCACTGTAGTTAGATAAAGGCTTGTGTTGTTGTATATTCTTTTATAGTTAATATTTTCTTGTTTTTAATTATTAATCGAATTGTATTAGACTATTGACTTTTATTTTATGCTCTAGAATACTGCTTCATTCAAAGTTCTTACACATTAGTCGAAAGGAAGTCAATTAACGGCTTATATCATGTGCTCTAGAATATGGTAGTAAAATTCATACTCCTCTGTCGAAAAGAGTTCGATTAATACTTTCTATGGTGCGCTCCTTTAATAACTTGGTAAATCTTTGAGATACATAGCTATAGGCTACTGATACTTGTTATTAGTGCTCATGATTCTTTATTAGTCAAATGGAATCCGACGAATGCTTACTAAAGATCTTCAATACTGAATATGACTAATGTTCTGAAAGTTATTTGACTACTGCTTGTTGATAACCTTCTACATTAAAGTCATGTGAGTATCGTTCGATTAAAAGCTTCTAATAACTCATTGTTTCTAAGACTATTATCGTCGAATATCAATTGAAGCACATAGTCTGTATTAGATGAATTCTTCATACATAGTTAATCTTCATCCTTGACCACTGCATGTAGAAATTACACATCATAGCCTTTCTATACATTTGACAAAGTAAACCTATATCACTTTATATGTTTTATCAAATCTAAGGAGTTTTCTGTTATGACACCAATTACAGGCACACCGCGTTGGGGAAATGTCTACCGTCGCCGAACCACAACAGAGGACGCGGCCACCGCTGATCCACAGGATCAATTTGATTAAATCTGCAATATTTATATTCCTAATTTAGTCCCGTTGTCTCAGCCCAAACGGGGGGCCGCATCTTTATGAATTCTTATATTCTGCTATTATTTATTTCCTATTTGGTTCCCGGTGTTTAAGTCCAAACGGGGGGCAAGTTGTTTCCTTCTTATGCTCTATTTAACCCTATGAGGGTGGACCGATTAAAGGCATGCAATAAGAATTTACCAATTTCTTTCTCATCCCTAATTCCTCTCTTCCTCACCTCCTGCTACGCCACCGTCGCCGTTCCCCCCTTCCATTCGGCCGCCCCATCTACACTCCAACCTGGAGGATTCCCACCCCAGCCGTCGACAAACACGATCCCAGGCTTCGACCCATAACAAATTGGTATCAGAGCCACTCACCCCGGCCGCCCGCTCTGCCACCAGTGACGGCCCATCACGGGTTGTTCCCCGTCTCGCAGCACCAAACAACGTTCCCCTCCTTCCGCTCCCGGAACCACCACCAATGGCCGACCACGATCTTCTCCAACAGATTCTGGACCGCTTAGACAAGATGGACTCTCGCCTTAGCGAAGTCGATGTCCGTACGACACACTTAGCCGCCGGATTGACACCCGCCGACCGACCGCATAGCCCTCTGCCGGCGCCCGAACAAACAAGCGACGGACACACTGAACACCGCCCTGGGGGAGGTGCGTTTCCGAGCTACGTCAAGTTGGAGTTTCCCGTCTTCGATGGCCGCGAAGACCCGATCGCTTGGCTCGCAAAGTGCGAGTTATTCTTCGCCAACCAGCGCACCACAGGCGAGGAACGACTGAGCCTGGCCTCTTTTCATCTCAATGGCGCCGCCCAACTGTGATTCTCACAACTCCAGCGCGAACGGCCATACCTGCAATAGGACGAGTTCAAGGCCGCCTGCACGCTCCGTTTCGGCCCTTCCCTCCGCGGCAACCCCCTGGGCGACCTCATCGGCCTTGGCCAAACGGGAGCCCTGGACGACTACATCGACCGTTTTCAACTCTTGCTCGTACGGGAAACTTCGTGCCGGCTGGATCAACAAGTGGCCATTTTTAGGGCCGGACGACACGAACGACTCCGTTTGGACGTCGAATTCCAAGACCCACCCGACCTCACAACCGCCATGAACATTGCGCGGACGTGCGAGCATCGTATTCTTCTGGATCGTCACTACACACCCCGCCCGGACGCCGGGAACTCCTTCCGCGAGACAACCCTCGCGACGCCAACCACCAGGACCGCGCAAACCACACCCAAACCGCCTTTCCGCCGGCGCCTCTCCCACGCCGAAATGACAGAGCGTCGGGCCAAGGGGCTTTGCTTCAACTGCGAAGAACAATTCGGACCCGGCCACCGCTGCAAACGCCTCTTTTGGATTGAAGTCGACGATCCGTCCGATGAGGATAACGAAGGCCCGGATGGGGAAACACCAAAACTCTCGGTCAACGCCATCGCTGACCCACAGGGGGGCCACATGCTGCAGCTCCCGGTCCATATAGCGGACACCACTCTCGTGGCCCTGCTAGATTCGGATAGCACACACAATTTCATCCGCCACAAAACCGCAACCGCACTACAACTACCCGTCACGTTCCGCCATCAACTCCAGGTTTCGGTGGCCAACGGCCACAGCATGACATGCCCCGGACTATGCCGCCGCGTGACGCTAACCATTCATCACAGAAGCTTCAGCATCGACCTCTTGCTTGTAGATCTCGATGGGTTTGACATTGTCTTGGGGGTCCGTTGGTTGTGCATCTTGGGACCCATCACATGGAACTTCAACAACCTTACCATGCAATGGTACGACGACTCCCATCGGGTGGACTGGCAATGCCTCAGCCCGTCAGACAAGCCCCGAGCCTTCCTCATCAACGGGACGGACACCACGGTGGAACACCAACCCCAGGATATCCAACTTCTGCTGCAAGACTTTGCAGACATCTTCACGATTCCGGAGTCTCTCCCACCTCACCGGCTGTAGGATCACCACATCTGTCTATTATCGGGCACCGCGACGGTCATCGTCCGCCCCTACCGCTACCCTTTTCTACAAAAAGACGAAATCGAGCGGCAATGCGCCACAATGCTTCAACGCGGCCTCATCCGACGGAGCGTCTCCCCATTCTCCTCACCAGTTTTGCTGGTACACAAGGACAACACATGGCGCTTTTGTGTCGATTACCGGGAACTCAACGCCAAAACAGTCAAGGACAAATTTCCAATACCAGTGGTCGAGGAACTCCTCGACGAGTTACATGGCGCACGCTTTTTCTCCAAACTCGACTTATATTCCGGATACCACCAAGTGCGCATGGCCGCCACCGACATGGAAAAGACGGCCTTTCGAACGCACCACAGACATTTTGAATTCCTCGTCATGCCATTCGGGTTGACCAACGCACCCTCCACCTTCCAATCACTAATGAACGAGGTATTCCAATCCGTCCTCCGAAAATTTGTGCTTGTGTTTTTTGACGATATCTTGATCTATAGCAAGTCTTGGACCGAGCATCTTCTCCATGTACGCGAAGTCTTGGGCCTTCTCCGCCACCACCGCCTGGTCCTCAAGGAGTCCAAGTGCACGTTTGGGCAATCTAGCGTCGCCGATCTTGTCCACGTCGTCCACGAACTCGGCGTGCCCGCCGACCCGGAGAAACTTCAAGGGATCGCCGCTTGGCCCACCCCCGGCTCGCAGCGCGACCTCCGAGCCTTTTTGGGGCTGACGGGATACTACAGGCGATTCATCCACAACTACAGTTCCATTGCCGACCCTCTCTTGTCCCTCCTCCGCCGAAAAGACTGGGCATGGGGTGACGCCGCGCAGCTCGCTTTTACGGCACTTCAACACGCCCTCACAACCGCTCCAGTACTCCGCTTGCCCGACTTCACCGCGGTATTCTACATCGAATGTGACGTCTCTGCGCTCGGATGCAGGGCAGTGCTCCATCAACAAGGCCATCCAATCGCATATTTTAGCCGCCGCACCGCGCTGCATCACCACAAGCTACCAACATACGAATTGGAACTCATTGGATTGGCCAAGGCCATCCAACATTGGCGACCCTCCCTTTGGGGTCGACCCTTCATTGTCCGGACAGACCACTTCAGTTTAAAATATTTATTGGAACAACGTCTGACCAGCGTACCGCAACAACGGTGGGTCAGTAAGCTATTGAGGTTTGATTTCACTGTTGAATACAAGGCAGGGTCTCTCAACAAAGCCGCGGACGCCCTCTCGCGGCGCCACGACACCAGTCCCGAAGCCCCCGCTAGCCTCTGCCACCTCTCGTGGCCGACCGCCACCATCATAGACACCATCAGCACCGAAATCCCCAAGTCGCCCTCCCTCGCCGAGTTGCTGCGCCGAGTACAAGAGGGCCTTTTACCGTCAGTTTGGACAAGCAATGAAGGCCTCATCTTCTACAAAAACCGGGTTTACTTGCCCTCCACATCGCCTCACATTCCTACCATTATAACGGAGGCGCACAATCGGGGCCATGAGGGAATCCACAAAACCCTTCATCGCATACGTGCTCAGTTCTACTGGAAGGGACTCCGCCGACAAGTCCAACAATTTATTTCTCAATGCGCCATATGCCAACAACATAAGGCAGTCAACTTATTGCCGGCGGGCCTACTTCAACCGCTACCTATACCAACCCAAATATGGGCCGATCTCTCCATGGATTTTGTGGAGGGCCTGCCCCGCAGCAAAGGCAAAAACGTTCTCATGGTGGTAGTTGACAGGTTTTCCAAGGGGGCTCACTTCCTCCCGCTAGCACGCCCACTCATTGCAGAACGAGTCGCTCAACTGTTCTTCAACGACATCGTCCGGTTACACGGGTTACCCGAAAGTATTGTCTCCGACCGCGATAAGATTTTTACAAGCCGCTTCTGGAAGGAGCTATTTACGCTCAGTGGAACGACACTACAACTCTCGTCCGCATACCATCCGCAATCGGATGGCCAAACAGAAGTGGTCAACAGGACCGTGGAAATGTACCTCCGTTGTCTCACCGACACACACCCAAATAAATGGGTCACTTGGCTTCCATGGATCGAGTATTGCTATAACACTTCCTACCACTCGGCGCTCCAAACCACACCGTTCCGTCTCATCTACGGACGAGACCCTCCTAAGCTCGTCGCCTACGAAACGGGGCGAGCCACCTTAACTCCCGTAGATCAACAATTAAAGGAACGGAACAACATGATCGCCACCGCCCGCGAACACCTGCGGCAAGCCCAGCACCGAATGGAGACTGCGTACAATCGGGGTCACCGGGACGTCTCATATACCGAGGGAGAGTGGGTATGGCTCAAATGCCGGCCATATCGCCAAACAACAATGCAGCGGACCGTAAACCGGGCTAACAAATTAGAACCCCGGTTCTATGGACCCTTCCAGATCGTACACCGCATTGGGGAGGTAGCCTATTGCCTCCAATTGCCACCCGAAGCCCGCATTCACGACGTGTTCCATGTCTCCCAACTCAAACGCTTCGTCGGCACGCCACCATCAGCGCCGCTCGTGGACATTCCGACACAGCTTGAGGACAAGTTGTCGTCCGACGACGAAGGTGATGTTACGTCACCAATTACCGGCACACCGCGTTGGGGAAATGTCTACCGTTGCCGAACCACAATAGAGGACGCGGCCACCGCTGATCCACAGGATCAATTTGATTAAATCTGCAATATTTATATTCCTAATTTAGTCCAGTTGTCTAAGCCCAAACGGGGGGGGCGCATCTTTATGAATTCTTATATTCTGCTCTTATTTATTTCCTATTTGGTTCCCGGTGTTTAAGCCCAAACGGGGGGGGGGGGGGGGGGGGGGGCAAGTTGTTTCCTTCTTATGCTCTATTTAACCCTATGAGGGTGGACCGATTAAAGGTATGCAATAAGAATTTACCAATTTCTTTCTCATCCCTAATTCCTCTCTTCCTCACCTCCTGCTACGCCACCGTCGCCCTTCCCCCCTTCCATTCGGCCGCCCCACCTACACTCCAACCTGGAGGATTCCCACCCCAGCCGTCGACAAACACGATCCCAGGCTTCGGCCCATAACATTTTCCCAACACTTTTTTCCCTCACCCTCTCAACTCACTGCAACAGAATGTTAACCAAAGAGGACATTATGGTCCCAAGCATGATGAAGACTAGACCTAGAGTATTAAGCATTTCCAAATGTACACCATAAGTTTTTGGATTCATCCTAGCACAAGATCTGTTAAGAAAAAAAACAAAGGTTTGCAAAAACAAATAAAAGGATTCAAGAGTAAAAATAAAAACTAAAAGAAAAATGAGGAGCCAATATCGAAAATAATAACTAGAGAACATAAGTAGACCAGTGTGGTCTTGAAGACAAAATGAAGGTCAGAAAATATTATATTCCCTCTATCTAAAAAAGATGAATCTCATCTTTTCTGTTTTAAATACTAATTATCGATGAAAAATACCAGAAAGAGAGAAATAAAGTATAATTTTTATTAATTCCTCAAAATTGTGGATACATACATGTATTTGTACATTAATATAGGAAGAGAGAAAAGGGAAACAATCCAAATCTAAGATGTGAGACTAAAAATATAAGGAGCAAGAGGGCCCTGGATGGGCCTTGCATTGGGTCTTTACAAATCTTTCTTCTAACACTCTCCCGCAAGCTGGAGCAGACAAATCGTAAGCACCCAACTTGGAGAAGAGTTGATAATGTAACACACACGATAAGGCTTTAGTGAGAATATCAGCAACTTGATCAACAGCCGGAACATGTTTCAATTCTAGCTTCTTCATTTGAACTTTCTCCCGAATGAAGCGACAGTCTACTTCAATGTGTTTGGTCCGCTCATGGAAAACACAATTCTTAGCAATGTGTATAGCCGTTTGACTGTTGCAAAATAAAGTATCTGGCGAGAAAAGCTTGACTCCCAAATAATCTAGAAGACTTTCTAACCACGTAAGATATAATAGATGTCATCGAACGATACTCGACTTCGACCGAAGAGTGAGCAACTACAGATTGTTTCTTGCTGCGCCAGGTAATAAGGTGTCATCCGAAGTAGAAAATCCGCTTGTGGAACATCGATCATCCAAGGAGAAAGCATAATCAACATCAAAACAAACAATCAACGACAAGGTAGAAGAGGAAGAGGGTTTTTATACTAGCCCTTGTTCTAATGCACTCGACAAGCTGGAGGTGAGAAATCCGTGGAGAATGCATGAATCAGCTGACAACTCCAACAACAAATGAGATATTTGGTCTTGTAACTGTAAGATAAATCAACTTTCCAACAAGACGTCGATAATACTCTGGGTTTAGAAGAAGTAAATTGGTGTCAGAGACATACGCACAGAGCTCGAGATTGACATCCATAGGAGCATCAACATGCTTGCATCCAGAATAGCCAGCGCCATGAAAAATATCAAGACAGTATTTCTGTTGAGATAGGGTGAGACCATCAGGACGTCTTACAACCTTTGAGCTAAGAAAGTACCTAAGATTTTCCAAATCTTTAGTTTGAAAAACTGTATTCAAATGCTGCTTGATCATTTGTACTCCTTTGGAATCATCTCCTGTAATTAGAATGTCGTCAACATAAACTAAGAGAATCATTGTGCCTGTTGTTTGATGACGAGTAAAGAGAGAGAAGTCCGCCGAGCTCCGAGTGAAGCCAACATCACGGACAATCTTACTGAACTTGTCAAACCATGCGCGAGGAGACTGTTTGAGACCATAAATAGATTTCTTGATGTGACAAACAAGTGACTCCCCCTTAGTCTCAAACCCAGGATGTTGGTGCATGTAGACAGTTTCTTGAAGGACGCCATTGAGAAAAGCATTCTTGATGCCTAATTGATATAAAGACCACTGAAGATGAACCAAGGAAATTAGGACACGAACGGTGTTCAACTTGGCAACGAAAGAGAAGGTCTCATCATAATCGAGGCTTTATTGCTGAGTAAACCCACGAGACACAAGACGAATCTTGAGACGATCAACTGTCCCGTCTGGAGCATGTTTGATCAAAAAGACTCATTTACATCCAACACATGTCCGCCTCGGAGGAAGAGGGATCAGATCCCAGGTCTGATTAGCCCAGAGAGCATTTATGTAAGACCCGAATATATATATATATATATATATATATATATATATATATATATATATATATATATATATATATATATATTCGCAATATAAAAATCCCCGACGATGAAAAAATTGATTTCAGTGTCGATTCGACGTCGCATGTTAATTTTGATGTTCGGATTTTCCGTTTAATTTTGCGACCGTCGTTTCGTTTAATTTTGAATGGCCTGAGTTGGCCGAATATTATGAGCTTAATTGAACTTGGGCTTGGTTTGGATTGGGGTTTATGTGTGACATTTGATGGTGGACCGGCTGGGTGTGTGTGTGGCAGTGGTTGTGCATTATTTTGAAACCGGTTGTACCGGTGGTGTGACTGGTTGCCTGGGTTAAGCGGTGGAGTGTTCCCGTGATATAACACTATGTTGTATTCGTTCTTCTTCATTCTCGACGGAACGAACCCGACGGAGCCGCTGCTGCGCCGATCACTTCAGCCGCCTCAAATATCCTCTGTTTCGCACGATTTCTTCTTCTTTAGGAAGGTAATCTGTTTCTCTTCAATCCTCTCTCTTCTTGTATGAAGTTATGATATAGATTGGAGAGGTCTTAAAACCTAGGGTTAAGATTTTTGAAGTTGTGTTCATGAAAAGCATATGAAATGTTCCTATTCAGTTTTTGTTCCCTAATATATGATTTTGAATTAATTTGAGAACCCAATCATTAGGGTTTCAGATTTGGAATTTTGTTTTATTTTTTTTGCTTTCCTTGTGTGTACTGGCCAGCTGCTGTTGTTGTGGGGGTTGTGTGTGATGGTCAGCTGTTGTTGTTGTGGGGGTTGTGTGGTAGCCGGCTGCTGTTGTTGGGGGTCGTGTGTGCTGGTCGGCTGCTGTTGTTGTTGGGGGTTGTGTGTGTGTTGGCCGATTGCTGTTGATGGCGGCTGTCTTAGATGGAATTTACACTTTAAATAAGCCGCTATTCACAGCCCTTGATGTTGCCATTGTGGCAACCCTTGCGGCTGTCTGTAGGAGCATATTAAATTATCACTTGTGGGCATACAAAACCTTTGTTGATTGAATGATGCGCCTTCATTTTGAGTCACCCACGCTGGTCCTTCCCTAGACAACTAATAGAGGTCGTAGTTGTGACCGTCGTAGGAGTCCGCTCGTAACTATTTATAGCGCAGCCCCAAAGTAAATGATTTATTGATACTGCAGAGGATAGCGTCCGGCAATAGACGCGACGAGAATCCTACGAGGGACAAGGGCAAATGAAAAGTTGGGGTGAGTCCTTACCGTTTCTTTTTATGAACCTGATACACTAGTTATTCTTGAAATATTTGATATCATTGAAAATATAAATCGCTGAACACGCTAACGTGGCTTAGCGAGAGATAGAACTCCGAGGGGAACCAAATATAAATAAATTCTTTTTCGAATTAAATTGAAGGAACTGAATTGAATTGAAGAAAATGATTTTGAAATGAAATAAATGAAATTGAGAACGCGTCGACGCATCGAAATGCTAAGGGTCGGCCTGGTAGGGGGGATGCTTCAGACTCCTACACCTCGTGAGAGGGGTAGAACTCTCACATCTCGTAGGAGGGGTCGAACTCGTACAGAATATGAATCCAATTTAGGAGTCGTTGAAGAATGCTGCACATGTGAGCGCCCTAAAGAGGATATTGATATGAAGGGTCGACGGACCCAGATGTTTGAGAAATTGAATGACCCTCAGCATTTTGAGAAAAGAATCACGAATGAACGAACTTCGATATAGAATGAACGAAATAGTGATATCAGATATAAAATTGTTGGTTATACCTGTTTCCTAGCTTAAAACATGATCATACTGATATAGATTTGATTGTCGCTAAATCTCTTGTTTGCTTGCAGTACGAAGCTACATGTAAGGGTAATGAATTCACTTAGTTTTCAAAACTAATTGATTCCTGATTTATCTTATAAGAACCGAGCACCAGCGTACCAGACCCAGCTAGACGAAATCAGGCAGAGGCAGATAGAAGACCAGTCGAAGACGTGGCTCGTCCATGGGTTAGCATATGTGTCTACCTTTTGTACATGTTTTATGTGTTTAATACATGTAGACACTCCTGTACTAGTACTTTTGTTGGACAGTATATATATTCGGTATAATAGTGAGATGTGGTTTTATGTTTTCACCTGGTATACCTTTCTTTTATTATAACTGCTGCGCATATACTTGTGAGAAATCTGCTCGAAATGAATATCTAAATTGTGGCGGATTTTGGGCCGTTACAATTAAGTGGTATCAGAGGGCGGTTTCTCGTGGTGCGTGCGTGTAATGCAGAAAGTACCTGAATGAAACATAGTTCACAACAATGAGATTCGAATATCTGAATATACTGAACTGTTCCATGTTTACCATCAGGAAACATTTCAAGTGTATTTTCGAGCCGCAGGATGCGCGAGACTCTTGATGAACCTGAGGTCTCCAGGGACTCCAAGTCTGAGGAAAGTGTGAGTGGGCAACAGTCTTCCTTAGTGCATATCGCTGATATTTCCCAAGCCATCGTCGAAGCAATTAGGCTGGTTCGGGACACCCCTCCAGCTGTGCTTCCTCCTGTCGGACCCTCGGTTGTGCCAGTTGTGCCTCCTCCAGCATTTGTGGAACCGCAGCAGTCTCGCCTGATTGATATTGATATGAAGCAATTTTGTAACAAACGGTTTTGAGTTTTGTAATAATAATGATAATAATCATAATAATTATTATTATTATAAATGAAACCTAATCTATTTTTCCCCTCTATCTTACCCGAGCCAGCCCTCCTCTTAATCCCGATCCCGCAAGCCACCGCTCCCAGGTCTTTCTGTGCAGCCGCAACCCGCTCCCAATTCCGCCCCGTCTCCTGCTCTCGTATCACCCCGACGCAACCTCCTCTTGCTCTGGCCGATGCCGCTTGCTTCTCCTCCTATTCTGCTAGGGTCGGTGACCTACTGCGGCTCGTTCTCTAGCCGCCGACAACCTTCCTCTTCCTGTCATGGCCGACAGGAGTTCAACCTCTGCTTCTCCCTCAGGCTGACGACAGCAACCCTTGCTTTGGTCAGCAGTCCTTCCTCTTTTAGGGCTGACACCCCTGTTTCCCCCCCTTCTTCCTCTTCATCTCGGTCGGTGGTTGCAAGTGATCCACCTAGGGTTTTCTCGTTTTTCCCTTATACTCAGAAATTTCTTCCCGGATTTGCCTCCTTGGGCTCGGATTTGGTTCCTTTTGGTAAGGGTTTCCTTATTCCCCTCTTTTTCTTCGTTCCTTGAATTTATTTTGAAACTTGCGTGCTCCAATTTCATATAATTTGTGATTCATAATTTTTGTCCCTTTGTAATCGTCTAACCTTTGGGTATTTGTGTTCTCCGGCATCGTTCGTCGCCCCTTGACGGTTCGTGAAGCAAATCCCTCTCCGAATTAGGGTTTCCCCTAACTCAAGCATCGCCAAGTCTCCGCTTCTGCGTGGTATCTCTAGTCCCCTCACTCGCGAGGGAGGTAAATCTCTTAGCTGTCTTTGATTCAATTTTGTAGCGGATGATTGCCTGTTAGCATTGTGATAAATTGTTGTAGCGTTTTCGTCGTTCTTGTACATGTTCAAAATAGGATTTCTGATTTCGCTTGTGCGCTCAGCCGTCACCGCCAGCTTCAGCTTCTCTAAGGCAAGTAGAGATCACTTCTCTCTTGCAAACATTGAACTTAATTCTTTTGTCTGATCTTATGTTTATATGAATCAAACATTGATAGCTTGTTTTGTCAGTTAAATTTAAACATCGAATCTTTTATTAGACTTGTTACTATTTTGAGGTTCACGCGATAAGATTTGCACGAGTTGTAAATGTAAATGATGATATTTGAGTAATTGGGAGACGAGTTAACGAATGATAGTTAATTGAATTTTCAATTTGAGGATTTGCATCTTGTTTGACGAATAATTTGAGGACAGTAAGCTTGAGTACGAGCATTTATAGATTTGAATGATCATTGTTAAGGCTCCCGAAAAGGGATTTAAAGATGGTTGGGTTATGTTACACTCGTACCGTACACACATTTGAATTGGAAGATCACACTTATAACGAATTATGAATAACAAATATATGTTTGGTGCTTCTATATCATGCTCGGTAGTGAACGCATGTTTTTCTTGGAAGATAACTGTGTCCTAGAATTTGTTTAACCTAGGCGAGTTCTCGATATCTCCGATCCGACACCTGTCAACTTACCTCAGCAATTTATTCGACAAATCTTCTTGATATGATATTAGGACCTTGAACTCTCGAACCTGCGAGACTTAAAGTCACTGTTTGGTTCCTTCTGTGCCGTCGATTCTGGTTTCATATGTCTGTCTGAGTAAAACCTATTCTTGGCCCTATCACTCACTTTAAATATTTTTGTTTCCGTTAAGTAAACACCTAAGTATGAAGTTCGAAAACAAATCTGTAGTTGTAAGCAAATACTTGAACTGTAGCGTCTAACTGGACATCTGTCTGCCGCCATGGTCACGGCAAGCAGGATTACTTTTCCGACAAGACTTGTACGTAGATTTGATCGTGAAACCATGGGCGCCCGCTATAGCACCTACACCTTTCATCGATCACGGCTTACAACATATTACATGAATGGTGTTAGACTATGCTCCGGAGTAGTCTAATACATTAACTTGTTCTGTTAGCTCTTTTATTTGCTTGTCTGTTTTGGTAGCATCGCTTCATGAAAGACTAGTACCCTTATACATTTTTTTGCTTCTGATACTGTTCTGTACTTTACTTTGCTCACTCTGTTTACTTCAATGTTCTGAGACTTTTCCTTTGTGTTTGGAATTGCCTTAGCTTTCATGTCAGCGCCGCCAGGTTCCTGAGCCCGATCAGCATCGAGTTTCTGTTTTCCGCTGATTGATCTTCTAGCCGTGTCAGCTTTGATGTTTTTGATTCATTTCTTTTACTGTCACACGTTTTCTTTATGTGATAATTATGAACATTAATACATGGACAACTGCTAAGCTATTTAAATATTTATGTACTAGAACTTGAAATTTATGCATGTGCACGCTTTGTTGTATCATTATTGCATGAAAACTACATTAGTGGCTTGTAAAATATAATTTTTACAAAATACGTATGCATTTAAAACTCTGAAAGATTCCACATAACAAAAATCAAACCGTTTTTACTAAACAGTAACTATTTTAAATCTATTTTTTTGTATTTTCTGCATCTGCCTTAGCAGACATGGATTCCCTTCCGCCCATGTCTGTAGCATCACGACTTGTCCCAACGCGCACTCTGACTTTTATCGAGACGGGTCGTGACAGTTGGTATCAGAGCCAGGTTAGAGAGGTTAGTTAAAAAGATAAAATATTTTCTAAATATCACTTATTTTGAAACTTATTTTATAAATATATAAACATGCATCATTACTTCACTCAGCTTGTCATTATTTGTTGTTCGCGGCTGAAACACACACACACACTCACTCATAAACATGAGTAGTATGCACACGAATGTTAAGGGAGTATGAGCAACCTTAACATTTTTGTGCATATGAACTTCCACTAGGATATACACCACTCGCGAATATTAAATTGTATGAGCGGTTAAATATTTTCAAGTGCGCTGACATTAGAGTCCTAATATGCATGACATGTTAAGTGATATGAGTGCTTAACACGGTATGCGTATCTATTCATTTGCATTTCATATCATAAATCATTGCACAAGTGTAAAGTCAAGAACAACAATAATGATTGTACACACATGGATTTTCTAATTGCTTGACATCGCACAAGATCTCATGATTGCACTTGCATGATTATTACTTAGAGTTGCCCAATGAAAATGCTGAAATTATTACATAATTTATGTACCTGACAGTACTAAATGTGTTAGAATATCTAATTTCTAGTCCCCGATATTTGTAATTAGTCCTTCCTGTTTCGCGTGTCGGTCAATCTAATTTGGTCCTCCTGTATATTCTTCTGGATAGCTTCTAAGTGTCAGCAAAAATGAGTTTTTCTTGTGAATTGCTCTGCTGAATTACTTCAGTGTTGTCTTGTGATTCTCCAACTCCAATTTGACTCGCTTCCGTCGATACTCAATCGTCATTCGGCTTTTTTTTCCTCTTCGATGTTCTATCTTCGTTTTCTGTAAGGATTTTCTCGCTCTACAATTCTCGAGTCTTACCTTCCAATTTTGAGCTAATTGAAGCAATTTCTGTGCTCCCTGAAGTCGATCCTTCGTATCCGTCCGACGCCGCTAAGTCTAAAGAGTCTCCCTCTGAACGTGAATCTGACCTGCGTTGCAAGTACGAGCAACATTTCTTTTGATTTTGATAAGCCTTCGCGCTTGTTCACCTCTCTATTTCTTTGTGTTCATAACTAACTCCTATGCCTTGATTTGTGAATCCTTGTTGGAATGAATGTCATCTGAATTTTCGCCCTAAGAGTCCCCATTCAGAGAGCTTCTCAGGGACGTTTCGGGACGAAACTTCCGAAGTAGGGGAGATTGTAACAACCCGGTTTTTGAGTTTTGTAATAATAATGATAATAATCATAATAATTATTATTATTATAATAAAACCTAATTTTTTTTGCCCCTCTTTCTTACCCGAGCCAGCCCTCCTCTTAATCCTGATCCCGCAAACCCCCGCTCCCAGGTCTTTCTGTGCAGCTGCAACCCGCTCCCAATTCTGCCCCGTCTCCTGCTCTCGTATCACCCTGACGCAACCTCCTCTCGCTCTGGCCAATGTCCCTTGCTTCTCCTCCTATTCTGCTGGATCGGCGACCTACTGCGGCTCGTTCTCTAGCCGCCGACAACCTTCCTCCTCCTGTCATGGCCGACAGGAGTTCAACCTCTGCTTCTCCCTCAGGCCGACGACAGCAACCCTTGCTTTGGTCGGCAGTCCTTCCTCTCTTAGGGTCGACACCCCTGTTCCCCCCCCCCTTCTTCCTCTTCATCTCGGTCGGTGGTTGCAAGTGATCCACCTAGGGTTTTCTCGTTTTTCCCTTATACTCAGAAATTTCTGCCCGGATTTGCCTCCTTGGGCTCGGATTTGGTTCCTTTTGGTAAGGGTTTCTTTTTTGCCCTATTTTTCTTCGTTCCTTGAATTTATTTTGAAACATGCGTGCTCCAATTTCATATAATTTGTGATTCATAATTTTTGCCCATTTATAATCGTCTAACATTTGGGTATTTGTGTTTTCCGGCATCGTTCGTCGCCCCTTGAAGGTTCGTGAAGCAAATCGGTCTCCGAATTAGGGTTTCCCCTAACTCAAGCATCGCCAAGTCTCCGCTTCTGCGTGGTATCTCTCATCCCCTCACTCGTGAGGGAGGTAAATCTCTTAGCCGTCTTTGATTTAATTTTGTAGCGGATGATTGCATGTTAGCATTGTGATAAATTATTGTAGTGTTTTCGTCGTTCTTGTACAGGTTCAAAATAGGATTTCTGATTTCGCTTGTGCCGCTCAGCCGTCACCGCCAGCTTCAGCTTCTCTAAGGCAAGTAGAGATCACTTCTCTTTTGCAAACATTGAACTTAATTATTTTGTCTGATCTTATGTTTATATGAATCAAACCTTAATAGCTTGTTTTGTCAGTTAAATTTAAACATCGAATCTTTTATTAGACTTGTTACTATTTTGAGGTTCACGAGATAGGATTTGCACGAGTTGTAAATGTAAATGATGATATTTGAGTAATTGGGAGACGAGTTAGTGAATGATAGTTAATTGAATTTTCAATTTGAGGATTTGCATCTTGTTTGATGAATAGTTTGAGAATAGTACGCTTGAGTACGAGCATTTATAGATTTGAATGGTCATTGTTAAGGCACCCGAAAAGGGATTTAAAGATGGTTGGGTTATGTTACACTCGTACCGTATGTTGAAACCGAAAAACGGTCTCCTGTGGAGTTCACCCTCGGGGAAGGGGTGGTTTCGCACCTACTTCACTCCTGCAAGCAAAACAACAAAGAAAACAAGGAAAGACCGACCAAAGGGCTCGGCAGGGAGGAGCCACCACACACCCGGAAGATCTGAGAGCGCTTCCCCTCCTTAGCCAGAGGCCGAGCTAAGGTACCCTCAGAAAGCACTTGAAAACTGAAGCAGAAGAGCACAGGAAGCATGTCTTCTGGGGTACCCCTTGGGTCCTATTTATAGTTTTTGGAATCTGAACTGCCAATAACCAAATGAACTGACCTGAAGTTACCAAAAAACCCTTGGCTGGGTCTGCCAACAGCCAAACTCCGCTGTTTTGAAGGGCTATGGGCAGACCAGCGGGGGCAAAACAGTAAAAAGTACCTCACACATCCAGTCGAGCTGGGGAGCTTGATCACCTCGGCAGGTCCTGCTCGCCGGCTGTTGCCGAGCTCCGTTGCGAGGGCGCGAGCCGGGACGGTGAACTCGCCCATCCATTGGTCGCCATCAGTTGACCTGAGCGTGACGATTTTTGGACTAGCTCGGCGAATGCCGAGCTCGGGGTCGACGAATGCCTGATCTTCGTTCGACGAATGCTGATCTCCGGTCGACGAATGTCGATCTACGGTCGACGAATGCCGATCTCCGGTCGACGAATGCCGATCTCCGGTCGACGAATGCCGAGCTCGGGCTCGGCTTCTCTACTGTCGAGCTCGCCCACTATCTTCAGCCCGATCTGTCTGGTTCCTGCCGGCCTGGCTCGCCGGACACGGGGTTGTACATAATCTCCGCTCTTTTTGAGCTTGGCAAAGCTCGGAAAGAAACATCCAACCCCAAGTGTGCGACGAGCGTGAGGTGGCGAGTTGGGGAGGCGAGCTGAGGCGGCGACCTGAGCCTATTGGACGGCCTGACCCCAGAGATCTTTTTCTATAAATAGCCCCCCCCTCACCACCAACCACCGCACTGTGCTTTTATTGCTCTCTTTCCCTCTCTTCCTGCGCTTTTCTCCTTTTCTGCTCGCGCTCTGCTTCTTCCTCTGCGAACATGGGCAAGGCCAACCCTGATGCCGACGGCCGCTCCAAGTGCGCGCAGCACTTCACTGACTATTGCTTCTTTGAGGGGCACACCAGCGAGGAGGAGCTCGCGGAGTTCAAGGCTGAGTATGTGCCGCCGGGCTTCGAGGCGCGCAGGCCGAGGCAGGGGGAGGCCATCCACACTTTCTACGAGGACGAGCTCGCCTTCCCCATCTCGCATTTCGAGGTGGGGTTGCGCCTCCCCCTCTGGCCGGAGATCCGGCAAATTCTGAAGTACTATGGCGCAGTACCCGCGCAGTTAAACTCCAATGCCGTCGCCATGATGGTGGAGTTCGCGAGCTACCTTCGGCGGGAGAGGATCGAGTTCAACCTGACAGTGTTCAGGAAACTATTCTCCTACAAGGCGACGCCGGATGGGGTCGCCTACTTCGGCGGCTTGCTGATCAAGGTTCGCGAGATCGCGAACAAGCATCACACTTGGATGACCAAGATCGCCTTCATCAAGGGCGATCTCGGCAACATCCCCTACTCGCCCCAGCAGAAGGGCGAGGAGGTCTACCGCCCCCCTGCCGTGTCCGGCAACGACGCCGACCTCCACAAGTATTTCCTCCACAAGGACTTCGAGGTCGCCTTCCTGCGAAGGGGCCTCGACTCGCTTCTCCCCGTCCCACCCGACGAAGGTTTTGTTCTCTCCTCATCTTGCCGAGCTCACCCGATTGCCGAGCTCGCCATATTGCTGCTGAATTTCTTCTAACTTTTTTCCAAGTATTTTCTTGCAGGGGAGCGGATAATTCCCACGAAACCGCCATTTGCGGACTCGGGGTCGCACCCGGACCTCCTTGCTCGCGAGAAGGTGGCGGCGGCGGCCTGCCGAGATGAGGCGGCCCTCTCCCAACCCTCTTCCAGCAAGAGGCGGCCTGAGGATGCGGGGTCGAACCCGCCACACCGCCAGCGACTGCCAAAAAAGATGAGGAGAGCCCTGTTGGCTCCGCGGGGGCAACAACAACAACATCAATCCAGCCCCAAATACATAAGCTCGTCTGAGACCCCCCCCCCCCCACCCGACGCGTCGCTGGAGAGCCCGCTGAAGGAGATCATCAGCAAAAGTCGGAAGGGCGGCGAGGCTCCTTCTTCTGCGGCGGCGATCTCCCCACCTCCTTCGGCGAAGAGGGCGGCTCGCGAGCACGGGGCGCCGAAACAACATCCCCTCTTTAACTTCGGAGAGCGGTGGAGGGACTCGGCGGGCGAGCCCATGGTGCAGTGGGATGAGCTGGCCCATCGGGTCTCCATCTCCACTCTGCATCCGTCCTGGCATGACCGCGAGACCGCCACCGGCCATGCTTACGCTCGCGGCTTCGGCCTCTATGGCCGTGAGGATGCCGAGGCCTATAAGAACATGACCCTCCGGCAGCTTGGCCATGAGGGTCTGCCGGCCTACCTGCGGACCATGGAGCTCCACCACATGCTGACCCGCCGCAGCTTTGCCCTCAGCAATCAACTCCAAAAAGTCGAGCAGGCCCGCGATGTCGCCAAGGACAAGGTTGCTAATCAGGCGAAGCAGCTCGGCATCGCTGAGGGCCTCCTCGCCCAGGTCGCCGGCGGACTGGTAAATGTCAAGCTCTCCTCTTCCCTTTTACTTAGAACATTTTGTGCTGCTGCTAACCGGATGTTCTCTTTACCAGGATGCCAAGGCCGCAGGGGAGCTTCGGGCTCGCAATGCCGAGCAAGGGGAGGCGATTAGCCAGCTGCGCGCCCGCATTGCCGAGCTGGAGGGGGTGAACGTGAAGCTGAAAGAGGAGAATCAGCACCTCAACCGCGAGGTCCGCCGCCAGGCGGAGATTTTCTTCCCGGCCAGCGACGTCGACCCTACCCTCCCCTATAAGAGGCCACGGGTCTTTGGCGAGGCCGACCTCGCCGAGAGGTTGCGGATCAACTCCATCAAAGCGGCCGAGTGTACCCTCCAAATGATGAAGGACACGGGGGTGCTGGTGCAGGGGTGCGAGGAGATCTCCGCCAGGGACCTGATGCCGAGCTTATTCCCGGCGACGCCCCCCAGCGAGAAGGAAGATAGCCTGTACGCAATGTTCGGGAAGGGCTTCCCAGACCAGCCGGGTGAAGGGGAGGACCAGTCCGGCGGGGGGGGGGGGGGGGGGGGGGCAAGGCCTGAATTTGTATATTATTCTTTTTGGTTTACTCGCCGAGGCGAGCCCCTGTAAACATCTTTTGTAAACACCTTTATTTAATGAAAGAAAGGTTTTTGATCATACCTGTGTCATTTTTTTTGTTTTTTGTTTTCTATTTTTTGTGCTCTGTATATCCGCAAGTACTTCCCAAGGTGACCTCGCATAGACAGGTACTGCGAGTAGGATAGTCATTAGTACACGCCCGCGAGAGGATATGTTTTGAGTGCTTGCCGAGCTTCAGACGATTCAGGAGCGGGCTGCTCTCCGCCCGTGTCACGCCACCTCAGCTCGCCGCGAGCCATCCAGGCTATGTTGTTAAAGGCACGCCTCGGGCGCGCCTAAGGCTCCGGACTCACCAGGCTCAGAGGTTTGTGCCTCTGTGCGCCTTATTTGCGACTTTAGAATATAAAAAGCGCCTTTGAGTGAATTTCTTGTTGTAAATTTTTTTCTTCAGAAATTAACAAAAATACTGCAAGAACTCAATAATTTTTTATTGACTTGGTGTTTGCGAAAGATAATTGTGCGTAGAGACTTACATATGATATAAGTGGTCATATTGATTTTTTTTTTAGGAGATATAAACGATAGTAATGAATGATTAATTAGTGGACTAAATGAAGAATTTGATCGAGAAGCTGAAATAATGTTTGATGGTGATTATTTAAAATGAATGTGGTTGCGCCTTGCCTTCGTCAGGCGCGCGCCTGCGCCTTGAGCCTTGCGCCTAGGCTTCAAGACCCCTTAGCGCCTTGGTGCGCCTTGCGCCTTTAATAACTAAGCATCCAGGTTGAACTCAGAAAAAATTCTTCTAAGTAAAACAGACAAAGGGGTGAAGTGCCCTGGCCTGGCTCGCCTTCCTTCAGTGAGGTCCTGAGACCTGGCTCGCCACCCCTTTGCCGATGCCGAGCTGGGTTGGGCGAGTCCAAACCCGCCTGTGCAGAACCTCTCCCCCCTCACTCCTTGGCATTTGAAACTTCTTGGTCTTTACCTGGCGAATTCAAGGCCTATACCATCGAGTGACTTCCTGCCCTGCCATCTAGGTGAGAGCCTGGCAGCGGGATTTGCTCGAGGTCTAAGGATGACACCGAGTGACTTTCAGCCCTGCCAGCTAGGTGAGAGTCTGACAGCGGGATTTGCTCGGGGTCCATTACCAATACCATCGAGTGACTTCCAGCCCTGCCAGCTGGGTGAGAGCCTGACAGCGCGATCTGCTCGAGGCCCACGGATGACACCGAGTGACTTCCAGCCCTGCGAGCTAGGTGAGAGCCTGACAGCGAGATCTGCTCGGGGTCCACTATCAATACCATCGAGTGACTTCCAGCCCTGCCAGCTACGTGAGAGCCTGACAGCGGGATCTGTTCGAGGCCCACGGATGACACCGAGTGACTTCCAGCCCTGCCAGCTAGGTGAGAGCCTGACAGCGGGATCTGCTCGGGGTCCACTATCAATACCATCGAGTGACTTCCAGCCCTGTCAGCTAGGTGAGAGCCTGACAGCGGGATCTGCTCGAGGCCCAAGGATGACACCGAGTGACTTCCAGCCCTGTCAGCTAGGTGAGAGCCTGACAACGGGATCTGCTCGGGGTCCACTATCGATGTCATCGAGTGACTTCCAGCCCTGCCAGCTAGGTGAGAGCCTGACAGCGGGATCTGCTCGGGGTCCAAACATATTCCATTTCTTCATGCAAGCTAGCTGTGACAGTATAAAAGCATTAAAGAATTTTATTAGAATCAAGCTATCACTTACATGTTTCCGGGGAAAAAACGTTTTAAGTCGTCACCACTTCAGGTGAGACTCAGGGTCTCGCCCTCCACATTTTGGAGTCGATAACCTCCCGATTTTAAAGCCTCCTTTACAATAAACGGTCCTTCCCAGCTGGGGTTGAGCTTCCCTACGGATGCCGACCTCCCTGCTGCATCCACCTTCTTTAGTACCAAGTCCCCTTCCACAAACTATTTGACTCTGACATGCTTGTCAAAGTACTTGCCCATTCTCCTTTTCACCTCTTCCTGTCGGATGGCGGAAAGGTCCCTCAGCTCTTCCACCATGTCAAGGGAGAGCCTCAGCTCTTGCTCGTTCTCGACTTGCCATTCTTCCCTGCCTTCCCCTGCTGCGACAACCCAAGGCGTTTGAATTTCAAATTCCACGGGGAGCACTGCCTCGCACCCATGGGAGAGCTTAAAGGGGGTCTCTCCTGTAGCTGTGTTAGGGGTGGTTCTTAGAGCCCAGAGGACCGCAGGAAGCTGCTCCACCCAGCTCCCCTTCAAATTCTCAACTTTTTTCTTGAGGAGGTTGACGATGATTTTGTTCGCGGCCTCCACCTGCACGTTGCTCCTAGGGTGATGGACCGAGGCGAACCTGAGGTCGATCCCGAGCTGCCCGCAGAAATTGGTAAACTCTGCGCTGGCGAACTGAGGTCCATTGTCCGTGACGATGGCCTGGGGCAGCCCGTGGCGACAGATGATCTCCCCCCAGACGAAGTTTCTGATAACCTGGGAGGTCACCTTGGCCAGCGCCTTCACTTTCAACCACTTGGAGAAGTAATCGATCATTACTAGGAGGAACCTCCTCTGCCCACTGGCCTGGGGGAATGACCCAACCAAATTCATTCCCCAAATGGCGAAGGGCCAGGGGGGCGTGATACTTTTGAGTCGCTGGGCCGGCTGTAGCTGGAGGGGGGCAAACAGCTAGCATTTGTGGCACCTTCTTGCGAATTCTGTTGCATCATGGCCCAGGGTGGGTCAGAAGTACCCTTGCCTGACAATCCTCCCTTCCAGGGTCCGACTCCCGGAGTGACTCCCACACTCTACGGAGTGGACTTCCTCCAAGATTCTTTGTACCTCCTCCTCGGCCACGCAACGAGCCAACATCCCCGAGAGTGTCTTCATATACAGCTGCCCGTCCTGGAGGAGGTAGTATGCTGACTTATGCCTTAGCTTCTTCTTATCTGCCCCCTCTGGATACTCTCCCGTGGAAAGGAAAGTTACAACTGGGTCCATCCATGAATTCCGTTGATCTATCTCCATGAGCTCTCCTTCGATGGAAGGGCGGAACAGGTCGGTGATGGTACCCCCCACCCGAGGACCGTGCTTTGCGAGCTGATCGACCTGCTCATTTTCCTCCCGGGGCACGTGCTGGATGGAAAAGGTTTGAAACGTGCCGATGACCCCCTTTACCTTGGCTAAGTACATCCGCAGGGTAGGCTCTCTTGCTTCAAACTCCCCGTTGATCTGGGAAGCTACCACCATGGAGTCGGTAAGAACCTCCATGTTCAGCACCCCCAGCTCCCTGGCCAGGCACAGCCCTGCTATCACAGCCTCATACTCGACTTGATTGTTGGTGATGAGAAAGTGCACCACCACCGTCTGCTCAATTCTAGTCCCCTGAGGGCTCTCCAAGATCACCCCCACTCCTAGGGAATGCCTCCCCGATGCGTCGTCCACCTTTACCTTCCAAGGGGTCGGACGAGTGAGCTCTTCCTCCGCCACCTCAATCACATAATCAGCCAAGAAGTCGGTCATTGCTTGAGCTTTGATCGAGAGGCGGGGGACAAAGGAAACGTCAAACTCACTCAACTCTACCGACCATTTGGCCAGCCTGCCAGAATGCTCCACCCCCTCAAAGATGTTGCGGAGGGAATGGTCAGTCACCACTCGGATTGAGTGTGCCTGGAAATAAGGTCGCAGCCTTCGGGCTGAGATGATCAGGGCGAAAGCCAGCTTCTCCAAAATTGGATACCGGAGCTCGGCCTTCCTCAGGACCCGACTCACGTAGTAAATAGGGAGCTGCTTCTTTCCCTCTTCCCGAACTAGGACGGAGCTCAAGGCCTCTGCCCCGACCCCGAGATATAAAAACAGGTCTTCCCCCTCCTTGAGCCCTTGGAGCAGCGGAGCCTGGGTCAGCTGCATCTTGAGGGCCTGGAATGCCTCCTCGCACTTCTTGATCCATTCAAATTTTTGACCCCCCCTTAGCGTTTTGAAGAAGGGTGAGCATTTCTCCCCAGCCCGAGAGAGAAACCTACTTAGTCCTGCCAGCTTCCCTGTCAGCCGCTGCACCTCCTTGGGGTTCGGTGGTGATCCTAGCTCCATGATGGCCCTGACTTTGTCAGGATTCAGCTCGACCCCCGCGGGGGTGAGGAGATGCCCAAAAAACTTCCCCCGACTAGCCCCGAAAACACACTTCAGAAGGTTCAGCCGCATCTTGTACTTGCGCAGGGTAGCAAAGGTCTCCTCTAGGTCCTGGAGGTGGGAGTCCACATCCCTACTCTTGATCATGAGCTCATCCACGTACACCTCCAGATTTCTCCCCTTTTGCTCCTTGAAGACCCTATCCATCATCTTCTGGTAGGTCGCCCCTGCGTTCTTCAGCCCGAAGGGTATCATCTTGTAACAGTAGCATCCATCCCCTATGATGAACGAGACATCCTTGATGTCCGGGGGGTGCATCCTGATTTGATGATAACCTGAAAAATCATCTAGAAAACTCATTACAGAAAAACCAACGGCTGAGTCAACCAGCGCGTCGATCCGAGGCAAAGGATAACAGTCCTTAGGACAAGCTTTATTAAGTAAAGAAAAATCAATACACATCCTCCACCGGCCGTCTCCCTTTTTGACCATGACCACATTGGAGACCCAGCCGGGGTATTGGATCTCGGACACGAAGCCGGCCTTGAGGAGCTTTGCCACCTCCTCTCTGATGGGCTCTGTCAGCTTGTCCGCATTGGACCTCTTCTTTTGTTGGACGGGACGTGTTCCCGAGTCCAGGTTGAGGCGGTGGCAGGCCACATTCGCGTCAACCCCCGGCATCTCCGCGGCGTTCCCTGCGAAGATATCCACATTCTTCTGGATGCACTCCAGCATCCTGCCTTGGTCTTCCGGGGTCAGCCCTCCGCTGACGCGGACCTTCTCCACCCTATCTCCACGGGTGAGCACCTCCAACTCCACCACTTCCTCTGCAGCCTCCAACCTGGACTGCTCTCCCCATCCTTCAGCATCCCTCTCTTCCGGGACTGGGATCTCCACCTCCACCTCTTCTTCCACGGCCATCATTTCGGCCATCTCCTCCTGGTCTCTTCCTGTTGCCCCCTCCTCTGCGCAGTTCTCTACCTCCAGCTCCTCCCTGCCTGCTCCCTGCTCGGCCTCCTCCATCCTTCGCCCCATCTCCTCGGCTCCTTCCTGCCAAGAGATGGAGTTCACAGCGGTGACATAGCATTCTCGCGCCACCTTGGGGTCCCCCCTGACCCTGACCTGAATCCCCTCCGCGTTGAACTTTAAGCATTGGTGGAAAGATGAGGGGACGCAGCGGAAGGCGCTGATAAGGGGCCTCCCGAAGATGGCGCTGTAGCTGCTGGGGGCATCCACAATGACGAACCTGCAATTTCTGGACTCCCCACCCAGGGTGACATGGAGGCTGACTCCTCCCTCCACTTCCTTCCTCTCCCCCGAAAACCCGAACAAGGGTCCGTCCGAGGCCAGCACCCTCTTTGCCTCCACCTTCATCGCGTCAAACGCCTTCTTGAAGACGACGTTGACGGAGCTTCCGTTGTCAACGAGGATCCGGGAGACGGTAAAATTTTCGATGGCTGCCTTGATGACCAGCGCATCACAGAATGGATCCTCGTGATCCGGCATGTCGCTTCTGGAGAAGGTGATCCTTTCCTCTGGGGGTGGGGTTTGGGATGTGGAGGCAACGCTCCGACGGTACATGGTGTGGAGGCTCGCCTTTCGGGAAGCCTCGACCCCCACCCCTCCGTGGATCACTCTGATCCCTCCTCGGGTACCAACATCCACCCGGTCTTCACAACGGTCCTCCTCTGCCTGAGGCAGGACCTCCTCGATCTTTACTTCCTGGCGCCCCTGATGCTGCTGCTGCTCCCTGTTCCCTCTCATTTCAAGGAACTCCGGGCACGTGGCCGTGGCGTGCCCCTCCTCCTGATGGAAGTCGCAATAGGGCAACTCCACCCTAGCTTCTCTCCTCCTCCGCCTTGCTACTCTCCTCCTCTCCCCCAAGGCTATGGCCATAGCCTCTTCTTGATCGGGGAGTCAGGGCCTCTGGGCCTGCCTCCAGCCCGGGGGGTGGAATTGATCTTGCCCCCCTTGATAGCGATCCCTTCCTTGATATCCTCTTTGTGGCCCCTGCCCTTGCCACTCAGGCCTCCAGCCCAGCCGACGGTCGGGCTCCTGACGCCCCCACCTAGGCTGCTGCTGCCCCTGGAGCTGCCTCTGCTCCCTCTGCCGGGGCTCTCCTCTCCTCTCTTCCTGTCCTCTTCCTCCTCTTGACTCCTTCTCCTCCTCCGTGGCCCACCTGACCAGCTTCCGTGCAAACTCCGGGTTTGACGCCTCCCCGTCAACTTCTCTCGCTGCCCTCTCCATCAGCTCCTCGTAGGAGAGGTGGGGGGGGGGGAACTCTCTTCAGCTCCATCCTGAAGAAACTCTGCTGCAGGCCCAGGGTAAAGGCCATCATCAAACTATGGCACGACATCTCCTGGACCTGAGTAACCTCCTCCTGGAACCGATCCACGTACCTCCCCAGGGTCTCATTCACCTCCTGCTTGATGTGGAACAGAGATTCTGACTCCTTCTTCCTCCTCTTCGAGGTAGTGAACCTCAGCATGAACCCCCGGCGCAGGTCCTCGAAGCAGTAGATGGAGCTGGCCGGTAGCTGGTGGAACCACTCCCTTGCCTTCTCCTTGAGGGTGATAGCGAAGAGTCGGCACTTGAACCCGTCCGACATCTGCCGGATGGAGACTACATTCTCGAACCATTGAACATGCTGCACCGGGTCTCCCTTCCCGGTGTAGTAGGACATCTCGGGTTCCCTGAACCCATCTGGAACTGGAGCTGAAGAGACCAACTCGCTGAAGGGGCTGCCTCCCCCTGCTGGGCGAGCTGGCGAATCTCGCGAGCCTAGCTCGTCGAACCGGCCTCGACCTGCCGAGCCGGGGAAGAGCTCGCGCCCGGGGAGCTCGCACCCCCGACCTTCCTCGGTCACTTCCTTCCCAGCGCGCCTGCCGGGGGCGTCCTCGCCCAAAGAGGGGGCGGCCGCGATCTGGACTGCTGGAGTCGAGCACTCGGCCCACGTGCCGAGTGCGAACTTGACGAGGTTCAGCACCTCATTCCTGAAATCCTCGAACATCCCCACCGTGGCGAGAGGCGGGGGGGGCAGCGAGTCCGGCCTGTCAGATCCCTGCCCTCCTGTCATCAAACTCGCTGAAGCTTTTCTGCGCTGACCACGCTCCACGCTTCACGCACCAAAATGTTGAAACCGAAAAACGGTCTCCTATGGAGTTCACCCTTGGGGAAGGGGTGGTCTCGCGCCTACTTCACTCCTGCAAGCAAAACAACAAAGAAAACAAGGAAAGACCGACCCAAGGACTCGGCGGGGAGGACCCACCACACACCCGGAAGATCTGAGATCACTTCCCCTCCTTAGCCAGAGGCCGAACTAAGGTACCCTCAGAAAGCACTTGAAAACTGGAGCAGAAGAGCACATGAAGCACGCCTTCTGGAGTACCCCTTGGGTCGTATTTATAGTTTTTGGAATCTGAACTGCCAATAACCAATGAACTGACCTGAAGTTACCAAAAAACCATTGGCTGGGTCTGCCAACAGCCAAACTCCGCTGTTTTGAAGGGCTATGGGCAGACCAGCGGGGGCAAAACAGTAAAAAGTACCTCACACATCCAGGCGAGCTGGGGAGCTTGATCACCTCGGCAGGTCTTGCTCGCCTGCTGTTGTCGAGCTCCGTTGCGAGGGCGCGAGCTGGGACGGTGAACTCGCCCATCCATTGGTCGCCATCAGTTGACCTGAGTTTGACGATTCTTGGACTATCTCGGCGAATGCCGAGCTCGGGGTCGACGAATGTCTGATCTTCGTTCGACGAATGCTGATCTCCGGTCGACGAATGTCGATCTCCGGTCGACGAATGCCGATCTCCGGTCGACGAATGCCGAGCTCGGGCTCGGCTTCTCTACTGCCGAGCTCGCCCACTACCTTCAGCCCGATCTGTCTGGTTCCTGGCGATCTTGCTCGCCGGACACGGGGTTGTACACCGTACACACATTTGAATTGGAAGATCACACTTGTAACAAATTATGAATAACAAATATATGTTTGGTGCTTCTATATCATGCTCGGTAGTGAACGCATGTTTTTCTCGAAAGATAACTGTGCCCTATAATTTGTTTAACCTAGGCGAGTTCTCGATATCTCCGATCCGACACCTGTCAACTTACCTCCGCAATTTATTCGACAAATCTTCTTGATATGATATTATGACCTTGAACTATCGAACCTGCGAGACTTAAACTTACTGTTTGGTTCCTTCTGTGTCGTCGAATCTGATTTTATATGTCTGTCTGAGTAAAAACATATTCTTGGTCCGATCGCTCACTTTAAATATTTTCGTTTCCGTTAATTAAACACCTAAGTATGAAGTTCGAAAACAAATCCGTAGTCGTAAGCAAATCCTTGAACTGTAGCGTCTAACTGGGCATCTGTCTGCCGTCATGGTCACGACAAGCAGGATTACTTTTCCGACAAGACTTGCACGCAGATTTGATCGTGAAACCATGGGTGTTTGCTATAGCACCTACACCCTTCATCGATCACGGCTTAGAACATATTACATGAATGGTGTTATGCTATGCTCCGGAATAGTCTAATAAACTAACTTGTTTTGTTAGCTCCTTTGTTTGCTTGTCTGTTTTGGTAGCATCGCTTCATGAAAGACTGGTACCCTTATACATTTTTTTGCTTCTGATATTGTTCTGTACTTTACTTTACTCACTCTGTTTACTTCGATGTTCTGAGTCTTTTCCTTTGCATTTGGAATTGTCTTAGCTTTCATGTAAGCGCCACCAGATTCCTGAGCCCGATCGGCATCGAGTTTCTGCTTTTCGCTGATTGATCTTCTAGCTGTGTCAGGTTTGATGTTTTTGATTCATTTCTTTTACTGTCAGACGTTTTCTTTATGTGATAATTATGAACAGTAATACATGAACAACTGCCAGACATTTAAATATTTATGTACTAGAACTTGAAATTTATGCATGTGCACCCTCTGTTGTATCATTATTGCATGAAAACTACATTAGTGACTTGTAAAACATAATTTTTACAAAATACGTATGCATTTAAAACTCTGAAATCTTCCACATAACAAAAATCAAACCGTTTTTACTAAACAGTAACTATTTTAAATCTATTTTTTTTTTATTTTCTGCATCTGCCTTAGCAGACATGGATTTCCTTGGGCCCATGTCTGTGGCATCATGACTCGTCCCAACGCGCACTCTGACTTTTGTCGAGATGGGTCGTGACAAATTTCTAGAATTGAAACCGCCGACTTTTCGCGGTGGTTTGTCCCCGATCGAGACGGAAGACTGGATTTTACGGATTGAGACGATATTTGATACTATGTGATGTCCAGCGGAAAGGAAAGTGGAGTTGGTTGTTTTCCTTCTGGAGGGAGACTAAACGATGATGGGTGAAATTAATGAAACGAAAATTTCAGACTCGAGGTTTGGCGAACGTGACTTGGACAGAGTTTGTTCGCGAGTTTACAAAATGGTTCGTGTCGCGGACAGAAAAGAGACAATTGCAGGAGAAGTTTTTGCGCTTAGTGCAAGGAAATCGCTCTGTCCTGCAATACGAAGCGGAATTGTCCAGCTTAACATATTATGCAGAGTCCGCAGTGGCAACAGAGGAAGCTCGGTGTTTATGGTTCCAGGAAGGGTTGCGGGATGATATTCGCGCTTCAGTGGTTCCGTTTGATATTACAGAGTATGTGTTATTGGTGGAGAAGTCTTGGTTAGTTGAGCTGGACAATGAAAAGAGACAGAGGACGGAGATGCGAAAGAGGTTCAAAAGAGTGCTAGCCAGGATAAATCGGGCAGAACAGGTGAAGCCCCGTGGAAAAAGAAGAAACAACAACAAGTGACATCGACAGTGAGCACCCAAGTGTCTCAATCAACATCGACAAAGTGCGTCAAGTGTGGCAAGATGCACAGAAGGGAATGCTTGACCGAAGTCTGTTTTTACGTCGCCAACCGGGACATCGTCGAAGAGATTGTCCAAAACTACAAAAGGATGAAAGTTTGAGGGGAGCCCCAGGCTTACCGACCCAGAAGATGTATCATATTGGGACTTCAAAGGAAGGGGAGTCGATTGCATCGACAACCGCTGAAGGGGCGAAAGCAGATGATACTGTTGTGACAGGTATGTTGCATGTTCATGATCAAGTACATAAAGTTTTATTTGATACAGACGCTAGTCACTCTTTTCTTTCATCATATATTCTCGATACAATTTATACACGACCATATCAAATTGCAAAACCAGTGAACGTGTTGCTACCGAATAATACGATTTTGATGACGCAAGAGCGAGCCGTGGTCTCGCTGTCTTTTAACGATAAGCAAATTGAAGCCGAAATTGCAATCCTACCGCTGGTAGGCTATGATATCATCCTCGGTATGGACTGGCTATCAGATAGAGAAGTCGTTATTAACTGTAAAACGAAAGAAGTAGCATTCAAATGCCCAGATGGAAGTTCGATGATCTACATGGGTCTGGACGAAGTTGCGAAAATTAGGATCTCGGCACTGAAAGTGAGGAAAATGGTGCGGAAAGGCTGTGAGGCCATTTTGATGATGATTAAAGGAGTGAAAGAAGAGAAGAAAGAAATTACGGTTGTGCCCGTAGTGCGGGACTATGTGGATGTATTTCCAGAAGAATTACCGGGTGTGCCCCCAGCCAGAAAGGTCAAATTTGAAATTAAAGTAATTGAAGGAGCTACTTCCATGACAAAGACTCCGTATCGGATGTCGCCAAAAGAATTAGCAGAATTGGCAGAATTGAAAGTGCAATTACAAGAATTGCTTGATAAGAAATTTATCCGACTGAGTACCTCACCTTGGGGAGCTCCAGTGTTATTCGTGAAAAATAAGGACGGGTCTCTCCGTCTATGCATTGATTATCGCGAACTAAATAAGTTAACAATTAAGAATAAATATCCTCTGTTGCGCATTGATGATTTATTTGATCAGCTGGTGGGCGACCGCGTATTCTCAAAAATTGACCTTCGGTCAGGATATCATCAGCTGAGAATTCAGAAAAGAGATATTTTCAAAACAGCATTAGTAACAGGTATGAGTATTTTGAATTTGTAGTTATGCTTTTTGGCCTAACAAATGCTCCTACAGCTTTTATGACCTTGATGAATCTGGTTTTTAAGGCATTTCTGGATCAGTTCGTGATTATATTTATCGATGATATATTGATCTATTCAAAGACAGAGGAAGAGCATGCCCAACGCCTGCGTCTCGTCTTGCAAACGCTGAGAGAACATCAGTTGTATGCTAAATATACAAAGTGTGCTTTCTGGTTGAACGATGTGGCTTTTCTGGGTCACGTGATTAATGCGAGAGGGTTATCTGTTGATCCAACTAAGATTGAAGCAATAATTAATTGGACCCAACCGAAATCGGTGACTGAAGTACGAAGCTTCTTAGGCTTGGCGGGTTATTATCGGAAATTCGTCAAGGACTTCTCGAAGCTAACACTCCCCTTGACACAATTAACTCAAAAGAATGTGTCGTTTACGTGGGGAGATGATTGCCAGCAAGCATTCGAAGCTTTGAAGGAAAGATTAACGACTGCTCCTGTGTTGGTGATGCTTGAAGGCTCAGATGGTTTCCAAATTTATAACGATGCATCATACAAGGGGTTATGCTGCGTATTGATGCAACGTGGAAAGGTGATTGTCTTTGCTTCCCGGCAATTAAAGGAGGCCGAAAAGAACTATCTGACGCACGATCCAGAACAAGCGGCAGTTGTGTTCGCTTTGAAAATTTGGCGTCACTACCTGTATGGTGTTCGATGATAAATATTCACGGATCATAAGAGTTTAAAATATATATTCGATCAAAGGGAAATAAATTTGCGCCAGAGAAGATGGCTGGAATTTATTAAAGATTATGTTCTGTATATCCAATACCATCCTGGTAAGGCAAATGTGGTTGCGGATGCCTTGAGCAGAAAAAATATTACTGCGCTATCAGTGATACCGCAGTACAATAAGAAGCTTCTTGACATGTTACCGGAGGTGGAAATTTTTGTGATATTGACGTCTGAAGAAAAGCAAGCACAACTATTTCAGCTGCGGATTCAATATTCACTAAAAGAGAGAATTTAGAAGGCGATATCGCAGGACCCCTTCTTGACGGGTATATTCGAAAAATTGAGAAGGGGAGAAGCGAGTGCCTTTGATGAAAAGGATGCCTTATAATTTGCGGAAGGAAATCTTGTATGAGCCGCATAATACATCATATTCAATTCACCCGGGCCGGACAAAGATGTACCACGATTTGAAACAGGGTTTTTGGTGGCCACATATGAAGAAGAATGTTATTCAGTACATTGCTCAATATCACACCTGCCAGATAGTGAAAGCAGAACATCAGAAGCCGGCTGGATATCTTCGATCCCTTCCAATCTCAGAATGGAAATGGGATGACATTGTGATGGATTTTGTGTTTTGCCTGCCTCGAAGTAAGGCAGGGAATGATGGAATCTGGGTCATTATTGACCGATTGACAAAAAGTGCACATTTTATACCGATCAAGCAAAGCGCGCCGACTGATGAAAAAATTGATTTCAGTGTCGATTCGATGTCGCAAATTAATTTTGATGTTCAGATTTTCCATTTGATTTTGCGACCGTCGTTTCGTTTTCGTTGAATTTTGAATGGCTTGAGTTGACCGGATTTTATATGAGCTTAATTGAACTTGGGCTTGGTTTGGATTGGGGTTTACGTGTGACATTTAATGGTGGGCCAGCTGGCTGTGTGTGTGGCTATGGCTGTGCACTATTTTGAAATCGGTTGTACTGGTGGTGTGACTGGCTGCCTGGGTTAACCGGTGGAGTGTTCCCGTGATATAACACTATGTTGTATTCGTTCTTCTTCATTCTCGACGGAACGAACCCGACGGAGCCGCTGTTGCGCCGATCACTCTAGCCGCCTCAAACCTCGTCTGCTTCGCACGATTTCTTATTCTTTAGGAAGGTAATCTCTTTCTCTTCAATCATCTCTCTTCTTGTATGAAGTTATGGTATAAATTGGAGAAGGCTTGAAACCTAGGGTTACGATTTTTGGAGTTTTGTATTTATGAAAAACATATGAAAAGTTCTTATACAGTTTTTGTGTCATAATTTATGATTTTGAATTAATTTGAGAACCCAATCATTAGTGTTTCAGATTTGGAGTTTTGTTTTATTTTTTTGCTTTCCTTGTGTGTGCTGGCCGGTTGTTGTTGTTGTGGGGGTTGTGTGTGCTGCCCGGCTGCTGTTGTTGTCGGGGTTGTGTGTTGGCCGGCTGCAGTTGTTCGGGGTTGTCTGTGCTGGCTGGCTGTTGCTGTTGTTAGGGGTTGTGTCTGTGATGGACGATTGTTGTTGATGGTGGTTGTCTTAGATGGAATTTACACTTTAAATAAGCAGCTATTCACAGTCCTTGACGTTGCCATTGTGGCAACCCTTGCGGCTGTCTGTAGGAGCATATTAAATTATCTCTTGTGGGCATAAGAAACCTTTGTTGATCGAATGATGCGCCTTCATTTTGAGTCTCCCACGCTGGTCCTCCCCTAGACAACTCCTAGAGGTCGTATTTGTGACCGTCGTAGGAGTCCGCTCATAACTATTTATAGCGCAACCCTAAAGTAAATGATTTATTGATACTGCAGAGGATGGCGTCCGGCGATAGACGCGACGAGAATCCTACGAGGGACAAGGGCAAAGGAAAAGTTGGGGTGAGTCGTTACCGTTTTTTTATGAACTTGATAGACTAGTTATTCTTGAAATATTTGATATCATTGAAAATATAAATCGCTGAACACGCTAACGTGGCTTAGCGGGCGATAGAACTCTGAGGGGGAACCAAATATAAATAAATTCTATTTTCGAATTGAATTGAATGAACTGAATTGAATTGAAGAAAATGATTTAAAAATGAAATAAATGAAATTGAGAACGCGTCGACGCATCGAAATGCTAAGGGTCGGCCTGGTTGGGGGGTGCTTCAGACTCCTACACCTCATGAGAGCGGTAGAACTCTCACACCTCGTAGGAAGGGTCGAACTCCTACAGAATATGAATCCAATTTAGGAGGCGTTGAAGTCTGTTGCGCATGTGAGCGCCCTAAAGAGGATATTGATATGAAGGATCGACGGACCCAGATGTTTGAGAAATTGAATGACCCTCAGCATTTTGAGAAAAGAATCACGAATGAACGAACTTCGATATAGAATGAACGAAATAGTGATATCAAATATAAAATTGTTGGTTATACATGTTTCCTAGCTTAAAAACATGATCATACTGATATAGATTTGATTGCTGCTGACTCTCTTGTTTGCTTGCAGTACGAAGCTACATGTAAGGGTAATGAATTCACTTAGTTTTCAAAATAAATTGGTTCCTGATTTATCTTATAGGAAACGAGCACCAGCGTACCAAACCCCGCTAGACGAACTCAGACAGAGGCAGATAGAAGACCAGTCGAAGACGTGGCTCGTCCGCGCGTTAGCATATGTGTCTACTTTTTGTACATGTTTTAGGTGTTTAATACATGTAGACACTTATGTACTAGTACTTTCATTGGACAATATATATATCCGGTATAATAGTGAGATGTGGTTTTATGTTTTCACCTGGTACACCTTTCTTTTATTATAACTGTTGCGCATATACTTGTGAGAAATCTGCTCGAAATGAATATTTAAATTGTGGCGGATTTTGGGCCGTTACAATTCATTACTCCATCCATGTCCGCACGCTACCCCGGATGTCGGAGAGCCTCCTGCATAGAGTTAGATATAAAAATGAAGTATAAAGAAGTTGCAAATTTGAGAAGTGTCGGGGAGAGACGATGCAAGGATACATAATTCGCCAGGGGATGTGTCGTGGAGTTTGGAGCTTGGAGCCGGATCATCAGGCCGCGAGGTACCAAAGGTAGAGGGCGACTGTTGTGGGGTGTTGGATCGAGGAGGACGGCGAGTGTATACGCGAAGAAGAGGTGGTTTGTTAGGTACGTGAACCGGTGTTGGAAGGAGTGGTGGAGAGGAGAAGTAACATGTGCGACATGACGTGGCAATAACGACGGTGGAATAGGAGATGAATGAACAGAGTAAAAAGATTGATCTTCTAGAAAAGTAACATCAGCAGACACAACAACCATGCGATCAGTGGGAGAGTAACACACATACCCTTTCTGAGTACGGGAGTAACCAACAAACATACATTTGGTAGCCCAAGGAGCAAGCTTGTCGGTGAAAATATCAAGATTATGGACATAACAGGTACATCCAAATACTTGAGGTGTGAAAGAAAAGGGCGTTGTGGGGGAAAAGAGAATACTATACGAAGTGGTATAGTTGAGAATGGAGGATGAAAGACGATTAATGAGATAGCATGTCGTAGATACTGCAAAGTGTCAATAAGCCTTGGGAACCTGCATTTAAAATATAAGTGAGCGAGCAACATCAATAAAATATTTATTCTTGCGCTCAACCACACTATTTTGTTGGGGGTATAAGCACAAGAGGAATGATGGATGATCCCAAAATCAATACAGAGATCATCAAACGCATGACTGGTGTATTCACGAGTATTGTGTATACGGATAGTTTTAATTGTTCGGGAAAACTGAGTACGAGTCTCATTTATAAAGGCCCGAAACATACGAGTTAGATCCTGTTAGAAACTAGGCCGACCCAAGGCTCCTAATAAAACAGGAATATTGAGTCAAATCTGGTCCTAGCCTACTGCAGTCGAATGGCGAAAAACATCCCAAACCAAATCTCTCGGCTGTGACTTTATGGAAACCACGGGTAGGTTGTTGAGGCCCGGGGCTTGATCCCAGTACCTCCTTGATAAGAGGGGACTAACACCATCTCTCATACCCAAGTGTGCTGCAACACACTTGGGTATGAGAGGTGGTGTTAGCCGTCTCTTATAAAGGAGGTCCCAGGATTAAGACCCGGGCCTCAACAACCTACCTGGGATTCCCTCCAATTGTGGGCCTCGGGAGATTTGGTTGGGAATATTTCCGGCATTTGACTGCAGTCCCCCCCCCCCCGGTCTTGGGTATCCGGACTTCGCCATATAGCGCCCGACCCCACCGGTTTGAGTTTCTAACAGATCCAATCAATCATGGAGTAAGTATAATCACGTTATACGAGAATAATCATCAATAAAAGTAACGAAATAATGATATTCAGAAATACTATCAATTTTATATGGGCCTCAAACATCAAAATGTACTAAATCAAAAGGAGAATTGCTCTGAGTACAATGAGAAAAAGAAAAATGATGTTGTTTGCCAAAGATACATGACTCACATGTAAAGGCAGGAAGATGAAGATCAGGAAGAGCCGTCTTGAGAACTGGAAGAGTGCATACCCAAGACGCCGATGTCAATCCACAAAGGTGACAGATGAGAGAATGGTGGTAGAAACATCTAGAAGGTAGAGCTCATTGCACAGTAGTCTTTTATCAATGATATTTTGCGTCTGTTGATCCTGCACCACAAAAGAAGAAGACGTGAAGGCCACAGAGCAGTCAAGATCTTCAGCAAGAAGACTAACAGAAAGAAGATTGAAATAAGGGCCCGAGACGTGAAGAACCGAGCAAAGATGCCAGAGTCGGAGATAGGAGCGATGTCACCATTGACCATTGTGATAAACTTGGGATGCGAAGATGCCAAGTACTGAGGTGGTTTCTGTGAAGTGATATGGTGGGTGGTACCAGAGTCCATAATCCAATATGGGCTATGGGATAGACAGGCGATACCTTCATTGGAGATAGAGGCAACGAAGCCAGGAGGACGATTGAGTAACCCTTAGAGATGCTGGAGCTGGAGGCGCATGACATCAATATCGGCGCAAGTGACAGAAGATGTATCAGCAACAATGGAGACATTAGACAGAGGAGGCAGACCATGTTTATAATAACAAGTTGCATCAAGGTGTCCATCCATGCTACAGTGAGTACACTTGAATCCAGGCGGGCCATTGCGATCTCTCCCTCGGTAGCCGATGCGATCTCGGGTAGATGGACGAGGGGGATGAGAGATAGATGAGTGCTGGTGGAGTGTCGGAGAGGGAGGTCTGGGAGCATCTGGGGGCGGTGTCACCTTCAATAACATTGAGCAAACATCAGAGAGAGGGAATGGTGGAGGAGTGTATATGAGCCCGGACACTGTGGAGATGAGGCTGAACCCGAGCCATCATCATGGAAATACCAATAGCCTCTTTTGAGTACAATGCGCAGCAAGATCAGTAGTAGGAGGTTGATGTTGAATCCATGCCTCAACTAAAGTTTTGGATTGCGCAACAAAGGAGGTTAAGTACCCAGCATCTCCTGAGTCAAGAGATTAAATGGTCGTGATGATGTCAAACAGATGTAGAAGGTTGTCCTTGCCAGAAATAAAAGGAATGCAGTTCATCCTACATAGCCGCCGACTGACACAGGGTTGCGGTTAGAAAATGCTAACTGCCCAAAGTGCTGCCAGAACGAGCACAAAAACAATAGATTTTCTGGATCGGTGGCTATGATACCATGAAGAAAAAAACCAGAAAGAGAGAAATGAAGTATAACTTTTATTAATTTCTCAAAATTTTATATACATACATGTATTTGTACAATAATATAAGAAGAGAGAGGGAAAACAATCACAATCTAAGATGTGAGATTAAAAACATGAGGAAGAGGGCCCTAGATGGGTCTTGCTTTGGGCCTTTACAAATCTTTCTTCTAACAATTACGATGGCACTTTAAACTTGACCTGACTTTAAAGATTTAAAAAAAAAGTAAACCCCTCAAAAAATGCAAACAACCAGAAAAACATTACTAGGAAAAAGTTCTCAAACAATCTTATACAGCTACTAAAAGAAAATAATTCAAAAAGGAAAAGTAATTCAAAGATGCAATGATTCCAAGATTACGGCTTGTGCGTATTCTCTATAGTAACGAACTTGGTCAAACACATGCACTAGAATAATAACATACATCCACCAGGTACTTTGGAGAGTCGCGATTAACAGAAAAGACATGATAGATATGAGTGTCAGGGTGTAGTTCTTTTCTATCTAGGGTAACAAGTAAAAAAAATTAACAATCTTTCACCAGTACTTCAAAGGGTAGAAAAATTACCGCCATATCTCCTAATGATTTGCAACAAATAGGACAAGTATAATGACCGCAAGTGTATGCCTGTTGATAGTGCAGAGAAGAACGTTAGAAATCAACCCTTTGGTTAACTACAAATTAAAAATATAATTTTAAAAAAGTAAGGAGCTAATGAAGTTGGCAATTGATGAAAAGGATGAAACACAAATACTAGCTCATCAATGATGCAGGTAACAGTACGACCAAAATTGTGTATCAAGCAAAGTACCTGAAAGCATGCTGAGTGCATAAAATGACCACAGGGTAGAGCCCTAACAGCAGCACTTGATGTGAAAAGAAAATCACAACAAATAGGGCAGTTAGTTTCAAGTCCTTTTTCTCTGCATTTATGCTCCACTAATTTCATTCCAAGGCAACAGTTGCATTTCATGCAATGAAAAAAGTCCACGCCAAGTCCTCTACCAACACGGCACAAATTGCAGAAGGGGCAGTGATAGACTGTCCTGAAACAATATTATTCTCTTGAACAGAAAATTATTGATGCGTCAAATCACTTTAAGGAGTATTGAGCACATTCAACTGTTAGCAACTACCGTGAGTCTGATATGCCTTAATATGTTCCATTTTTAAATATCTTACAAGGTTCTTATAGGGGAATGCAGGTGCACGGTTGTTAAGCTTTGCTTGGCGCTATCAATCAGATATAATATAATCTATTCAGGAGAGCTAGCTAATTTTTTCACAGAAGAGATGTATTTCCCTCTTTCAACAAATAAATAATGTGAAGATAGTCGACTATGTTAGAATAACCCATGTATTGGGCCCATCTTTTGGGCCCATTAGTGCTCTCTTCTCTTTTAGTCCCACATCTTGTATAGGATTTATTCTCTCTCTCTTCCTCCTATATATTTGTATTCTCTCCTTGTATTTATATACTCAATCAATACATACAAGTTTTGAGCTTCCTCTACATGGTATCAGACACAAAATCGCTCTCTCGCGGTCTCCTTTGTTCTGTCCGCCCCTGTTGATCTCTCGCGGCTTGCCTCCCGCGGCCTGCCTCTCGCGACCTGCCTCCAGCGGGTTGTTTGTCTCTGTCCGCTTCCATTCTGCGGCTTGCCCATCTCAGTCCGCTTCTTTTCCGCTGCCTCCAGTTTCTCTCTTTCTCCCGTGATTCCACCCCCTGGCTTCTTATAGCCATTTCTCCTCCTAAATCCGTGGGGCCACCTTCTCCATTATTCACCGCTGTCCGCTGCGGACTCCCTGCTCTTCGCGGCCTGTCTTTAGTCCGCTGCTCTGCTCTTCGCTGCTGTCTTTCCACGGTCTTCCTTGCCCGTGACCTGTTCCAGCTCGCCGCATCCTGTCCTCTCTATCATCTTGAGTCTCTCTACTCGCGGTTTCCTTCTCCTCAGTTCGCTGTTGTGATCCGCCTGACCGTGCGGGATGTTCCTCTCCCGCATCTTGGTCGTGGTCTCCTCCTGCTCTTCTCTTCTCTGTCTGCGCGGCTTGTCTCTGCCCGCTGCGGACTTCTTCTCCCAGTCCGCTTCGCCTTTGGTCGCGGCCGCCTCCTGTCGCTGGTGTTTTCACATCTTGACCGGGCGGTCTCTGCTCTAGTCGCGCAGGCTCTCCTCTCTTGCGGACTGCTCTTGTCCGCCGGCCTCTCCCTCTCTTCTTGCGGCCTGCTCCTATCCGCTGCGGACTGATTCCTGTGCTCTGACCGCTGCTGTGTTCACCTAGACCGTGCGGACTCTTTTCCTTTCCGCATTTTGGTCGCGATCTGACTAATCGCTGGTGCCAGCGTGACCGTGCGGACAAGTGCCTTTTTCCGCATTTCTTGGTCGCGGTCTCCTGTCTTTCCTGCAGCGGCCTTATCGTGCGGCCTCCTGCTCTTTCCGCGGCGGTCTTTCTAGGTCGTCTGGTTATGCGGCCTGCCTCTATGGCTTCTTCAGGTAACTCTACTAGCTCGGCGTTCAGTCCGCCTGTTGTCCACCCGACCTGTCCGACAGACCGTCCGGTTTGCACTGCTAAAGTCCGTGACGAGCTAAGGATCACTATCATCTCTCTTTCTGGCAAGAAAAACTTTATTCCTTGGGTACACTCAGTTCGGCGGGTTCTTCAGGCTAAGGATCTTCTGCCACACCTAACTCAGGCACCTTCGTCTCCTCTTACGGATGATTGGCTCCGCAATGATGGTCGCGTTCAGACTTGGATCCTGAATTCATTGGATGGTGAGCCTTATCAAATGGCTATGTACCACGACACCGCCAAGGCTATGTGGGATGAGCTACATTCCTTGTACTCAGGCCGCGACAGCCTTCAGCATCTCTATGACATCCTCACTGACCTCTTTGCTCCCGACACTGGCGGGCTCTGACCGCTGCTGTGTTCACCTAGACCGTGCGGACTCTTTTCCTTTCCGCATTTTGGTCGCGATCTGACTAATCGCTGGTGCCAGCGTGACCGTGCGGACAAGTGCCTTTTTCCGCATTTCTTGGTCGCGGTCTCCTGTCCTTCCTGCAGCGGCCTTATCGTGCGGCCTCCTGCTCTTTCCGCGGCGGTCTTTCTAGGTCGTCTGGTTATGCGGCCTGCCTCTATGGCTTCTTCAGGTAACTCTACTAGCTCGGCGGTCAGTCCGCCTGTTGTCCACCCGACCTGTCCGACAGACCGTCCGGTTTGCACTGCTAAAGTCCGTGACGAGCTAAGGATCACTATCATCTCTCTTTCTGGCAAGAAAAACTTTATTCCTTGGGTACACTCAGTTCGGCGGGTTCTTCAGGCTAAGGATCTTCTGCCACACCTTACTCAGGCACTTTCGTCTCCTCTTACGGATGATTGGCTCCGCAATGATGGTCGCGTTCAGACTTGGATCCTGAATTCATTGGATGGTGAGCCTTATCAAATGACTATGTACCACGACACCGCCAAGGCTATGTGGGATGAGCTACATTCCTTGTACTCAGGCCGCGACAACCTTCAGCATCTTTATGACATCCTCACTGACCTCTTTGCTCGCGACACTGGCGGGGCTTCGGATATGACCTTGTTTGTTGCTCGGGCTAAAACTCTTGCTGAAGCCTGGATCCAGCATCAGCCTCCCCCCAAGGATCATGCTGCTTAGCGCGCTCAGAAGGAAGCCTCTTGCATTGCCATCACCATGGCCCGTCTTCCATCTCATCTTCAGAGTCTTCGTGCTCAGGTCCTGGTTGCTCCCACCACACCATCTTTCTCTGATGTATGCTTCATGATTCTCTGTGTCTCCCCTCCTCCAGATCCTCCTGCTCCTTCTCCCCCGACTCTTCTTCAGCAGGCCCCTCCGCTCCTACCATCCCCTCTTACTTCTACTCGGGGGGGGGGGGGGGGGGGGGGGACGTTCTATCTCTCGGGGCCGTGGCCGTGGTGGCCGGGGACGGCCAAAGTGCTCCTTCTGCGGGAAAGATGGTCATCTTGAGGCGACCTGCTACAAGAAAATCGGTTATCCTCCTCGTCCGACGGCTTTTGTTGTTACTGACGCCGGTCCTCCTGATCTTGAGACCGTCCGTCTTCAGCTCCAGCATCTCCAGGGCCTGCTCAACCCACCATCGGCCTCCGTCGTCTCCGTCTCCAACACAGGTACTGCTTGTCTCTCCACCAGCCTGGGATGGATTGTGGACTCTGGTGTCACTCATCACATTACTTCGCGACGGCCTGCCCAGTACTCGGATTCTCCTTATCCGAAGTCTATCATTGTGGCCAATGGGGCGCTGGTTCCTGTCTCCGGCTCGGCAGATCTTTCTCTCAACCAGTCCATCTCTCTTCGCTCGGCTCTTCATGTTCCGAGTTCACCATTTAATTTACTATCTGTTGGTCGTCTTACAAGTAATCTGGAATGTTCCGTTATATTCACTTCATCTTCCTTTGTTATACAGGATCGGCGGACGCGGACTACCATTGGTAAAGGCCAGCTGCGGAACGAGCTCTACCTTCTCGATGAATCTCCCATCATTCTGTATTCCGTCTCCTCCACTGCATGGCATCGTCGACTTGGACATGCCCCTCTACCGGTCCTCCAGCGGGCTCTTCCAGATCTCCCTTTTTCTTCTTTTCAGTGTGACTCATGTATCCTCGGCAAACAGCCGCGTTCTTCTTTTCCTTCGCATTGTACTCGGAGTGCAGCTCCCTTTGATTTAGTACATTCTGATGTATGGGGTCCATTTAGGATTCCCAGTATCTGTGGTTTTCGCTATTTTATCACATTTATTGATGATCACTCTCGAACTACGTGCCTTATACTTACTCCGCGAACGCTCCGAGCTTCCCCGGGTTTTTCGGGCATTTGTCCTTGAGACCCGTACGCAATTCCACACCACACTCAAAATCCTCCGCACCGACAATGCTCGTGAGTACACCGGCCACGACTTTACCGCTTTGTGTTCTGAATACGAGATTCTACATCAAACCTCTTGTGCTTACACACCCCAGCAAAATGAGGTTTCCGAACGAAAGAACCGTCACTTACTCGATGTCGCCCGCTCCCTCATGCTTCAAATGCATGTTCCCAAGCCGTATTGGAACTTTGCGGTTTCGACTGCCTGCTTTTTCATCAACCGCCTCCCTTCCTCTGTCCTCAATTATGCTACTCCGTTTAGCATATTGTTTCCCTCCACTCTGGTTTTTCCTCTCCCGCCTAGTGTCTTCGGCAACACCTGCTACGTCCACCGCCTAGGGCCCTCCTCGGATAAATTGGATCTCAGGGCGGTGAAACACATCTTTGTCGGCTATTCACGCACCCAGAAGGGCTATGTCTGTTACTCTCCCACTACTCGCAAGATCTCCGTTTCTGCTGACGTTACCTTCCGGGAAGAACAACCGTTTTTTCCTGCTCCTTTACCCACTGATCTACCACCAACTCCTCTGCTGCCATCCCTCCCACGCCCCGTTGTTCCCGCTACTACGCCACCTTCGCCAGTTTCCCCTGCCCCCGCTCCTGCTACCGCCAAACCACCCGTTATCTGTGTCTACACTCGTCGCCCTCCCAGTTCGTTGCCCCTCTGCAGCCGACCTCTACCACGGATACTTCGCGTCCTTCTGATCGGGTACCACCTTCCACTGCCCATCCTCTGGCCGACTACGTCTCTCTTCATCGCCTCTCTCCCCTTCTGCACACATTTGTTACTTCTCTCTCTTCGATTGTTGTTCCTAACTGTGTGCAGCAGGCGCTTCAACATCCCGGCTGGCGGGCAGCCATGGAGGAAAAAATGTCTGCTCTCTGGGCTAACCAGACATGAACCGTCGTACCCCTTCCTCCGGGTCAGAAACCGGTTGGGTGCAAGTGGGTCTTTGTCATCGAACATGCTGCTGATGGGACGATTAACCGTCTGAAGGCTCGTCTTGTGGCTCGAGGCTTCACCAAGCAACAGGGGCTCGACTATGAGGAAACTTTCTCTCCGGTCGCCAAGTTCAATACTGTTCGCGTCCTCAATCTCTGTCGCTGTTCATCGCCAGTGGCCCCCATTTCAACTGGATATCAAGAATGCCTTCTTAAATGGGGATCTCCAGGAGACGGTATACATGCAACAACCGCCCGGGTTTGAGACCACGGGGGAGTCTCAGGTCTGACGCCTTCTAAAGGCTCTGTATGGTCTCAAATAATCTCCACAGGCCTGGTTTGAAAAATTCAGTAAGGTCCTTCGTGATATCGGTTTTATTCGCAGCTCGGCCGACTTCTCGCTGTTTACTCGTCACCGACCAACAGGGACGGTCCTTCTGTTAGTATATGTTGACGACATCATCATTACAGAAGATGACTCACAAGGGATACATGCCGTCAAAGTACATCTAAACTCGGTTTTCCAGACAAAGGACCTGGGACCTCTACGATATTTTTTGGGTCTTGAGGTTGCCAGGAGACCGGACGGGCTTATTCTATCTCAACGGAAGTACTCTCTTGACCTTCTTCATGATGCTGGTCTTTCAGGGTGTAAGCCAAGTGATACCCCTATGGATGTAAACCACAAGTTGTGTGCTCAGGCATCTGACTCGGATCTACTTCTCCAGAATCCTGAATATTATCGACGACTCGTGGGGAAATTGATCTATCTCACGGTTACCAGACCAGATATTTCCTTTGTTGTTGGTCTTGTCAGTCGGTACATCCACTCTCCTCGAAAATCTCATCTTCAGGCTGTTGAACGTATTCTCAGGTACCTAAAAACAGCTCCTGGTCAAGGACTTATTTACAGGACTTCTTCGTCTGCTCCAACTTTGGTGGCATACTCTGATGCTGATTATGTCGGCTCTCTTGATGACCGGCGATCTACTAGTGATTTTTGCACATACTTTGGAGGCCATTTGGTTACATGGCGAAGCAAGAAACAAGCGGTCGTTGCTCGATCATCAGCTGAGGCAGAATACCGGGCAATGACATCTGTTGTATCGGAACTGACGTGGCTTGAAAGTCTTCTCACTGATCTGGGTGTAAAATTACCGTCTCCGGCTCTTCTATTTTGAGATAGCCAAGCGGCTATACATATCGCCAAGAACTCAGTCTTCCACGAAAGAACGAAGCACATTGAAGTCGATTGTCACTTCATTCGAGAAAAATTTCAAATGAAGAAGCTCGATCTAAAGCATGTTCCAGGGACGGAACAAGTTGCGGATGTCCTCACAAATGCTCTTCCCAAGGCACTCTTCTATCAATGCTTGTCCAAGCTTGGTGCATACGATTTGTACGCTCCAGCTTGCGGGGGAGTGTTAGAATAACTCATGTATTGGGCCCATCTTTTGGGCCCACTAGTGCTCTCTTCTCTTTTAGTCCCACATCTTGTATAGGATTTATTCTCTCTCTCTTCCTCCTATATATTTGTATTCTCTCCTTGTATTTATATACTCAATCAATACATGCAAGTTTTGAGCTTTCTCTACAGACTACATAAATGCCATGTTCAAAGCTGATACCAGTCAAGTGACAAAAACACGGGAAGCTTAATGTGCATAAAACAACTGCAAAAATGCCATGTTCAAAGCTGATATCAGTCAAGTGACAGAAATACCAGGAACTTAATGTGCATAGAACAGCTTCATCAATCACCAGTTCACTTTGAACTTGCCCAGTAAAGTATTAAATAGAATTTATCCTACTTTTTCACTTGAATGTTCAAAGATGATCGTAAGAAATAAAAAACAAAAAATTCAAGTTACCCGCACCTTTGTTACTTACCTTTCATCATCAAAAAATTTACAGATGTTGCAGTAGTATTTTGCCATGGAAAATCCATTGCAGGAAGGCACTTCACAAGTTCCTGCTATTGGTTGAATGTTTAAGCACTGCATGCACATCATTTTCAAAGTTGCTTTTCTGCAGTAAAACAGAGAATAAAGTAAAATAAATAAATTTGACGTTTTAATATATTGATTCTACAGGAATTTATGATGACAGGATGGTCCCATAAGCTGCAAACATTTACTCAAGACAGAAACTAAACCTCATGAAAACTACGTACTCTTAATAAACCTTCACATTATTATTTAAATTTCCACAATATAGTATGCATAAATCGCCATGAACTGCTTTGTAAATTTCCTGTAAACAAAACCATCCAGCTTAAACTAATTTGATATTTTTACTAAATTATATTCCATTTGTAGCATTTATATATAATGAATATCAACTAAGAGAATTATTGATGCAGGACAGGCGTTACATATGTCTGCCACCTTGCAGTACCACCAGGGGGCCCACCTTGGTGTCGCCCCAAGGCAGCTTTATCAGGCCCGCGGGCCGTACACCCCAACCCGTCTCCGGATCAGTTGGTGATAAGTGCTAGTATGAGAGCTCTTTATCAAGGAGGTCTCGAGATTGAATCCCGACCTCAAAAATCTTTCAGCTTCCTGTGGTGGGACCGAAGACGGGTTGGGGTGTACAGTCAGCGGGCTTGATAAAGCCTTCTTGGTGCGACGCCAAGGTGGCCCCCCTGGTGAGACTCCAGGGTGGCAAGCAGGTGTGACGTCTGTCCCACATCATAAAAATGTACTTGTAGAGTCTATAGGTTCCTTCATGACTAGGTATCATCATTATTCCTCTCTTCTATTTGGGGATCCTGAGTCAATTTACACTTGCTCTCATAGAACCCCTTCAGGGAGATCCTCACGTTACTACGATGATTATTCTCGATCGCAGCACACCATTTCTAGAGATCGTATTGATCCACCGACACGATCCCACAATGCTAGAGGCGATCAATATGATGATTGTCGTTGTACATACCCCTGCACGTGAACAGATCGTTTTGATCCTTCAACCAAACTCGATTAACTTGGGGATGATTATTATGAGGATCGTCGTTATGAAAGAGATCTCAAGTGTCAGTTTTGTACTGTTGCCCCTCCTTTTAACTGCTCATCGAGTCCCAAGTCCTTTAGTTATTGGCTTGTGTACATGAAATATTACCTCGATCATTTTTTAGTTATTCGGCGAGCGCCGTGTAGAATTTGTTAAACTTAGATTGATAGATCATGCAAGGTCATATTGGCTTAGCATTGAGAAGACCCATGAGCGAGAACAATCTTCAACACATCACTAGTTGGATGAATATGTAGTATATGTTGGACCGAAACAAAATTGATTAATTCTAATGATGTTCATCGCATCACTAGTTGGATGATTAATTCTAAAGATGTTATATCTTGTGTCTGCCTCCATATATAGAGGGGACAACATCATTAGAATTAATCAATTTTGGTTCGGTATAAAATGGTATCAGAGCAGCACGTGCTCTAGCCGCTCAGCGCCTCTCTCGTTCCGTCGTTTGCCCGCTCGTTCTCCCCGCACTTCCGCGACTCGCCCGCGACAGACCCGCGTCAGGCGGCCCTCCCCGCTCCTGGAGGACCTCCCCGGTCGACCTTCCAGCTCCGCCAACACCGCACCAGGCATGCCTCCCTGCTCCCCAGTCGACCTTCCAGCGCTGCCGACACAGCACCAGGCCGACCTCCTTCTCTTCCAGCGCCGCTTACTCCCTCTCTTCCAGCAGGCCTCCTAGGGTTTGTCGCCCCTTTCCTTCCGACGCCGGACATGCGGTGAGGCATGTGCTTCCTTCCAGCGTCGTTTTCCTTTCCAGTCTTGAAATATGGTTGATTTCTCTTCATCTCCTCTTCTCTGTCGATCTTTGTTCGGCATAATCGGTCGCTCTTTGCTACTTGACGTGGAGTGTGGTCTCCAGATTTATATTCTTGGACCACTATGTCTTCTCTCAGTGATTCTACCTCCACACTGGTTCCTCCTCCTGCAAGTTCTCTACATGAGAGTCATGATCACAATACTCCGCAGATTTCTATTATCCGACTAGATGATTCAAATTATCTTTCCTGGTCTCGCTCTATCATACTTGCTCTTAAGAGTCATCGTCTCTTTTGTTATGTCATTGGGCTCACCAAGGAACCGGAGCAGACTGCCCCTAATTGGCCTCAATGGGATTCCGAAAATTCCTTATTCATGCCTTGCCTAACGAATTCCATGCAGGAGTCCATCGCTCGCCACTATTTATTTTTGGATACTGTTGTTCATATTTGGCGGCGTGCAGAGACTACTTATTCTCGAAAGGGAAATGCTGCCCAGATCTTCCAATTGAGACGGAAGATATCCTTCCTCCGCCGGGGTGATAGTCCCCCGTCTGCTTACTATTTGGAATTCACTCATTTGTATCAGGAATACGATCATTTCGATTCCCTAACTTTTGTTAGCCCGGTTGATGAGGCTATGGTCCGTGCTCGGGAGGATCACAACCAGACTTTTTAGTTTCTTCATGGTCTCCATCGGGACTTGAATCAGATTAGTGTTCAGATTTTGGGGTGTGTGTCGTTACCGTCTCTTCTAGAGGTTTATAGCATTGTCCAGCAGGAGTTTGATAGTCGTTAGTCTCGTCTTCCCGACCCTGCTCCGGAGAGTTCTGCTCTAGTTGTTGGTACCCATTCCTTACTGGGGGCTCGTCCTGCCCGTGATTCTAAGATGAAGGGTACTGATAAAGACCACCTCCTCTGTGATTATTGTGGGAAGACCCGTCATGCCAGAGACAACAGTTTTCGACTCCATGGTTTCCCTCCACCGAGAGGTGGTGCTCCTCCTCGTGGTGGTCGTGGCTTTGGCCGCTCCACTGGTTGCACACCTCCTCGTTCGGCCCATCTCACTGATGTTGTTGTGGATACTTCTCTTGCTCTGCCTGGTGCTGATTCTTCTGTCCTCCCTGGTGCTTTCTCGGCTGATGAAGTTCTTGCTCTTCACTGCATGATGCAAGGTCTTTTTACGGAGCCTTCTGCGTTGTCTTTGTATACCCACACTGGGACCTCAGGTGCTCACTCTGCTGCTTCTCACCCTTCCACTCATTGGATCATTGACTCCGGAGCCACGGACCATATGACTGGCTCTGCCTCAGGTTTTATCTCTTATACTCCTCTCTGGTCATGACAAGGTGAGCATTGCTGATGGTTCTCTTTCCTCTATTGCTGGGAAGGGCTCCATCTCATGTTCCTCTCTCACCTTATCGTCAATTTTGCATGTTCAAAATTTTACACGTAATTTGTTATCTATTAGCCATTTAAATAATTTCATGAATTGTTCAGTAACTTTTCACCCTTCCTCTTGTATATTTCAGGACCTGAAGACGGGGACGGTGATTGGCTCTGCTAGTCTGGTCAATAGTTTGTACGTGCTCGACTCCAGCCCAGTGGCGCCTTCTCTGGCCATTCACTCCAGCACATCTGACCTCTATTCCTGACATTGTCGCTTAGGACACCTATCTATCCTTGTTATGAAGCTTTTGTTACCTGTTATGCTTGCTGCTGTTTTTTACTTCATTTGTTTGTGATGTTTGTGCTATTAACAAACATTGTCGTACTACATTTAATCATGTTTCATTGCCAAGTTCAATTCCTTTTACTGTGATTCACTCTGATGTATGGGGACCTTATCCCGTCCCTTCTATTTCTAGTTGTGCCTGGTTTATCACTTTTATTGATTGTTTTTTTCACACTACCTGGTTATATTTACTGCGGAAAAAGTGATGTTTTCTCCACCTTCAAAACGTTTTATAACATGATCTCCACCCAGTTTAATGTTAAAATTTAGATCCTCCGTAGTGATAATGATCGTGAATATCTGGATTCACACTTTGCTGAGTTCTTAGCAGAGCATGACATTATACACCAAACCACTTATGCTTATTCTCCTCCTTAAAATGGGGTTACGGAGCGTAAGAATCGTCACCTTTTGGAAGTGGCTCGTTGTCTCTTAGCCACAATGCGTCTTCCCAAGTATTACTGGGTCGATGCTATCGTTACGGCCGCGTATCTTATTAATTGCATGCCCTCTCGTATTCTTGGGAATGTCACTCCACTAGGGACTTTACGGGTTCCTCCCTCTCAACTCTCTCCTAAGGTATTTGGTTGTGCCTGCTTTGTTCACATCAATCACCCTCCTCCCACCAAACTTGATCCTCGCACCCTACGGTGTGTGTTTATTGGCTACTCTCTCAGTCAAAAGGGGTACAAATGTTTTCATCCTCCAACTAAGAGGGTCTTAGTTACCATGGATGTCACGTTTCGTGAATCTGAGATCTATTATCCACCTCCAGGTGACTCACGTTCTTTGCCCTCTTCGTCTGCGCCCTCACCGTCTGTTCCTCTGCATGTTCCTCTTTCATATCCCCACTTCAGGGGGAGCTTCTACCGTCGGAAGTGAGTGATATTCATGTCCATACTACTCTTCCTCCTACTGCTCCTACTTTGCAGGTGTACACTCGGCGGAGAAAAAGGCCCAACAACACACTTGACTTGCTACCAGAACAGCCTTCTGAGCTTCCAATTGTTTTCCGCAAAGGTATCTGGTTCGGCACTCAACATCCTCTTTCTAAATATGTTTCTTATGACTCATTCTCCACATCCCATAAGACCTTTGTATCTTCCCTTGCGCCCATATCCATACCAACATCCTGGCAGAGTGCCCTGGAGATTCCCGTGTGGAGAGAAACGATGTTTGAGGAAATGGCTGCGCTTGAAAAGAATGACACATGGGATTTAGTGTCTCTTCCCCCTGGGAAGAAACCGGTTGGGTGCAAATGGGTGTTCAAATTCAAACAAAATTCCCAGGGTGTGGTTGAAAGGTGTAAAGCAAGGTTGGAGGCAAGAGGGTACACTCAAACTCTTGGAATTGACTATGCTCATGTAGCAAAGATAAACACAATCAGAGTTCTTTTATCCTATGTTGCTTGTAAAGGGTGGGACCTTTGGCAACTTGATGTAAAAAATGTCTTCCTCCATGGAAATCTGGATGAAGAAGTTTATATGTCTCTCCCATCAGGCCTTACTCCTAAAAGTTCAATGGGACACGTTTGTAAGTTAAATAAAGCCCTATATGGACTGAAACAGTCACCAAGAGCTTGGTTTGAGAGATTTCACAAAGTCATACTGTCTTTTGGGTATCACCAGGGCAATGTCGATCATACTCGGTTTATCAAGCATAGGACCGATAAACTTACAGCTCTCATTATTTATGTTGATGATATTATTATCACAGGCGATGATGTGGAAGAAATCAAGCTTCTAAAACAAAAGTTGGCTTCTAAGTTTGAGGTCAAGGACTCAGGTGCTCTCAAATACTTCTTGGGTATTGAAATGGCAAGGTCCAAGCATGAGATCTTTCTCTCAGAGGAAGTATACTCGGGATCTTCTTGAGAAGACTGGAATGAGTGACTGCTGGCCAGCGTACACTTCAATTGAAGTGAACCACAGAATGAGTCGTGATGATGGGAAGGAGATTGAAAATATTCCTGAATTCTAGAGGCTTGTAGGGAGACTGATCTACTTGGCTCATACCCGTCCAGATATAGCCTATGTTGTGAGCGTTATCAGCCAATTTATGCACGCTCCGAAGACTTTTCATGCTGATGCTGCCAACAGAATCCTTAGATATCTCAAGTCCTCACCTGGGGGTGGAATATTGTTTTCCCCAAATTCGCTCTAAAAATTAAGGTCTACACCGATGCTGATTGAGCCGGTTCTGTCGACGATCGACGATCTACCTCAGGGTATTAGTCTCTTGTTTGTGGAAATCTTGTTACCAGGAGGAGTAAAAAACAATAGGTCGTGGCGAGATCAAGTGCTGAAGCAAAGTTTTGGGCTATGACTCATGGTGTTTGTGAAGGTCTATGGTTGCGGTCGTTGCTAAGTGACTTGGGTCTCTCTGAAGATGAGTCTATCTGGTTGTATTGTGATAACAAGGCTACTATCAACATCGCCCACAACCCGGTCCAACATGATCGTACAAAGCATATTGAGGTGGATCGTCACTTCATCAAGAAGAACATTGAAAAGGAACTTGTGTGTACTCCCTTTGTTCCTTCAGATAGACAACTTGTTGATATTCTCATTAAAGGCCTGAGTGGAATTATCTTTGAAAGAATTGTTGTCAAGTTAGGCATGATCAACATCTCACGCCCAACTTGAGGGGGAGTATTACAATATGTATTACCTCGATCAATTTGAGTCCCGAGTCCTTTAATTATTGGTTCGTGGACATGGAATATTACCTCGATCATTTTGAGTTATTCGGCGAGCGCCGCGTAAAATTTGTGAAACTTAGATTGATAGATCATGCAAGGACATATTGGCTTAGCATCGAGAAGACCTATGAGCGAGAACATCTTCATCGCATCACTAGTTGGGTGGAGATGAAGTATATTTTATGTCAAAGGTATTTACCTACTTCTTATCGGAGTTGCCTACTCGAGCATTCATTCCCCTTCACCAGGGATCCGCTCCCGTCACTGAGTATAAGGATTCTTTTGATGAGTTAGGAGTGAGGAGCGACATCCAAGAGGAGCTAGCTATGACCGCTTCCTGATTTTGGTCTGGGCTTCGATTTGAGATACGTATTAAGTTGACATGTCACTACTCTGAGTCTCTTGAGCAGACATTCCATCTCGTAATTCATTATGAGCAGTCCTTAAGATCCACTAGAGTTAGTGAGGGATGACCACCTTGACCTCACCAGTATGAGTCCCCTTCCATTCTGAGCCTACCACTTTGGCTACTCTTGGCCTGCCAGACACGATAAAAGTGGTGTCTGAGATTGATTTATGTCACCCAAGTGAGGTACTGAGTCCGACGAGTGATCCATCCTTTGATTTTAACTCATCCCTAATGACCCCTATTGAGAGCGAGCCTGAGCAACTTAGTGAACCTGTATTCCTTCCCTACCCTTGCTCCGATCATTGACTCGCCCTTACATGCATGTTTATCTGAACCTCTCTACATTGTCGCGGCGAGTCGTATTCCGAGTGAGGGTCGAGAGCATAGTTTCGACTTTGTAGAAGCTGTCTTTTCCCCTCCCGTGGATGCGAACACAACTATTATTGATGACACGTGTCTCAAGGACCATCCTGCTATGAATAAACAATTTTTTAATTCCCCCGTTGAGAATTTTAGAGAGCGACCTGCTGAGCTTTTCCTTATTGGAGACAATCAACACAACCCAGAGCTGCACATGGGTGTCTGTCTTAAACATTTGTTTAGGTGATCATTGCACTCGCAACTTACTTTTTTATACCCTATCGGGTAATCCTCCTGATGTGTTACATTCCCTGCGAGATATTTGGCATGTCAGGAGCTCATGTTTTAGTGCGGACATTTCATTGAGTCACTTATATATTCATCGGCCACACGATGAATTTTTCTATACTCCACCTACCAAGCTTCCCGACCATGTGCCCATCTTAGGGGTTCCTTGTAGCATCATAGAACTTCAGTGTAGGGAGTTGTTCATGTCTTTTGTTTATCTTTTATATTTGTTGTGTGGTCATTCACATATGTTGCACAACTCTTCCAAGTTACATGATTCATGTCTATTGTATGTTTTGCATCATTCACATGACTTTCGTGAATTTTTCTGATGTACAATTGCAATAAATAATGATTATTATAACAACCAAGCAGGCCAACAAGAAAGGATCAGATTTTTGAAATTGGGAAGTAGACAATTCACATACGATTTGAGAGGTTTCCACAAAGAACAACAAAAAACTTAAGCGTTAGCCGAATGGGTCCCGATACAGTCAGGTGATGGATCATTATGAATGCATATGAATTTGACATCACTCAAAATATGGGGATAAATCGAGTATTCAATGTAGAGGACTTGATTCTTTAATATGAGGAGAGCGTGCATGTGGACCTTTTTTCCCTCCCACGTATGAGCCACAACTTCCTTTATTTCCTCCCACTTCGTCCCAACCTCAACCTGATGAGACGCACCATAAGGATCACCTTGCGACACCGATGGTTACACCGGTTTAGTTTTCAAACGGAGATACATTTTACTCAGAGATACCAGCTACTGCGAATACATATTTCAGATTGGTACACATGCCTTCACCGTCGTGTACAAGCGAGATATGCTGCAATATCTTGTCCGCTGGAGTGAACCAATTCTCGGATGATACTTGGATTTCCCCAGTGGAGCTTGAGCGTATTGTCCATAGGTTACAGTGAGAGCATGACCATCATCACTCACCGTAGATGAGTGCTTTCAAGTCGGGGGAATTGATAGAGATCGTAGTGATCTGCTTCTTGGTAGGACGATCAGGCTCCGAAGATGTCCGGGTTGTTGTTTCGGGTCATTTTCATATATTACTTTGTTTATTTCGAGTTGTATTTAACACTTGATCGGCCCGGATGATATGAGCTGCCCGATTCGGTTGCCCTATTTTGTGATGTTTTATTTAAGCATGCAGGGGCCAGTTGGGTAGGGAATTGATGTTTTGGTTCAAAGAAAAGTTGAAACCCTCGGTCTCCCTCCGGTGGATTCTGTGAGGCCCCCCTCTTCGGTGCGACGCTAAGAGAGCTCTTTGGTGCAACGCCAAGGTGATGACGCCCCTTCCTCCCTTTTACTACTCATCCACCTTCACGTAAGCTCCACGTCCTAAAGCTCTACCTTCCCTGTTCAGAAATCCCGTAAGCCATCCTCAATTTTTCCTCTTGTAAACTGATTTCCTGCAACAACTATCGATGCATGATCAGTATTTCTTCAGTTTTGTTTTCCTAAACTCAACCGCACCTTTTCCTGCTTCTTGAAGGCAACCCAAACCCTCCAATAGCGTAAATTCCCTCTTATATTTTCATCTCCCGAAAACATCCCAGCACATACGCCCCTTCAGTCCCCCGGAGCTTCATAGTTCATTTCTATTTCTTCCTTCAAAAGCACTTTATGATGCAGTTGGTGATGAGAGCATGCCTAAGAACTATTTATCAAGAAAGTCTCGAGATCAAATCTCGGGCTCAACAACCTTTTGGATTCTTGTGGTGGGACCGGAGACGGGTTGGGGTGTATGACCCACGTGTTTGATAAAGCCTATCAGGTGGACTCCCGGCGGGACCCCTAGACAGGTGCTGACTCCTGGCTCCAGGGTGGCAGGCAGGTGCTAATGCATGTCCTGCATCATACTCACTCCTTGTCCCTCATAGAAACCATGACTAGGATTGGTCATCTTACTTCAAGATTTTAATTGCTTTTTGAAGTAACCTAGCTTTGATACTGTTAGAGAACGTTAGAAAAACATGATGTATTGGCCCATTTATAAGGCCCACATAAGAGTTAGTGTTCAGTCTCGCATTGTTTGTATATCTTAGTTTTCCTCTCTTCTCTCATATATATTTGTACTCATACTTGTATTTTTGTATTCAAGAAGTATATACAAGATTTTCCACCTTTTTCTACATGATATCAGAGGGAGGTTCCGGTCTGCCTTTTTTTTCAAACCGTCAGGTCTCCTGTTAATCGAGCAGTTTGTTCTCTTGCCTAACTGCGCGGCTTTGCGGTTTGTTCTCTTGTCTAACTGCGCGGTTTTGCGGTTTCTACACTTCCTAACCGTTGTCATCTCTTCTTCAGTGGATCCACCTCCTCCTCTCCTCTACGCCTCTTTATAGCCTTTCCTTTCTCTGGCACGTGGGCCTCATCGCCCCCTCCCCGTACGGCTTGGTCTTCTAACCGTCACGGGTTTCTTTTTATCCGCTGCAACTACTACCCACTGTGACTTCCCTTGTTTGTCGGGCTGCTTCTCGCGGTTTTCGTTCCTACTCAAATCGCTGCGGTATCCTTACCGCGCGGTTTACTCCTCGTTGCGGTCTCCTTACCTCTCCTCTCTTCGCGCCTCGCTCTCCTACTCGCGCGGACTGTTTTTTTTCCGCTCCGGTGCGGGTTGCTTCTAACCGCACGAACTGGTGCCTATCCGCCGCGGCTGTGTCTTGGTGCAGTCTGCTCTTGCCGACAGAGCTTCTTTCTATTCACTTGCGGTCTGTCCCTAGCCGACCGGTCTAGTTCTTGCGGCTTGCTGCTCGCCGCCCGACCACGACCTGCTTGTCGTGTTGTTCGGTCTGTTGCTGCGTTTCTTTCCTGCGGTTTGCTATATGCACAGGCTCTTTCTAGCCGCTCGGATTTCTTCCTCCCGATCTGCTATCCAGCTTCTACTCGTTGCCCGCCCAGCTCTTGCCCACATCAAACCGCTGCGGTCTCATGGCGTCCGAGAACTCCAACACCTCCTCGGTTCTTCCTGATCGTGTTGCAGCCTCAAGTTCCGAGCAACGCGATGAACTTCGCATTACTACTATCTCCCTCAGTGGGAAGCGCAATTTTGTCGAGTGGGTTCACTCGGTTCGACGCGTCCTGCAGACAAAAGGTCTTCTACACCAACTCACAAAGGTTACTCCAACCGCTCCCACTGATGAGTGGCTCCGCGATGATGGTCGCGTCCAATCTTGGCTCCTTAACTCTATGGACACTGAGCCTCATCGGATGGCGATGTATCATGACACAGCAAAAGCCATGTTGGAGGAACTCCATTTGTTCTACTCGGGCCAGAATAGTTTGCAATACCTATTTGACATTATCTCGGATCTCCAAAATCTAGATCTCGGGGGTCCCGGTGATATGATCTCCTATGTGGCTCAAGTCAAGACCCTGGTGGAGGCCTGGATCCAGCATCAGCTTCCCACTACAGATCTGACTACTCAGTGAGCCCAGAAAGAGGCTGTCGGCATAGCTATGATGATGTCTCGGGTCCCCTCTCACCTTCACAGTGTTCGGGCCCAGATTCTCTCATCTACAAACGCACCATCTTTATCTGATGTATTAGCCTATGCTCCCGAAGGTCACTCCGCCCCCTGATACTCTTATTACTCTCCCCAGCGCTCCTACAACACTCTTCACCAGTTCCTCATGCTCGGGGGTCCACAGCTCGTGGCGGCCATACCGCGACTCGAGCACGAGGTCGGTCTGGCAAACCTCTGTTTAAGTGCACTTATTGCAGCCGAGATGGCCATCTTGAGGCCACGTGCTATCGCAAACACGGCTTGCCTCCACATCTTGCCGCTGCTGCTCGGGTTGATCCTCCTGCTCCTCCTGTCGCTCCTGCCCCAGATTCTGCTGCCTCTACTCGGGCAGATATTGATGCTCTCCGCACTCAGCTTCAATAACTGCAGGGGGTGATCTCACGCTCATCTGGCTCTGTCGCCTCTATTTTCAATGAAGGTATTTCTTGTCTCTCGCAAATCTCTCACTGAATTATGGACTCAGGCGCCACACATCACATCACGTCGCAACGCCCTCCGCAATACTCCGGGACTGCTCACCCTGAGTTCATAACGTTGGCAAATGGTGATACCACCCCCGTTTCTGGTGCTGCTGATATACCCCTCACACCCACTGTCTATGACCTCTGCTCTTCATGTTCCCGGTTCCCCATTTAATCTACTCTCCGTTAGCTTCCTTACACAAGACCTAAATTGTTGTGTTACTTTCTCACCATCTACCTTTGTTGTGCAGGATCGGAACACGCAGAATATCATTGGTAAGGGATGGCTGTCAAATGGGCTCTACCTCCTCGATGTCCCTCCTTCTGACTTCTCTACTGTTTCCACTACCGACTAGCATCGTCGTCTCGGACATGCTCCCCTTCAGACTCTCAAGAAAGCTCTTTTGGATGTCTCTCTGCATGAGTTCTCTTGTGATTCATGTATCTTTGGCAAACAACATCGTATTTCCTTTTCTCTCCATTGTACTCTAAGTGATACTCAATTTGCATTAGTTCATTCTGATATTTCGGGTCATTATAAAACCCCTAGTATGTTTGATTATCGTTATTTCGTAACATTTATTGATGACTTCTCACGCTTAACTTGGTTATACTTACTTCGGGATTGTACTGAACTTACCTCCACATTTCGTGACTTCCTGAATGAAATCCGTACACAGTTCGTCTCTCCACTAAAAGTTATTCGTACGGATAATGCTAAGGAATACACTAGCCGTACATTTGTGAACTTGTGCACGGAGTTCGGTATCATACATCAAACCTCTTGTGCGTACACGCCTCAACAAAATGGTGTGGTCGAGCAGAAGAATCACCATCTTCTTGATGTGGTGCGATCCCTAATGCTCCAAATGCATGTTCCTACTCGTTTTTGGAACTTTGCAGTCTCTACGACATGTCATCTCATCAATCACATGTCTTCTTCTGTGCTCGATCATGCCACTCCGTTAAGCCTTCTCTTTCCATCCCACTCCCTGTTTGCTCTTACGCCTCGTGTGTTCGGGTGTACCTGTTATGTTCATACTCTCGGTCCAATCACGGAGAAGTTCGCTCCCCGAGCCCGCAAGTGTATCTTTCTTGGTTACTCTCGGACACAGAAAGGCTATGTGTGGTATTCTCAGCCTCATGACAAAGTCATTATCTCTGTTGATGTGACCTTTCAAGAGGCTCAACCATTTTATGATCCATCGTCTGACATTGCTCCTCCTTTTCCCCCACCAGTTCCTCGACCAACTGTTCCTGTCACGTCTTCTTTACCACCACTACTTCCAACTCCTTCGGCACATATTCCACCTCCACCGTCCAAGCCAACCCCTTATTCGTGTCTTCACTCGCCGTTCCCCGGTCTTTGAAGCTTTACAACAGCCTCCCTATACCAGTGTTATTCCGCGGACTGACGATCCAACAACTTCCTCTACCGCTCACCCCATGACAAATTATGTCTCTATGCATCTCCTGGCTCCATCTCTACGCAAGTTTGCTCTTTCTCTCTCTCCTCCATTTCTATTCCTAACTTCGTGCAGGAGGCTCTTTTACATTCAGGGTGGCGCGCGTCCATGGACGAGGAAATGACTGCTCTTTGGTCCAAACAGACTTGGAATTTGGTTCCTCCTCCTCCTGGTCATTCATGTGTCAGTTGCAAGTGGGTGTTTACTATCAAGCATGCTCAGGATGGGAAAATTGATAGACTCAAGGCCCGACTTGTGGCGCGTGGGTTTACACAACAGCAGGGGCTTGATTATGAGGAAACCTTCTCTCTCCTTGCCAAGCTGAATTCCGTTTGTGTTCTGATCTCCTTGGTTGTCCATCGCCACTAGCCTCTCCATCATCTTGATATTAAGAATGTCTTTTTGAATGACGACCTTCAAGAGACCATCTACATGCATTAATCACCCGGGTTTGAGACCACGAGGGAGTCTTGTGTATGTCATCTTTGGAAATCGATTTATGGTCTCAAACAGTTTCCCTGGGCTTGGTTTGACAAGTTTAGTAAGGCTGTTCGCGATGTTGAATTCAAGCGAAGCTCGGCCGACTTCTCCCTTTTCACTCGCCATCAATCAACTGGGACTGTCATTCTCCAGGTATATGTGGATGATATCTTGTTCACTGGAAACGACATAACGAGGATATAGGAAATTAAGCAACACTTAAACTCTGTTTTTCAGACAAAGGATATGGGAGGATTAAGGTACTTTCTTGGGCTTGAGGTTGCAAGAGGACCCGATGACCTTGTGTTGTCACAACAAAAGTATTGTCTTGATCTCCTCCACGATGCTGGCTATTCGGGATGTAAACCTGTAGAAACTACGATGGACGTCAACCACAAGTTATGTGCTCATGGGTCTGACTCTGATTCCCTGCTTATGAACCCTGAGTATTATCGGCGCCTTGTGGGAAATTTGATTTACCTAACTGTCACAGGACCTGATATTTCATTTGTCGTTGGAGTTGTTAGCAGATTTATGCACGCCCTTCACACTTCTCATCTTCAGGCTGTGGAACGCATCCTCAGATATTTGAAGACAGCTCCTGGACAAGGATTGGTATATAAGTCATCTTCCTCCCTATCTCTTGTTACATACTCAGATGCGGATTATGCCGGTTCCCTAGATGATCGCCGCTCTACTACACGATTCTGTACCTACTTTGGGGGATATCTTATTACTTGGCATAGCAAAAATCAGTCTGTTGTTGCTAGATCATCCGCTGAAGCTGAGTATCGTGCAATGGCGGCGGTTGTATATGAACTCACCGTGCTTGAGAGTCTACTTGGTGATTTGGGGGTTACTTTACCCTCACCTGCAATCTTGTTTTGCGATAGCCAGACTGCAATTCACATCGCAAAGAATCATGTGTTTCATGAACAAACCAAGCATATCGAGGTTGACTGTCATTTCGTTCGTGAAAAGGTCCAATTAAAGAAGTTAGAGCTTGAGCATGTTCCAGCATCTGGGCAGGTTGCCGACATTCTCACCAAGGCATTACCACGACAAATGTATCATCAGTTCTTATCCAAGCTTGGTGCATACGTCTTGTACGCTCCAGCTTGCGGGGGAGTGTTAGAGAATGTTAGAAAAACATGATATATTGGCTCATTTATAAGGCTCATATAGGAGTTAGTGTTTAGTCCTACATTGTTTGTATAGCTTAGTTTTCCTCTCTTCTCTCCTATATATTTGTACTCATACTTGTATTTTTGTATTTAAGAAGTATATACAAGGCTTTCCACCTTTCTCTACAGATACCATTTGATGGATCTGTGGCCAACCTTAGAGGGTGGGTGGGTGGGGGGAGGGGGTGTGGTGAATAAGGTTTACAGCAAGCTTATGGGATTCTAAAACTTTGCGATGCAGGAATATGCTTTCTGGAATCTAGCGCGGGGCGGTAGGGTTACTGCCATAAATTGTATTATTGTACGTTCAGTTTGTTCGATTCACAAAAGATCTCGATTTTAATCCCTTTTTGAATTAACCTTGCTTTAATACCATTTGATGGATCTGTGGCCAACCTTAGAGGGGGGGTGAATAAGGTTTATAACAAGCTTATGAAATTTTAAAACTTTACGATACAGGAATATGCTTTCTGGAATCTAGCGTGGGGCGGTAGGGTTACCACCATAAATTGTATTATTGTACGTTTAGTTTGTTCGATTCACAAAAGATCTCGATTCAGCGATTACATAATTATGAGTTCAGTGAAACATGCAGATTTTAGATTGAACTAGAGATTTACACACAACAATCAAAGCATGAAACTTTGAATGCATTAGAAGATTAAAGTTATTATTACAACTATAAAGTTGTTATCTCCATGACGTCGAAGATCGAAGGCGATGAAAAAAAAATATTGGGTTTTCTATACCGACCCTCCCACTGAGGACTGGTTAACTCTTTCCCTTATCCCCGAATGTCTTCGAGACGGCTCCTTCCCTTCTCCCCGAAGGTCTTCGAGCCCTTGCTAGACCTCTCCGGTCTAGACGCCCTTCATGGACGATTTTCCACGGAATCCTCCCTGGAAACCGACGTCCTCCCCGAACAATTTCTCATGGACTCCTCAAAATCCGACGACCTCCCCGGTCGATTTCTTACAGAATCCTCCCTGGATTCCAACGTCCACCCTAGACGATTTCTTCACGAACCCCGATACAATAAAAAGAAGAAAAGAGAAGAAACATAAAGTAGGTCAAAAAAGATAATATTTTGCTCCCTCAAATATTGTCTATGGAGGTGGAAAGCGCACTGCGTTTTTGATTCTCGTTTCTTGTGTGCTCGATCGCCTTCAAATTCACATTCTCGTTTGCTCTCTCAGAAGATCTTCTCCATTCTTGCTTGAGGGTGAAAGTCATATGTTATTCGTTCCAGGGTTCCATCGTGCCATCAGAAGAGAAAATAAGTTCTTTTATATGAGTTTAAATAAGCTATTGTTGGCGGCATCGCTAGAGCCTGGCGGCAGGCTCCGTTTACGTGTTTTCTCCCAGCTGTCCTGCTCCATGGAAGGAAGGCGTCTGCGCTTCCCTTGAACATGATTATTAATAAGGATGTAAAATTTGCTTGCGTCACTTAGCCGCCAACGCCGAATTAAACCTCACTTAAGAAAGTAGAAAAATCTCTCTCACTTGCAAATATTGAACTTAGTTTCTTGCACCTTTTCTTATGTCTATAAATTTTACTTTTGAACACTTGAATCGTCAAATTAATAGTATGTCATAATACAATAGGAGTCTCAAAACTAAGAATCACTTAATTCATTAACATCATAAGCAACATTGAAAAGTAGTGTTTAATTGATGCAACTCCTCGACATGAGTTCCTCTTGAATCTGTAACGAAAACAAATAATCGATCATGGCAAACATGAACTCCCTGGCTCAAGGGTGAGGGTTCGCAAGAGCCGCCCCTTAGAGATCACATGCATAAATCTTGAATCCCTGACAAGTCTTAAAATCGGATCTTGAATACTCCTGAAACATTAATCTGTGCATCAATAAAGAAACATACATCTTTCTTTTATTACAACTTATGTCAGTACACGACTGAATATATGTTATACTCTGGAGGAGTGAGCTAATAATTCTAGTTATTTCTGCTTGACTTATTTACTTGTATATCTTACTAGTTTTACTTCCTGAAAATTGGTGCACGTACTTATCTGTTTTCCTTGCTTGTTATGCATTTTTATTTTGTTGACTTTTATCAATGTTATGAGTTTTTTTTGGAATTTGCTTTAGCGTTCATGACTGCGCCTCCTGCTACCTAGGGCCAATCTGCGTCAAGTTCATGTGTTCATGGAGGTTTATCTTATTTATTGCTGTGTCAGATTCTATGTTTTATTTCATATATTGTCAGAATAATGTTTTCTTTTCTGTAATAATTTTGATTAGACATTTTCTCTTGTATTATGGACAACTGTTAGAATAAATAAATTATGTATTAGATTTGAATATGTCGCATGCTCATTTTCTTTGGGATATTAATTGGATAAAATTTGTTTCAGTACTTTACATCATGAGTTTTATTAAAATACATGTGCATCTAACTTTTCACAGCTATACTCTAAATCTTTCGCATAAAAATAATGTATTTTCCACTGAATTAACTATTTTAAATCTAATAATACAAGCTCCACCTAACAAACATGAAATTGTCTTCCCCCATATTTGTGGCATCAGGACCCACCCATAGCGCACTCTAATGTTTGTTATTAGACGGGATGTGACAGTTAATATCAGAGGGAGGTTGAGCTTCTAAAGTTAATAGTATCTTATAATTTTCACATATTTTGAATTTGCATTGTATAAGTATATATGTGCATGCATTATTTCTCCACTCACTTATCATTGTCTGTTATTCTCGACTGAAACACTCACGTTACACTCATAAGAATGAGTAGTATGAACACGAATTTTAATGAATTATGGTCAAACTTAACATTTATGTGCATATGAATTTTCAATAGGATATACATTGTTTGCGAATATTAAAAAGTTATGGGCAGTTTAATATTTTCAGGTACAATGTTATTAAAAACATAATATGCATGTCATGTTAAGCGATATATGCACTTAACATGGTATGTGTATCCATTCATGAACATTCTTAGGAATGCATTTTAGCCACGATTGCATTGCATGCATAACTCATTGCACAAGTGTTAAGCTAAGAACAACAGATGATGATTGCACACACATGAATTTACAAATTATTTGATATTGCTCATGATTTTATAGTTGCATTTGCATAATCATTACTTAGAGTTGTCTAATGAAAATGATGTAATTATTACATGATTTACGTATCCGACGGTATTAAAGGGTTAGAACATCTAATCGCAATCTTTTTTGTTCAGCTTGACTGTTTCTCTTACCGATTCTCTTGTATCTCTTTCAAGATGGCTCATAAGCGGACGAGTCGCAAGCAGGTTACCTCTTCCATATGAGAAGTTTCTAGTGATGTTACTGCCCAGCTTCTGAGGCAGATTCTGGATCGTCTCACTCTCCTAAAAGAGGATCGCCAAACTCCTGATCAAACCTCTAGTTCTGGTGGCACAAGGACACCTGGAGTAGTTATTACTACTGCCCCTCCTGGAGCCACCCCTCTTACATCTGATCCCAGAACCAGCTCACCTGTCGCCACCTGGGTGACCTCGTTCGTGTCAAATCTGATTGCTCCTCAAGTAGCGATGGCAGATACCATGAAGTTCAAGAGGCTAAAGTTGTCGTCTTACAATAGCGATCGTGACTACTTTGTCATTTCGAAGTGGCTCTCCCAGATGGAAAAGCACTTCGAGTATGCTGGAGTTCCAGGGGCTCAAAAGATTCTTCTTGCAGCCTACCAGCTGACCGAGGATGCTTACACCTGGTGGCTTCAAAGCCGCAATCTCCTCAATTCCACCACCTTGACCTGGGGTCAATTTAAGGAAGCAGTCCTGGAGAAGTTTCTCTCTTCTGCGGAGCAGGACAGACTAGCTGTGAAGTTCTTGTCCCTCCAACTGCCCGGCATGTCAATGACCAAGTATGAAAAGAAGTTCTCTTGCCTATCCCTCTTTGTCGTGGAGTTTGTGTCAGATGAGACCAAGAAGATCAGTAGCTTTGTGAAGGGACTTCGACATGATTTCTACCAACATGTGGTAGTTCATGACGCCACCACCTACGCCGAGACTGTGGGAGCTGCCTTGCAAATGGAAGCTATTGAGCTGGACCGTACTGCCAAGAAGGTCCAGCATGGTATAAGCAATGTCACCACATCTGACCGCAAGCAAAACGGTGCTCCATCTCAAGAACAAGGCCTCAAGTCTAAAGAAGTGTGTGCTTTCATCCATAAGGTGAGCAACGTCACGCAAGTCCGTCGCATCCTCCTAAAGAAGCAGAAGATAGGTATTCTTGCACATCAACCTCAGTTGACCCTGGCTTTTGCGGCCACCATCTATGCTTACTGCAAGAAGTCAGGTCACCTGCAGAAGAACTGCCACTGTAAGCAGAACGCCAGCTATAGATATGGACAAGTTGAGCATCATATCCAAGACTGCCCTTTGAAGGAAAGTTTGATTCCCGCTCATCCTCTGCAATCTATTTCAGGAGCTCGGGAAAAGGGCAAAGCTGTATTGAACGTCATCTCTCAGGGCGAGGCGCTCGCATCTACCGATGTCATCTCTGATATGTAATGCATTGTTTTTAATTTTCTGTATTTAATTAATTTTCCTTAGTATCAAACAATCATGAATCGCATCTGTGATTTTCATTTCTAAGGAGATTTAGGGTCAAGAATAAGTGGGTGCAGATTCTTTTTGATTTTGGTGCATCTCATTCTTTCATTGCGTGTTATATTGTAAACCTTTGTAGCTGGCCAATTTCGTCAATTGAGGTCCCTTATGAGATCTTTGTGTCTGGTCATCTTCACCTTTAGAATAGGGGCATTCTTAATTGTTCGATCATGCTTGGAGAATTGCGAGTCTCAGCCGATCTCATAGTTCTGGATATGACAGAGTTCAATGTAATCTTGAGCATGAATTAGATGATTGCATATGCAAAATTGGACTGTGTGGCAAAGAGGGTCAATCTCAGCATCGATGGCAAGGACTACATCGTTCATGTTCAGACCCGCGGCCACCTGACTGCAATTTCTGTTGTGTGCGTCACTCGTCTCCTTAGTCAAGGATATTCGGCTTGTTTTGTATATGCTTCGTTTTCAGATTGTCTCTCCTCAACTCGAATCCATTTCGATTGTTTCTGAGTTTCTTAAAGTTTTTCCTACCGAATTGTCTAAAATGCCTCCTGATCGAAATATTGGAATTCTCTATTGACGCAGATCCTAGAAAACACCCCATATCAAAAGCTTCGTACTATTTGGCCCCACGCGAACTAGAGGAGCTTAGATCGCAATTGGACGAACTGCTCGAGCGTGGATACATTCGTCGTAGCTTTTCACCTTAGGGAGCCCTCGTTCTCTTCGAGAAAAAAAGGATGGTTCCATGTGAATGTGCATTAATTATCGAGATTGTTGGAAAAGCCCATGTAATTAGACTCATTTATTTGTATTTCTTCTTCTCTCCTCTTTAGTCCCACATCTTGTATAGGATTCTCTTCTCTCTTTCTCCCACCTATAAATGTGTATTCATACATTGTTTTTTATTATTGAGAACATATATACAAGGTTGAGTTTTTCTCTACAAGGTATCAGAGCCAGGTCGGGCCGGCCTGTCTGTTTGGAAACCGCCTGTTCTCCCGGCTGACTGTGCGGCTTCCCTTTCTCCAGCTTAGCCGAGTATCGTGCGACCTGTCTATTTCTAGCCGCAGTCGCCGTAATTGAGGCTTCCCGCGCGGACAAGGTCCCTCTAACCGCTTCCCTTACTCTGTATCTCTCGTGGCTTCCACGTCTCCTCCTACCTCCCTTGTATAATCTCTCTCACTCGTGGGGTCCACCCTCTCTTGTTTCTTTCTCTGTCCGCGCGGTCTCCCTTGCTATCCGCGCGGCCTTCCTCTCGCGTTTCTCTCTTTCTGCTTGCCGCGACTTCTCTAAATTCACCACAGTCTCTTCTTTCCCGCGGACATACTTCATTAGCAGCGGCCTTCCTCCCGTGGAACTCGTGTCTCTCTCCTCTGTTGTAGTCGCGGCCTGTCTTACCACTCTTCTTCTTCCCGCGGCGACCTTCTCACAGCGACCTTCTTGCCACAAGTTGTGCCTCTTCCTCTGTCGCGACTTCTTTGAAGTTGCCGCGAAGTCGTTGCGGCTTGATTTTTTCGCCGCGGTCTCTCTTCTAGTTGTAAGTCGCGCCTCTTGTCACTGCGGTTTCTTTTATTCTTGGCAAAGTTCGTATCTAGGTCATGACATCTCCTTGTCGCTGGTGGACTCATCTTGACAGCTCGGGCTTCTCTGCTAACCTCTTCACCGACTAGTCATTGCGACCTGTCTTGTCGGTAGCGATCTCTCCTCTCCTCTGTGAACTCCGCATAGTGGTCGTGGCATCCTCATTGCCGCTGGTGTGTTATCACCGTGACCGTGCGACTTCTCTTCTTCTTTAGTTGAGCGGCTTCTTCCTGCTATTCGCTCTGCTTCCCCGCTTTCTGGCCGCAGCGGCCACGTTGTCTTGTTGCTGGTCATTCAGACAGTGCGGTCTCCTGTCTGGTCGCAGTTCTCCCTATCCGTCGGCCTAGCCTCCTACTCGCCTAGCCATGGCGACTTATCCAGAGTCAACCGGACAGACGACCTCTTCCTCAGCAGACCGCCCGGCCTCTGCCCCTGAACTCCGTGATGAGTTACGGATCACTACAACTTCACTAGTAGGGAAGAAGAACTTCGTGGAGTGGCTCCATTCCATTCGCCGCGTCCTACAATCAAAGGTTTTCTCCATCACTTAACTCAAGCGCCGCCTGCTCCTCTGACTGACAATTGGTTGCGCGACGATGGCCGAGTTCAGACATGGATCCTGAACTCGCTTGATACTGAACCCTACCGCATGGTCATGTATCACGAAACGGCCAAGGCAATGTGGGATGAACACCTGTCACTATATTCTGGTAAGGATAGTATCCAGCACCTTTATGACATAATCACTGATCTCCAGTCCCTTGATGCTAGCAGGGCCACCGACCTCACCTCTTTTGTTGCTCGGGCCAAGACTTTAGTCGAAGCATTGAACCAACATCAACCTCCTATGTTGGATCTTGCTACACAACGGGCTCAGAAATAAGTCGTCGGTGTGGTCATGATGATGGCCCGCGTTCCATCTCATCTTCACAGTGTTCGGGCCCAGATCCTCTCCTCGGTGGCTACTCCCTCACCCTCAGACGTGTGTTTTATGCTGCTCATGGTCTCACTGCCCCCGGGTAGTTCTGCTCCTCTGTCCCCGGCTCTCCTGCAACAGACTTCTGCACCCCTGCTGCCTTCCCCTCCTCCTTCCCGCGGGGGGCATTCTGGCTCTCGGGGCCGCGGACGGGGAGGCTGACCTTGCCCTAAGTGTTCCTTTTGCGGGAAGGACGGCCACCTTGAGGTCACCTGTTATCACAAGCACGGGCTTCCACCTCGTCCACAGGCTACTGTTGCTGCTACCGACTCCTCTGCTCGTACTAACCTTGAAGACGTTCTCTTTCAGCTCCAACAGCTCCAGGGTCTGCTCAGTCGCCCACCTGCCTCCATTGCATCTGCTGCCTTCATCTCCCAAGAAGGTATCACTTGTCTCTCCATTAGTCTACGCTGGATAGTGAACTCGGGTGCCACTCTTCACATCACCTCCCTGCGGCCACATCAATACCTAAATTTTCCTCATCCTAAGTGCATCACAGTGGCCAATGGGGACAGTGTTCCTGTCTCTGGATCGGCTGACATCCCTCTCACTTCTTCTCTCTCTACGCTCGGCTTTTCATGTTCCGGGCTACCCCGTTCAATTTGCTTTCTGTTGGTCTCTTGACTAATGATTTGAACTGCTCTGTAACATTTACTGCTTCTTCTTTTCTGAAACAGGATCACAGGACACGGACTATCATTGGTAAGGGACGACTGCAGAACGGGCTCTACCTCCTTGATGAATCTTCTGCTATCCCCTCTTCAGTCTCCTCCGTCGATTGGCATCGGCGTCTTGGCCATGCCCCTTTACCAGTCCACCAGAAGGTTCTGCCCGATGTATCTTTACCTTTTTTTCAGTGTGAATCATGTGTGTTAGGCAAGTAACATCGTTCATCATTTTTATCAAAATGTACTTGGAGCACTGCTCCCTTTATTTTGGTACACTCTGATATTTGGAGTCCGTACAAAGTTAATAGCATTTCTGGTTATCGATATTTTCTGACGTTTACTGATGATTATTCGCGAATGACATGGCTATATCTACTTCGTGATTGCTTTGAGCTTCCTCGTGTTTTCAGGCGTTCCTTCTTGAGACCAAATGCAATTCTCCACCAACATCAAAACTCTTTGCACGGACAATGCTCGTGAATACACTAGCCACGAATTTGCAACTCTTTGCTCTGACTTTGGGGTTATTCACCAAACTTCATGTTTCTATACCCCCCAGCAAAACGGAGTCGCTGAGCGGAAGAATCAACACCTTCTTGATGTGGCCCGCTCCATCATGCTCCAAATGCACGTTCTCAAAACTTATTGGAACTTTGCTCTTTTAACGGCTTGATACGTGATTAACTGTCTTCCTTCTCTTATCCTCCACAATGTCACTCCGTTTAGCCTCATGTTCCCATCAACTTCGGCATTCTCTCTCACACCCCGCATCTTTGGGTGCACTTACTACGTTCACAACCTTGGTCCAACTTTGGACAAATTGGACCCCCGGTCTACCAAACACATATTGTTGGTTACTTACGGACACAAAACGGCTACGTATGCTACTCCCCAGCTACCCGAAAATGACAGTTTCTGCTGATGTTATCTTTCGGGAGGATCTCCCTTTCTTCACTTCTTCAAATCCTACATCTCCACAACCAACTGTCTTACGTCCAGTTATTCCCGTTACCGCTCCACCACCAAGACCTACAGTTCAGGCCCCTCCTGTTCTCAAACCTCTTGTTATTCGAGTCTACACTCGTCGTCATCCTGCCACCGGTACCCCACTGCAGTCTGACTTGCCCTCTGATGCTCCGCGTCCCGCTGATCCGGCACCAGTATCTACAGCTCATCCCATGTCGAATTATGTATCCTTACATCGTCTTTCTCCACAACTTCAGACTTTTGCTACTTCATTATCCTCGATTTTTGTACCTAACTCTGTGCAGGAGGCTCTCCAACATCCTGGCTGGCGGGCGGCTATGGAAGAAGAGATGACGGCTCTCTGGGCTAATCAGACCTGGACATTGGTACCATTACCTACTGGTCAGACACATGTTAGGTGTAAATGGGTTTTTGTGATCAAACATGCTCTTGATGAAACGATTGATCGTCTGAAGGCCCGCCTGGTGGCTCGTGGCTTCACCCAGCAGCAAGGCCTCGATTATGAGGAGACATTCTCGCCTGTGGCCAAGCTGAACACCGTTCGGGTTCTTCTCTCGGTAGATGTGTATCGACAATGGTCATTACACCAACTGGACATCAAAAATGTCTTCCTCAACGGCGAGCTCCAGGAAATGGTTTTCATGCAGCAACCGTCCGGGTTTGAGATCACGGGGCAGTCCTGTGTTTTGTCATCTCAAGAAGTCCACCTATGGTCTCAAACAATCCCTTCGGGCATGGTTTGATGTTACGCCCCCGCTACGCTTTACGGGTCTCACTATGTTCGGAGGAGCAAGGATGCGCTAAACAACGGGGCTGAACCTTCCGGTTCAGCCCCCAATCAGTGAACCGGCCGGCCAGGGGCTGAACCAGGCGGGTTCAGCCCCTTTGGGAAGGGCCGGCCGGCCCTTCCAGGCCCGGATATAAATATATCCGGGCAGCCCCCTTTGGGTTTATGCAGAGTATAATCAGGTAGCCTCCTTCTTCCTCCTAACCCTAAATTCTCTCTTAATACCTAGATCTTCTCTCTTAGTTGCTCCTTTGTAGTTTCTCCTCTAACATTTGGTATCAGAGCCTTCGTCCATGGTGACCACTCGCACTCAAGAGGAGTCCTCACGGATTGAAACCCTAGAGGAGAGCGTTGTTGGACTAACCGACTCGATGGCGGCCATGGAAGGGCGGATGGAGGCCCGGATGGAGGAGTTGAAGGCGTTGTTGAAAGGAAAAGGGCCGGCTAGTGAGGATTCGGCCGGATCGGGTGCGGAACTCGGCGGAATCGGCGGAATCGGCGGAAATCCACCCGGCGCGGGTTCGGCAGCCGCGTACGACGGCTTGGCGGGTCCGACTCCGCCTGGAATCGGCGCAGGGGGGTCCGGCGGGCCTGGGTGGGCGGCGTACGGGCCAGCAGGGGGCTCGGCGGCGCTGCAGGGTGGCTTCGCGGGTCCGATCCCGCCCGGATTCGCGGCAGGCGGGTTCGGCGAGCCCGGACTGGGTCGCGGCCAGGGGCGCCGGGGCTGGGAGGACCCGGGTGGGGTTCGGCGGCCACCCGAGGGTACGGCACAGCCAAGGGGAGGGCTCCTCCCTCCTCCTCGTGGATTTGGGGCACCGGGAGCGGCCGGTTTTGGCCAAGGATGGGGCGGCCAGCCACAACCCCCTCCTTGGGGAGCAGGTCCGCATCAAGGCTACGGCGGTTTCGAGCAAGGGGAGCCCGCAAGACGGGAAGGAGGTCAGGGGGGACACCGATTAACTCCCGGATTAACTCGGATGTACTTTCCGGAGTTCGAGGGCGGCGACACCTTGGAGTGGATCCAAAAGGCGGAACTATTTTTCCAATACCAGGAAGTACCTGAAGGCCAGTGGGTGCAGTTAGCGTCCTTCCATTTGAAGGACGACGCTTTCCAGTGGACGCAGTGGTTCCTGCGAGGAAGGGAGTACGTACCTTGGGGGGAATTTGTGGAGGGTTTTTCGGCCAGGTTTGGCCCGCTGGAGTACGAGAACTTTGAGGCCCTCCTTCAGAAGCTTCATCAGAAAGGGTCGGTGATGGAGTATCGTACGGAGTTCGAGAAGTTGGCAAATCGGGTTCAGTGGTCAGAGCGGACACTCTACAGCTGTTTCATATCTGGTCTCAAGGAGCACATTCGAGACGAGGTGCAAGCACTCATGCCTCGATCATTGAACCATGCGATTACCTTGGCTCGTATACAGGAGGAGAGGTTCAACCGGCAGAGGGCTCGCACCATGAGTAGGCCGGCTTTGACTCCTGCGACCGCAGCACGACGGGAGCAGCCTACGGGTACCAAGCCGACTGTGACTCGGTTATCTTGGAGTGAGTTGTCCGCTCGAAAGGAGAAGGGTCTGTGCTTTAACTGCGACGAGAAGTTTGTGCCAGGTCATAAATGCCAGAAAATACAGGTGTTCATGTTGCATCAAGACGCGGAAGAGCCGGCTCCGGATGAGGAGCTGGAGGTAGATGTGGAGGAAATTGAGTTCGGGGTTTCTATACATGCTCTTGAGGGTTGCGCTCCCCCGCTTACTATGCGGCTGGCGGGCCGGATTGCCCAAGAAAGAGTTACCATTCTGGTGGACAGTGGGAGTACCCACAACTTCATACATCCCGATGTGGCACGACGAGTTGGGCACGTGATTGACAGGGGAGCTGCCTTTCACGTTATGGTGGCGGACGGCAGCCGGCTGCAGTGCGAGGGGGTGTTGCGGGGAGTGGAAATGCGGATACGTGACTATGTGGGAAGGACTGACGTCTACCTGTTACCTATTCGGGGCTCAGACATGGTGCTGGGAGTTCAGTGGTTGCGCCAGTTACAGCGGGTGACATTTGACTGGAAACAAATGACTATGGAGTTTGGGCACGGAGAAAAACAGTTTTGCCTGCAAGGGATCATGTCTTCTCCTGTTAAGGAGGTTTCTCTTCGCAGCTTGCAGCGGTTGAGCGGGGACGGACAGCTGATGGCGGTCCTTCGGGAGGTCCAGACCGGAAATTCCACGCCTTCTGAGGTACCGGTTCAGTTACAGTTACTTCTGACCGATTATGCTGATGTTTTTCAGGAGCCACGTACTTTGCCACCACCGCGGTTTCGCGACCACCGTATTCCGCTTAAGGCGAATGCCGAGCCGACGAATGTTCGGCCGTACCGTTACCCACACGTGCAAAAGGCGGAGATTGAACGGAGTGTCCGCGAGATGCTGGAAGCCGGCATCATTCGGCCGAGTACGAGCTCCTTCTCGGCTCCTATCATTCTGGTCAAGAAAAAAGACGGGTCTTGGAGATTCTGCGTGGACTACCGGGCGTTGAACGGCGCTACTGTCAAAGATAATTTCCCGATTCCTCACATCGAAGAGTTACTGGATGAACTGCATGGGGCGCAACGATTCACCAAGCTGGATCTTCGTTCCGGCTATTATCAGATTTTGATGGCTCAGGAGGATGTTCATAAGACGGCGTTCCGGACGCATGACGGCCATTATGAGTTTCTGGTTATGGCCAACGGACTGACTGGGGGGCCTGCGACATTCCAGGCCAACATGAACGAGATCTTCAGAGATTTTTTGCGGGAATTCGTCCTGGTTTTCTTTGATGATATCCTTATCTACAGCACCACCTGGGAGGACCACGTGCACCACGTGGGGCAGGTCCTTGAGAGACTCCGCCAACACCATCTTTATGCCAACCGTTCCAAGTGTTCCTTCGGGCAGGAGGAGGTGGAGTATTTGGGCCATTTGGTTTCCGGTCAGGGTGTTCGAGCCGATCCACGGAAGATTCAGAGTATGCAGTCCTGGCCGCGACCGGTGACAGTCCGGGCCTTGCGGGGTTTCTTGGGCCTCACCGGGTACTACCGACGGTTTGTCCAGGATTATGGAAAGATAGCCCGGCCCTTGACCCAGCTGCTGCAGAAGGATTCCTTTTCTTGGACTGAGGAGACGGAGGAGGCATTTCAGGCCCTCAAACGGGCCATGACCTCCACACCCGTGCTTGCCCTACCCGATTTCACGAAGGAGTTCGTGCTGGAGACCGATGCGTCGGGGGTCGGCATCGGGGCGGTTTTGATGCAGGCGGGACGGCCAATAGCCTTCTACAGCAAGGCCCTGGCTCCTCGTACCTTGGGCCTCTCGGCCTACGAGAAGGAGATGTTGGCCATCATTCACGCGGTGGCGGTATGGAGGCCCTATTTGTTGGGCCGGCACTTCAAGATCAAGACGGACCACCAGAGTCTGAAGCACTTCTTGGACCAGCGGGTCTCTTCGCCTCTACAGCAAAAATGGGTTACCAAGCTTCTGGGCTACGATTATGAGATTGTGTATCGCCGCGGCAAAGAGAATGTGGTCGCCGATGCCCTCTCTCGTCTCCCAGGAGCTGCTCTCTCCAATATTTCGGGCCCGTTGATTGACTCTTTGGCGGATATTCAGGAGGAAGTGTTGCGGTCCGACACGCTTCGGCCATTGGTGGACTCTTTACAGCGGGGCGAGCCGGGGCCGACCGGCTATCACTTGGGTAACGGCCGGCTATACTATCGGGGACGGGTGGTCGTTCCCGCTGATTCAGCTTGGAAGACGGTTCTGATGCATGAGTTCCACTCCTCTCCCACCGGCGGCCATGCGGGGGTGCTCCGGGCCCTCCAGCGGGCGCGCGCAAACGTGTTTTGGGCCGGCATGCGGCGGGACATTCAGCAGTTTGTTCGCCACTGTGACATCTGCCAGCGACAGAAATATGAGACTTCTTCTCCGGCCGGGCTCCTCGTGCCATTGGATATTCCGCAGCTTATTTGGGACACAGTTTCCATGGATTTTATCGATGGGCTGCCTAAGTCGAAAGGCAAGTCCGTCATTTTGGTGGTCGTGGATAAGCTTTCAAAGTACGGCCATTTTCTGGCCCTCAGCCATCCGTATACCGGGGAGTCTGTCGCCGCGCTTTTTGCTCGGGACATTGTTCGCCTGCATGGCCTTCCTCGGGCCATTATTTCGGATCGCGATCCTACCTTCGTCAGTGGGTTCTGGCGGGAGCTCTTCAGGTTGCAGGGTACCCGCTTACACTTCAGCACGGCCAATCATCCGCAGTCGGACGGTCAGACGGAGGTCCTCAATCGGGGTGTCGAGACATATCTTCGTTGCTTTGTGATGGATGAGCCTCGGAGTTGGCCGGATTGGTTACACTGGGCAGAGTACTGTTACAATACGTCATATCATTCCGCCAGCCGGATGACACCGTTTGAGGTGGTTTACGGCCGCCCTCCTCCGACCTTGGCCAGTTATGAACCTGGCAGCACTGCCCTTCCGGTCGTGGATCGGGCTCTTCTGGATCGGGATCGTATGTTAGTCACTCTTCGGGAGAACCTCTGCCTGGCACAGGAACGCATGAAGTCTCAGGCGGACAAACACCGCACAGAGCGGGAGTTCGCCGTGGGAGATGAAGTTTTTCTCAAGCTCCAGCCGTACCGGCAGTTGTCTGTGGCTCGTCGTGGCAACCATAAGCTTTCTCCGCGCTACTACGGCCCCTTTCAGATCCTCAGCAGGGTGGGGCCGGTGGCTTATACGTTGGCGTTACCGGCCGGTTCCCGCATTCATCCTACCTTTCACGTCTCTTTGCTCAAGCGGAAGTTGGGTCCGCATGTCCAGCCAAGTTCTTTTCTACCCGAGGTTACGCCTGCGGGCGAGCTGCGTCCGCTACCTGCGGATATCTTACGGCACAGGTGGAAGATTCGGGGCACGGAATACCGGCCCGAGCTCTTGGTCCAGTGGAAGAATCTGCCGGCAGCGCACAACTCTTGGGTAGACTTCTTCGATTTCAAGGAGCTCTACCCGGATTACCACCTTGCGGACAAGTTGGTTCTTGATGGGGAGGGGAATGTTACGCCCCCGCTACGCTTTACGGGTCGCCACTATGTTCGGAGGAGCAAGGATGCGCTAAACAACGGGGCTGAACCTTCCGGTTCAGCCCCCAATCAGTGAACCGGCCGGCCAGGGGCTGAACCAGGCGGGTTCAGCCCCTTTGGGAAGGGCCGGCCGGCCCTTCCGGGCCCGGATATAAATATATCCGGGCAGCCCCCTTTTGGGGTTTATGCAGAGTATAATCAGGTAGCCTCCTTCTTCCTCCTAACCCTAAATTCTCTCTTAATACCTAGATCTTCTCTCTTAGTTGCTCCTTTGTAGTTTCTCCTCTAACATTTGACAAGTTCAGTAAGGCCGTCCGGTAAGTCGGCTTCACTTGGAGTTCAGCTGACTTCTCACTATTCACACGTCATCAAGCAACGGGAACGTTTCTTCTGTTGGTTTATGTTGATGATATCTTGATCACTGGAGATGATTCAAAGGGCATCCAAGCAGTCAAACAGCACCTCAACTTCGTCTTTCAAACCAAGGATCTGGGACATCTTTGTTACTTCCTTGGTATTGAGGTCACAAGACGACCAGATGGACTCGTCATCTCTCAAAGGAAATACTGTCTGGATCTCCTTCAGGATGCTGGTTACTCGGGATGCAAACCTACTACTACTCTGATGGACGCGAATCATAAGTTGTGTGCACATTCTTCTGATACAGACCTTCCTCTTCAAAATCCGGAATACTATCAAAGACTGGTTGGAAAATTGATCTATCTAACGGTCACAAGACCGGATATTTACTTCGTTGTTGGGGTGGTCAACAGACTTATGCATGCTCTGCGAACATCTTACATTCAAGCTGTTAAACGCATTCTTAGATACCTTAAAACAACCCGGGTCAAGGTTTGGTATACAAAACCTCATCCTCTAGTCCAACATTGGTTGCGTACTCTGATGCCGACTATGTCGGTTCCTTGGATGATCGTCGGTCAACCAGTGGTTTTTGTACCTATTTTGGAGGACATCTTGTTACCTGGCGGAGTAAGAAACAAGCAGTGGTTGCTCGATCATCTGCTGAAGCAGAATACCGATCAATGGCGTCTGTTGTCTCTGAGTTTACCTGGCTTGAAAGTCTCCTGGCCGATCTAGGGGTAAAACTTCCCTCACCTGCCATCCTGTTTTGTGATAGCCAAGCGGCTATACATATTGTGAAAAATCCAGTCTTTCATGAAAGAACGAAACATATTGAAGTAGACTGTCACTTTATCCGGGAGAAAGTCCAAATGAAGAAGATAGAATTGAAGCATGTTCCTGGTCCTGAACAAGTGACTGATATCCTCACAAAGGCTCTACCTAGCACCTTATTCTACCAGTGTCTATCCAAGCTTAGTGCATATGACTTGTACGCTCCAGCTTGCGGGGGAGCGTTGGAAAAGCCCATGTAATTAGACCCATTTATTTGTATTTCTTCTTCTCTCCTCTTTAGTCCCACATCTTATACAAGACTCTCTTTTCTCTTTCTCCCTCCTATAAATGTGTATTCATACATTGTTTTTCATTATTGAGAACATATATACAAGGTTGAGTTTTTCTCTACAGGGATATATATAAGATTACAGTCAAGAATAAGTATCATTTTCCACACGTGGATGATCTCTTTGATCAGCTCAAGCATAGTACCATTTGTTTAAAGATAGATCTCAAATCATGTTACCATCAACTAAAGATCAAGAAATCTGACATTCCTCGAACTACCTTCAAAACTAAGCATGGACATTTTGAATTCTTGGAGATGTCTTTTGATTTAATTAACGCACCTGCTTTTACGGATATGATGAACCATGACTTCCGTGAAAATCTAGATAAGTTCATCATCATTTTATTGATGAAATTCTGATCTATTCCAAGACTTGTGAGGGTCATGTTGCACATCTTAGGCTCACTCTCTCCACTATTCGTCAACATCAACTCTATTCCAAGCTGGCAAAATGTGAGTTCTGGCCGGATCTTGTTGCTTTCTTGGGGCATGTCATTTCAGAAGATGGACTTCAAGTTGATCATGCCAAGATTTCTAAAGTTATGGACTCGAAGCGACCCACTACTACTGAATTCGTAGTTTCCTTGGATTGGTTGGCTACTACCTATGATGTAATAAATATGACGCAATAAATATTAGTCTACTCCGGAGTTTTAGCATAATTGTTCTGTCAACGACATAAGCTGTAATCGATGAAATGCATAGGGGTTTATAGTGGGTGCACATGGTTCACACTCAAGTTCAAGTGTAAGTCTTATTAGAAAAGAAGAGTATTTCCTGCTTACCATGACCATGTACCATCTAAACCCTACCTTCCATGATTGCTGATGACACTCAGGGCCTAGGTGGTTCAAAATTTCTTTGGAGATTTCTAACACAGTATGACATGCTAATAAACAATGATTTCTTGCGTTGTCAGATACCGTTAATAAATTTTAGATACATATACAAGGAATTTAAATTCTATGTTTGCAAGAAAGAGGAAATTCTACCCTTGCTTTAAGGTGACGGCGAAAATGTTGGCGACAGCTAAGCGACGCAAGCAAAGTCAATGACTCTATTTGAACCTGCTCAAGACCCATATTTAAAATATTCGACTTAACGAAGATTCTTACGCATATACAGGCATTTGTTTATTGCAAAAACTCAAACAAGAGAGGGTTTGAAATTTACCTCCCTCAAAGGTGAGGGGAGAGGAGACTACCACAAGAAAATCGAGGTTTTCGCGGTGCTTAGGTTTGGGAAACCCTAATTCGGAGGGGGTTTTGCAAGATCCTATTGATGGCATCGTCGATTGATGTCGGAGATCACAAAAAAATCGAGATTAGTCGATTAAAAGGGGAGGAGAAATTAAACCCTAAAACTTATTTACGAAAATGTCATTACTATTATAATTTTTTTAAAAAAATAGCATCGTTACATTCTCCCCCACTTAAGAAGTTTCGTCCCAAAAATTTTAGAGGATTTCCCGAAAAGGGCTCTCATAGCGAAGATTTAGATGTCATTCATTCCAACACGATTTGCAAGTCAGGACATGGAAGTTAACTATGAATATACCAAAAAGGAAAAGAGGACAAGTGCGGAGACTTACCAAGGTCGAGAGAAGAGTTGTGAATACTTGCTACGCATGTCAGATTCAAGTTCCCAAGTGTACTTCTCAGACCGTCCATGCATCAGAAGTACCTTCACCATAGGAATTGTTCTCTTACGAAGCTTGTGTTCTTGATACTCGACGATCTTAGTGGGCTTGACCGGGTAAGACAAATTGGCCTCAGGAATCACTGGAATTTCCTCAATGAGCGGGTAGGATCACGAATGTACTTCTGAAGCTGGCTAACATAGAAGACATTGTAAACACCGACCAAATAAGCAAGTAGCTCAAGACGATAGGCAGATCCTCTGATACGGTCTGAAATGTAAAAGGGTCCCACGAACCTCGGGTTGAGCTTATGATGACGACCAAACCGTTTCACCCCAGGAGTAGGGGAAACCTTCAGGAACACTTGATCACCCACAACAAATTCTAACGGACGACTACGCTGATTGACATACTTTCTCTGTCACTTGATGGCACGACTGAGCTGGAGTCGAGTCTTCTTTGTGGCTTCTTCCATATCCTGAAATAACTCAGGCCCCAACACAACCTTATCACCCACTTCCGACCAATAGAGAAGGGTCCTACAACGACGCTCATACAGTGCATTGAAGGAGGTCATCTTGAGACTCTCTTGATAGCTATTGTTGTAGGCGAATTCAACCAAGGGTAGGTGCTCGTCCCAAGCTCCCCTGTAATCTAGAATATAACATCGCAGCATGTTTTCAAGAATCTGATTAACTCTTTCGGTATGGCCATCAATGGCGGATGGTAAGCAATGCTCAGATTGAGATAGGTGCCCAAAGCTTGCTGAAGGCCATTCCAGAAATGAGATACAAATCTCGAGTCACGATCCGAAAAAATTCGCAAAGGAATCTCATGGAATCTGACAATCTCTGAAACATCGATTCAAATCATCTTCTCGGTGGAATGACCTTTCTTGTACGAGATGAAGTGACCTTAGTCATGCGATCTACTATGTCCCAAATCGTGTCATGCCCCCTCGGAGTGCGGGGCAAACAAGTGATGAAGTACATAGAGATATCTTCCCACTTCGAATCAGGGATAGGCAGGGACTGCAAAAGACCATTAGAACGCTGACGCTGGACTTTCACCTTCTAGCACGTCAGACATCGAGAAATGAAACGAGTGATATAATTCTTCATACTAGGCCACCACACGATCTGCTTCAAGTCATGATACATCTTATTATTGCTTGAATGACCAGATGTGTGGGATTCATGAGTTTCTCGACAAATACTATCAAGCAATTCAGGAACATCAGGAACGCAGAGGTGACCTCGGAAACGAAGAAAATCGTCAGAGACAAAAAATCTGGAAGAGTCCCAAGTACAGTCCTTTGGCGGATGCGCTGGAGTGCGGGATCAGATGGTTAAAATCCTTCACCCGCTCCACCCATAACGCACAAAAAACTTCCTCATGACCCTCGGGTGAGACGGATATGCCCATCATATCTAAGTCCTCAATCAAAGCTACAAGCGTAGCTGAAATGGATGCACAAGAGGCAAAAGAAGCCTGACGACTCAATGCATCTGCCACCGAATTGGCTTTACCGGGCATGTATGTGAGCTGCAAGTCAAAATCAGCTATGAATTCGAGCCAACGCCTCTGACGAAGATTGAGATTCTTCTGAACGAAAATATACTTCGAACTCTGATGGTCGCTGAAGAAGTGACACTTCACACCATAGAGATAATGTCGTCAACGCTTTAAAGCAAAAACCATCGCAGCAAACTCCAGATCATGAGTGGGGTAGTTACGTTCGTGAATCTTCAACTGCCTCGACCCATAAGCGATAACACGGTCTTCCTGCATCAAGACACAGCCCAAGCAAACCCTGGAAGTGTCAATGTAAACTGAAAAGTCTAACCCCTATGACGGAAGAGCTAAAACTGGCGGTGAGCACAAACGTTGCTTCAATTCAGAAAAGGTCTGCTCACACTGATCTGACCACTCGAACCTGACATGCTTTTGAGTTAGCTTTGTCAGAGGAGCAGCAAGGGAGGAGAAACCCTTGACAAAATGTCGGTAATAACCAGCCAAACCAAGGAAACTGCGAATTTCAGTAGGGGTAGACGGTCGCTTCCAGTCCATAACTGCGAAAATCTTGACAGGATCAACGAAAAGTCCATCCCCTGAAATGACATGGCCCAAAAAGGCAACAAGATCCAACCAGAACTCACATTTCGCCAGCTTTGTATAAAGTTGATGTTGACGAAGAGTTGAGAGAGTGAGCCTCAGATGTGCAGCATGATCTTCACGAGTTTTGGAGTAGACCAAAATATCATCAATGAAAACGATGATGAATTTATCTAGATACTGACGGAAGACACGATTCATCATATCCATGTAAGCAGGAGCGTTAGTCAAACTAAAAGACACAACCAGGAATTCAAAATGTCCACACCGAGTTCGGAAGATAGTCTGTGGAATGTCGGATTCCTCGATCTTCAGCTGATGGTAACCCGATCTGAGATCTATCTTGGAAATGACGGTACTGTCTTTAAGCTAATCAAATAGATCGTCCACGCGCGGAAGGCGATATTTATTCTTTATGGTTACCTTGTTAAGATCCGATAATCGATACACAGTCTCATGAATCCATCTTTCTTTTTCACGAAGAGGACGGGGGCTCCGCAAGGAGAAGAGCTTGAACGAATGTACCCACGCACAAGCAACTCATCCAATTGTGATTTAAGCTCTTCTAGTTTGCGCGGTGCCATACAGTAGGGAGCTTTAGAAATGGGGCGCGTTCCAGGCTCTACATCAACAGAAAACTCAACATCTCAAGCGGGGGGGGGGATCCCAGGCAATTCGGCGGCAAACACGTCAGGAAACTCAGAAGCAATCAAGATAGACTCGAGTTGAGGAGTGGCAACATCCAAAAGTGAAACAAAAAACAAAACAGGAAGAACATCCTTGACTGAGAAGACAAGTGGCACGCACATCAGAAATTACCTTCAGATGGATGCGGGTCTGAACATGAACGTTGTGTCCTTGTCATCAATGCTGAGATTGACCCTCTTTGTCACACAGTCCAGCTTCGCCCTATACGCGACCAGCCAATTCATACCAAAGATCATGTCGAACTCCGTCTTATCAAGGACTATAAGATCGGTAGAGACTTGCAATTCACCAAGCAAGATCGAACAATTGAGATTGCCTCTAGTTTAAAGGTGCAGATGACCTGGCACAGAAATCTCAAAATGAACCTCAAGTGGTAAAGTAGGTCAACTATGAAGGTCCACAATACGACGCGCAATAAAGGAGTGAAATGCACCGGAATCAAAGAGAATTTGTATACACTTATTCTTGACCCTAAATCTCCCTAGAAATGAAAATCACGAACGCATATCAAGATCACCTGATTATAAGACAGATGAAATGAGATGCAGAAGACTAAAAACAGCGCATACTTACCAGAGATAACGTCGGTAGATACGAGTGTCTCGCCCTGAGAGATGACGTTCAGCACAGCTTTGCCCTTCTCCTGAGTTCCAGAAACGGCTTGCAGAGGCTGAGCGGGAAATGGGTCTTCCTTCATAGGACAGTCTTGAGCACGATGACCAACTTGTCCACATCTATAGCAAGCATTCCGCTGCGACGACAGTCCTTCACTAGATGACCTGCCCTCTTACAGTAGTCACAGACTGAGGAGGCAGAGGCAAGTGTCATCTGAGGTTGTTGTGGAGGAACAACCATCTTCTGCTTCTTCAGGAGGAAACGACAGACTTGGACGACATGGCCCAACTTGTAGCAAAATGCACACACCTCCTTAGACTTGAGGCCTTGCTCCTGAGATAGAGCACTCTTGCGCTTGTGGTCAGATGCAGCGGCATTGTTTGTACCATGCTGGATCTTCTTAGCAGAACGGTCAAGCTCAATAGCTTCCACCTGCAAGACGGCTCCTATAGTCTCAGCGTAGGTGGTGGAGCCATGAGCTATCACATGCTGGCGGAAATCATGTCGAAGTCCCTTCACGAAACAGCTGCTCTTTTTAGACTCGTCTGGCACGAACTCTGCGGCAAGGAGAGATAGGCGGGAGAACTCTTTCTCATACTCGGTCACTGAAGCCACCAGGTGTACACGTCCTCGGTCAGCTGGTAGGTCGCAAGAAGAACCTTCTAAGCTTTAGGAACTCCAGCATACTCGAAGTGCTTCTCCATCTGAGAGAGCCACTCAGAAATGACGAAGTAGTTTTGATCACAATTGAAGGACGGCGGATTCCGCCTCTTGAACGTCAGAGTATCTGCCATCGTTAGAGGAGCAGCCGAACTTGATACGAGCGAGCCCCCGGGGCGCCAGCAGGCGAGCCGGTTCCAGAACCAGGTGCAGGAGTGGTGGCTCCAAGGGGGCAGTGGTGATAGCAACTCCAGTTGTCCCTGCACTGCCGGAACAAAGGGGTGAATCAGGAGTTTGGCGATCCTCTTCCAGGCGAGTGAGACAATCGAGAATCTGCCTCAGAAGCTGGGCAGTGACGTCTCCAAAAGCTCCTATCGCAAAAGAGGTAGTTTTTTTGCGCTGCGATCGCTTAGGAGTCATCTAGAAAGAAACACAAGAGAATCAAGTAAGAGAAACAGTCAGGCTAAACAGAAAGGGTTGAATTAGAGGTTCTAGCATTCTAATACTGTTGGATACGTAAATCATGTAATAGTTACAGCAATTTCATTGGACAACTCTAGGTGATGACCATGCAAATGCAAATGTGACAATAAAATTGTGTGCGATAGAAAATTATTTGTAAAATGTGTGTATAATCGTCATCTGTTGTTCCTATCTTAACACTTGTGCAATAATTTACGTTATGCATGCAATGCAATTGTTCCTAAAATGCATTTCTAAAAATGTTCATGAAAGGCTACACATGTCATGTTAAGTGCTCATATCGCTAAATATGTCATGTATATTATGATATTAATGGCATAGCACTTGAAACTTATTAAACTGCTCATATTCATTTAATATTCACAAGCGATGTATATCCTAATGGAAATTCATAAGCACATAAATGTTAAGTTTGCACATAACTCCTTAACATTTGTGTGCATACTACGCATGCTTATGAGTGTAGTGTGAGTGTTTCAGCCTTGAACAACAAACAACGATAAGTTGAGTGAGGAAATTATGCATACATATATATACTTATATAACAGTATTAAAAATATATAGAATTTATAAAATACTTTATCTTTAGATGTTCAACCTCCCTCTGATATCAACTGTCATGACCTGTCTAAAGTAAAGATCAGAGTGCGCTTTTGGCGGGTCATGATGCCACAGGCATGAGCGGAAGAAGTTTCATGTCTGTTAGGCGGAAGCAGATTTAATATTATTATTTTTAAAATAGATAGATTGAGAAAAAGAAATACTATTTTATAATTATGTGAAAGCTTTAATAATGAGTGGTGAAATAATAAAAAGTTGATGCACATGCATTTTAATAAAATCTCATGTCAGTACAAAATATTAATGCAATAAACCAAAGAAATGAACATGTCATTAATATTGATTTTTAGAATAATAATACAGCCTAACAGTTACCCAAGACACAAAAGAAAATGACTGACATAACTTAGTACATAATGATGAAATCTGACATTACAAGAACAAAATACATAGACCCTGACTACGCAACAACAAAATAAACCTCCAGGAACACAGGAACTCGGCGCTGAACAGCTCAAGAAGTAGGCGGAACAGTCACGAGATATAAGACAAAATCCAAAACAAGAAGGAAAATGTCTCGGAACATAAGTTTAGACAATAAGCAAGTTAAAGAATTAATGTACGAACAGAGGTAAACAAGCAAGATTAAAGTACTACTTTATCTTATAGCAACTCAGAAAACATGCAACTGAGTCAAACAAAAATATCTAAAATTTATTAGCTTACTCCGGAGTTTTAGCATAATTGTTCTGACAACGACATAAGCTATAATCGATGAAATTCATAGTGGTTTATAGTGGGTGCACATGATTCACACTCAAGTTCAAGTGTGAGTCTTATTAGAAAAGAAGAGTATTTTATGTTATCATGACCATGCAAACAAGACGATGCACCATCTAAACCCTACCTTCCATGATTGCTTATGACACTCAGAGCCTAGGTGGTTGATAATTTTCTTTGAAGATTTCTAACATAGTATGACATGCTAATAAACAATGATTTATTGCATTGTCAGATACCGTTAATAAATTTTAGATACATATACAAGAAATTTAAATTCTATGTCTGCAAGCGAGAGAAAATTCTCCACTTGCCTTAAGGTGACGCCAAAAATGTTGGTGACAGCTAAGCGGCGCAAGCAAAGTCAATGACTCTATTTGAACCTCCTCAAGACCCATATTTAAAATATTTGACTTAACGAAGATTCTTACGCTTACACAGACATTTGTTTATTACAAAAACTCAAACAAGAGAGGGTTTGAAATTTACCTCCTTCAAAGGTGAGGGGAGAGGAGACTACCACGAGAAAATTGAGGTTTTGGCAATGCTTAGATTCGGGAAACCCTAATTCAGAGAGGGTTTTGCAAGATCCCGTTGGTGACGTCGTCGGTTGATGTCGGAGATCACAAAAAGATTGGGATTAGTCGATTAAAAAGGGCAAAAATCTTAAATCACAAGTGCGAAATTTGGACCACGAATAAAGCATTAGAGATACGATAAAAATCTGAATAAGGGTGAAAGAGAGGAGATCTTACCCAAGGAAAACAAATCCGAGCCCAAGGAGGCGTTGGGAGGAAACCCTAGGCAAAATCAGAGCCAAGGAGGCGAGGAAGCTCATGTCAGCCCCTTAGGAGGAGAAGAAGGGTTGCTGTCATCGCTAATCGAAGAAGAGGAGGAAGCGCTGCCGGCCCTGGGAGAGGAGGGACTGCCAACCAAAACAAGGGGGATTTTTTTGTTGTCGTCGGCCTGAGCGAGAAGAACCAGCGGAGGCTGCCGGCCCTTGCAAGGAAGGATGTGTCGGCCTTAGAGGAGGGAGCGGCTGGCGCGGGCAAAAGCAGGGGAGGAGCGGGAAGCGAGCGGCGCCGGCTTGTGGGAGAAATGGAGGGATCGGGAGACCTAGCCGCTGGGTGAAATGAGTTTGATCGGGGGGCTCAACTAAGGTTTTAAAGGGAGAAATTAAACCCTAAAGCTTATTTACGAAAATGTCATTGTTATTATAATTGTTTTAAAAAAATGGAATCATTACAATTATGATCAGACATTTTTTCTTTTATCATGAACAACTTCTAGTCTAAATAAATTATGTATTGGATTTGAATATGGTGCATGTTCATTTTCTTTGAGATATTTTACTGCATAAAATATGTTCCAGCACTTTATATCATGAGTTTTATTAAAATATATGTGCATCTAACATTTCACCGCTATACTCTAAAGCCTAACAAACATGGAATTTCCTTCCACCATGTTTGTAGCATCACGACCCGCCCATAACGTACTATGATTTTTTGCTATTAGACGGGTCGTGACACTCACAGACACAAACTCACATCTACTAATCATACATATGGGGCGTCGTCGCCCAACTTGATGCTCATAAACTCGGCTAAGCCGTAAGAATAAAATGGTGCACCTCTATCTGTCACGCGAGTAAACTACGTTCGTGGCTTATAATTACTTTATGTTAGACTTTGGATTACATACTATATTATCATTACTTCTTAGATCGTGTATCATACTAATTACTATCTCATATATATAATTAGACGGTTTAAAGTTTTGTTACATGACTAAGGCGATACGTGTTTTCTTACACTGTATAGTTCCGCAAAACCTAAGAAAGTCTATAATTTACTTATCATGATTTAACATCAAATCTCGATACTTATGATCTCACATTATTTTACGTATGCTCTTAACTATACAAGAACAAATCATGTAATAAACTATGTGGAATGTCTGGCCAAAAGAAATAGAGTTTCTTACCACGGGATTGCGACGCTCATAAACATAGCGCGACGACATAATTTCCTCTAGATTTATCCGGACAACTATATTCCTTCTCCGATCTATGTCAACTAGCATCTTAAATCTGAAATACAACATAGCAATAACAACACTCAAGCTTTTATCACACTATATGCAAAGGCCCACAATTCGCCACCATTTAAATCTTTATTCTGAGTGGTTTTTCATAATTAATTAACACAATAATTTCTAATATGAGAAGTGCAGGGCCGGTACCAGGAGAAAACATAAACAACTTTTTATTCATTTCGCGTAATGTACATCATGTTTATCTAGAGTATTGAGAAAAACGACCACCACACTAGGACATATATATATCAAGTATGGACTGTAGCAAATCTAAAACAAACAAAACAAACTAAACCTGTGGGCGAACTGCATCTTCCCTTAGCTTTCGATCTGCCTCCTCAGGTATCCCCCTAGTAAGACATAGTACACTGACGGTCTAATAATAAAAAGAGAAATTTACAACCAATTAGTTTACAAAACTAAGGTTTTTTTTGGTTTAGCTTTTGGCTTCGTTCCGTCTTTCCCAAACGAAAAGCCGCCCTGTTTTTTCGTTTATTTTTTCCGTTGTATATTTGAACCGCTCGGTTTACCTGCCTGCCTAATAATTGGTGTCCCCAAACCGGAGCGGAGACCTCCAGTTGGTAGCGTTTAGGCCACGCGAAGGCGCGCGTCACAACAGGGCTCGCGGATCTTGCATCTCACGGTGCTCCAGCACCTCCTCCTACTCCATCTGGAGGTCACCGCCGCCGGAGGGGAGGAGTTGAGACCGGATCCACCTCCTCCCCCGCCTTTGCCAAGCTCTATAGCCTCCATCTGGAGGTCACCGCCACCGAAGATGGAGATGAGAGCGGCTCCTCCTCCACCAAGCTCTAGTACTCCATCTGGATGTCACCGCCACCGAAGGTGGAGGAGTTGAGACCGGCTCCGCCTCCGCCTCCTCCTCCGCCTCCGCCAAGCTCTACTCATCCATCTGGAGGTCACTATGGGCTCGGGAGGGTGGGGCACGGGAGGTCGTTGGAGGTTTTAATAAAAAAATTAGGACTTTGAAACATTTAAATAAAAAATTATTTTATTAAATATAATATATAAAAATAATAATATAATAATATCTATATATATATATAATATAAAATTAATCGTAAACGCTGTTTTGCCAAATGGTTTTCCGTTCTAAACAGCTCTGCAAACACTGACTATCCAAACAGACTTTCATTTCCAGCAATCAGATTCCAACAACTTCATTTACAAACCTGCATTTACAATAACTTTTTTTACAACAGCAACAGCTCTACCAAATGAAGCCTAAGTGAATTTTTTACCTCTTCAACCGTACTACAGGCAAACATGAAGAGTCGGCATCAAAATGTTGTTATAAATTTTTATATGAACATGTGTAGTAACATCAAAGCAGGAAAGGTACTGTACAGTGAGCTAGTACAATGGAATTAAATAATTTCTGGTATCAATTTTTTATTTCTTTCATTCTTATTTATTTTTGTATTCAATTCAAGATTTTCATATCATATTTGTTTATTCAAAATGCTGATGGTCGATCTCAATTTTCTAAAACATCTGGGATCATCATATTATTGTTCGTTGTAGGACGCTCAACAACACAGCGGACTTCCACGCCTCCTATATTAGACAATTCAGTATCAACTTCTGTAGGATTTTGACACCCCCCCTACGAGGTGTAGGAGTTCTACCCCCTATAAGGTTGATCCATATCATTTATATGCTTCGGTGCACACTCAATTTCATATTCTTTTCATATTCAACTTAAAAATATAGGAAATAATTATATAAATTTCCCCTTCGAATTTTTAGCGGTTGCTAATCTATATTAGCTTTTTTGCAGTTTCTTATTTTCAGTGATTTCAAATCTTCGAATTTCTTCAATTCATATTTTGGGTTCATTCAAGGAAGTAACTCAAACTACAGTAATTTTACGTGTTCATAATTCAAATGTATACGTAAACAAAGCGGCAAAGACTCACCAGAGCTTTTTCTGTCATTGTCCTTCATAAGGTTCTCGTCGCATCTATCGTCAGACGTGATTCTCTACAGTATTAAGTAAACTATTTACTTTAGGGTTGCGCCGTTAAATAGTTACGTGCGGACTCTTAAGACGGCCAAAACTATGACTAGTGGAGTTTCCTATGGGAAGGCTAGCTTAGGTGACCTAAAAAGAAAGCAAGCTAAAATCAAAATTCAGCCACAAAAGGGCAGCCAATAAAGGAAACCAATAAAAGTCAACAGGTGACATAATAGGTGGCCCACAACTATAACACTAATGGCAACTAATTCCAACCCTAAACAAATAGTGCAGCAAACATAAGTTAACAAGGGGCAGCCCATACCACCACCATCAAGAGTCAACACAACAGCCTAATTCCAAGGCAACAAGGCAGCCAACAACATTTGAAACAGCCGGCCAACTCAAGTAGAGGAACAACGTGCCAACACTAGCTCGCCTAGCTCAGCCCAAAACAGTGAGCAACTCAAGGAAATCATCAACTTTCCTTTATCACAAACCCTAGCCGAAATCAAATCCAGTAAAAACCCCAAATCTGAAAACCCTAACTCCATCCCTTTCTAATTTCAGCAGCTAACAAGAACAAGAAAGGATTAAAGAGAAGGAGAAGAGCTTACAGTGGAGAGATCGAAACCCAGAACTAGTGAAAACTAAGCACAGAACCACCCAGGCCAGCAAAGACGCGAGAAGGAGGCAACAGCTTTATCGGCTCCCCCAGCACATCCACCAAAGCATTCTTATCTCTGCAACTCCCATGTTTTCCTCATGTACACAATTCACTGCCCAAAACGCAGAACCATAGAACATCGCTGGTCAAACTGCAGTGCGGTAAACTTGCCTTTAAATTTTAATGATACTTTACGATCACATTAGAAGCCTGACGCGCCTCTCCACTTCAACCAATCTGCTTGGATTCTATGTATCTCATCTTTATCAACACCATGTTTTTGAACTATCGACTCAACATATTTAACGCACTCACTGTGGGAAATATCTTGATTACCCAATTTAATAACATAAGCATTAACTAATTAAATATGAATTCTTATAGGGTTTAATTGGAAACACTACAACTATTTAAACGTTAACAAAAGAGCAAAAAAGAGTAATTCTAAGAAGAAAAATCAAAGGGGCTAATACCATCTTCCACCAAAATAGAGATCTACAATTTATGATATTACAGCATGTATAAAATCCATGGCTACGGAAAGGATAATAGGGTTATTGATAAATGAAATACAACCTAAAGATGAGGGGGGAAATGTTGCAGGAAGGTGGGAGAGGTCGTCGGTCGAGGGATGGGGAAATGATCCTCCACGTAAGTGAAAAATAGCAAACCTCGACTTCTGTATTTGAGGAAAGAGATCGTGAGTCTTAACACCAGGCATTTATAAGGAGGCAGGATAAACTTACAACTCAAGGGTGAAATCAGTTTTGGTGATTACCTGCCCCAAACAACAGCTGGAGAAGAGACCGTGCGCTGAAAAAATACAAGGAGTCTGCGGGTCTCCTCAAGTAGCAGGGGATCGGTAACTGCTTTCGTCGGCTCATTGGAAGGGGGAGATGCGCGGGGTAACGATCGACTGAATTGCACACGAGAGGGAAAACCTAAAACTTCTCGCTCGTGACGTAAAGAGGAGATTATAAGTGGGCAGGGCGTAATCATGGATCTTGATTGAAAATTGCGGTTACCAAAGATAATCATGGAGTGGGTGAGGAGGAAAATTGTGTCTTGGCAAAATTAAGGGAGGATTAGACCATTCCACTTAATTTCAAATATGGCATTCCCTTCTAAGACACTATTATTTCTAACATAAACACTTTTGCTGCCTTCAGTTAATTTATTGATTAATGCACAATAATTAATCATAACCAAACAGTACCTCGATCTGACAATGACTCGATTAATTTCGCATGTGATTGGTCTCTGAAATTAAAAGAACACAACGTAAATTTTGATTGTTACAAATCTTCCCTCCTAATAAATTTTTTCCCTCGGAAATTACTATCATACCTGAGTCAAAAAGGAAGACATGATCCTCATTGGTCCGGAGTTCATTTTCTCTTTTCCAAGTATACTCTCGTCAATCACAATTCATCCAAAGGATATTTACAAAAATGTATCTCTCTATTCCTGAGCTTCTGAATCCTTGAGACCATTATCCCGACAGGCTTAATACTAATACTATGATTCAATTCGGCTAGTGCATCCACGACACTGATTAGATTGACCATTGTCTATTGAGAAGCAAATACCATTGCTGGAAAAACAAATATTTAATCTTTGTTATTGGTAATGAACATGTGTTTTGTTAGGAAGTAATTTTATATGGATAAGAGGCGGTGGGGGAGGTGAGCATTTAATTGGGGAGTCTTTTATTCCTTCCTTCTTATCAATTGCCGCTAGAGATTCTTCTTACTCTCGGTTGTATCGCGATTAGGGCTCACGGAACCGCTCTCCTTCTCTTCTCTCCTTATATCTCTTCCTCGATCTTCCAAAACTTTGCAAGATTTTGAAGTTGCTGCATAGTTGTGTTGGACTGGTTCCAGTTAGGGCTCATGATGCTTCTGCGGAATCTGTGATTTCGTCTTTCTGTGATAGATCCACTGTAAGAATGTTGTTCCCCCTTATTAATTCTTCATTTAGACTAGTTTGAGGCAATAGAGAATTCGTATGGTTAAAAGGTTTGTTTCTATTTTTGGTTGGCCGATGGTTTGAGGGTTGTTGCTTAGTTGTGGTTTGTTGTTTGAGACACTGAGCTTTTTCTGGTTGTGTATATACAGTTATACAGTAATTTCTGATGTTGGCCGGCTAGTGTTTTACACAGTCACTTGCTGCTCCTCATCTTTGGGTTTGGGTGATAATTCATGGCCAGTTTTGGGTAGGCCATGTTGACTGTTGATATAGCTTTGGGCCTGTTTGAGTTATGAATGTCCTTGTGTGATGCAGCTCTAATGAGCTTGACCTAGTTGGTCCAGGTGCCGTTTGGTCTCTCCTGTATAGCTGCTGCTAACTCCAGCTGCAGAATCTAATTATTTTTAGCAACTTACGTCCATCTTAATTGAAAATAATATTCAGTTTTCAAATTCAATTTGAGATATATTTGCACTGTTGGACTATGAATGGTAGAAGGCTGATGTAATTGGAGTCTCACACCACACATTTCGTCAACCCTAAGTGTACTGATTTCAAAGTCCAAATCATCGTCATGTCTATCTTGGGATGCCATCGTTCACGATCTCTGTTTAAAAATCGTTACCAATAACATGTTTAAACATTGTTATTAAACATGTTATGCAACTAAGTTAAAATACTTTGGAATAAGTTCAAATATTTGCACTGTTGGACTATGAATGGTAGAGGGCTGATGCAATTGGAGTTTCACACCACACATTTCGTCAACCCTAAGTGTCAACGTCATAGCTATATGTGATGCAACCCCGATAATACGACCCGTTAATGATACGATTTTTAAACAGAGATCGTGAATGATGACATCCCAAGATAGACATGACAATGATGTGGGGCGTGACACCGGAAAGGAAAAGGCAACGGTGAGACTTATCTATTTAATTTATGCTTATTTCAAGTATTTTAACAAATTTGCATTGTTATTAAAAGATGGACATGAGATTTATATGACATGTGTCGTCATGAATAGTTTGTATATCACTGAAAATCATATTCTCGCTAACATGTATGGCCTTGGAAAAAGGCAAACAGACGAATGAAAATCTGAGGGGATTATAACCTAAATAACTTACTGTTAACGTGTCGACACGAGGTTATGTTAAGGGCTAATTGAATGTGCATGCTTAAATCAAAGGATACAGATGACTTGCCAAACCAGTCGGCCTACGGGCATAAACACGTGTTGTACGTACTGGTTTTGGATACTGATGACCCGAAAAGGTCGGACCCAAAGATTGAATTATGAGAAAGTGTACTGATTTCAAAGTCAATTGCCCTTAATATTTCCTAGCTAATGTAAATTGCATAGAAATAAAGGATCTCTCTTGTTATTGTTCTCTATAGTTGTTCATAATAGTGTATATGGTACCGTGTTCATGATCATTTATATGTCCTTACATTGTATTCTACTACCTTATAGAAATGATGTTATGTACTTACGGCGTAATTTTCTTACTGGCCTGAATTTTAACTGTTATAGCTATATGTAACGTCTCTTGTTTTGCATGTACAGCAGGTTAAAAAGATTTGTTCTCGCTTAGTCTTTAATAAAGACTAATGGTTTCAAATTCTAACATTCTTAGGTACAGGCAAATCACAAACTGGACAACGCTAAGGATATGATTGGGATCTATATATTATGTTTATGCAGATACTTAGCTACTTTTGTTGATGGCATAGTCTAGCCACTTTTGTTGTTATGCACTTATGTTTGTACAGGCTTTTGTTGAAGTTTAAACTTGTAATAAACTCATGTATTATGTATGTACTTTTATCCGGACCTGTACGTATGTATGTGCTCATTGTGAAATGCTGAATGGATGAAACATTGATTATGGTTTCATGGAATATAGAAAGGATATTTATGTTAATTGTGGCGGACTACGGGCCGTTACAATTGAGTGGTATCAGAGCCAGGTTTCCAAAACCTTGGCCACAATGAGTATGTGCATATGTAGGCTGGCCAATAGCTAGTGAACATAGCTTAGATTTAGGTTCCTTCTCTGACAACTGATCATAACTTGTTTGTTTCAAAGGACCCTGCGCAGCGAAATCAAGAGATTATGTCTGAAAGTGGTGATAGTACACGTCCATCAAGAGCAACTGAGGCAAGAACACATGTTTGTGGAGCAAGCTTTACGTCCACAAGTTGAACAACAGGCCCAACCTCAACTGACAGACCTTGCTCACATTTTAGCAGAAGCTATTAAGATGGTGCGAGATGTTCCTCATGTTGTTCCTTCAACAGAGCCTATTGTAGCATCACAACAGAGATATCTTGATGTGGATTTGAAACAGTTTTTAGAATTGAAGCCGCCTATTTTTCGAGGTGGTCTCTCCCCTTTGGAGACAGAAGATTGGATTTCACGTATCGAGACAATATTTGAAGTGATGCTTTGCCCAGATGACCGAAAAGTGAGCTTAGTTACGTTTCTCCTGGAATGGGAGGCTAAACGATGGTGGGTTAATGTTCGTGGTCGTTTGGCTAGTCGAGGACAAGTCAGCATCCCTTGGACCACGTTTGTGCAGGAGTTTACAGGATGGTTTGTACCTGAATCAGAGAAGAAACTGCTACAGGATAAGTTCTTGCGTCTTGTACAGGGTCCTCGCTCCGTCCTTGCGTACGAGACAGAGTTTGCCAATCTGGCATTCTATGCCGAAGCGTTTGTGCCACATGAAAAAGAAAGGTGTCGCAGGTTTCAGGAAGGATTGCGGGATAGTATCCGGTCGATTTTGGTGTCACTTGAAATTCGAGACTATGGAGCTTTAGTTCAAAAAGCTCGCTTGATGGAAATCGATGCGGAGAAGACTCAAAGAAGAAGGGAGTTTGGGAAAAAGAGGTCGCAGTGGAGTCAAAGTAAGGAGTCCTCAGCGAAATCTGGTACGTCTTGGAAGTCTGGTGATTCTGGAAAGCGACCTCGTCCGACAGAGAGTAGTAGCGTGGGGCAGTCGCAAATAAAGGAGCAAAAGTGTGGAAAGTGTGGGAGATCCCACAAGGGACAATGTTTAGCTGGAAGTAATGTATGTTATTTGTGCCGCCAGCCTGGGCATCATCAAAGAGAATGCCCAAAGAGAAAGGGAGAGAGCAGTGCCAGGAGGTTCCCCGCACCACAGGGCCAAAAAAATTATCAGATGGGTATTTCTAGAGAAAGTGAATCTCTTGCCTCAACTTCAGCCCCAGGTGGAACTTCAGTGGACGAACGTCATGTACAGCCTCGTGTGTTTAATCTGAATCAGCAAGAGGCTAAGGCAGATGACACGGTGGTTACAGGTATGATATATGTTTGCGGCAAATTGATGAAAGTTTTATTTGATACTGGTGCTAGTCGTTCTTTTATTTCTTCGAATATCTTGGGTATTATTGCTGAAAAACCATATTCCACACGGGATATTCTGCATGTCACTCTACCAAATAATCAAGTAGTGTCAACGCAACAACGAATCATAGTTTCAATGGAGTTAAACGAGAAACACTTTGCAGCGGATTTAGTGGTTTTACCACTTACGGAGTTTGATATTATACTGGGTATGGATTGGCTAATCCAACATGCAGCAATAATTGATTGTAAGCGGAAGGAAGTTACAGTTCATTGCGTAGATCGAAGTGTTACGAAGTTCCGTGGTTTGGGTGAAGTGTCCAAACTCCTAATATCTACCTTGAAGGCATCAAAGAAGATACGAAAGGGATGTGAAGCGGTGTTGGTATTGGTGAAAGGAACGTCAGTGGAAAAGAAGGATATGAAGGTTGTTCCAGTTGTATGCGAATATCCGGAACTTTTTCCTGAGGAATTGCCAGGGCTTCCTCCTAGAAGAGAAATGGAGTTCGAAATTAACTTGGAAGAAGGAGCGAGACTAGTTGCAAAGACACCATATCGGATGGCACCAAAAGAGCTTGCCGAGTTGAAGTGTCAGCTGCAGGAATTGATAGACAAACACTTTATTCGACCCAGTACATCTCCGTGGGGAGCCCCGGTGTTGTTTGTAAAAAATAAAGAGGGGACATTGCGGTTATGCGTGGATTATCGGGACTTGAATAAATTAACAGTGAAGAACAAATATCTTTTACCACGCATTGAAGATTTATTTGATCAACTTGTAAACGCAAAAGTGTTTTCAAAAATGAATTTACGATCTGGTTATCATCAATTGCGCATTAAAGAGGAGGATATTTTCAAAACCGTGTTTAGACTAGATTGAGGCAATGGTTAAAAGGTTTGTTTCTATTTTTCAAGTCGTCACACTTCATAGCAGTACGACAAGATGGACCACCTGAAAAATTAAATGAATTATATATTGATGTTATTGTAAAGTTACACGGTATTCCTCGAACAATTATATCTGATTGTGATGGTCGATTCACATCAGGAAATTGGAGACAGATTCATAAACGTTTGGGAACACAATTACTGTTCAGTACCGCTTTTCACCCCCAAACTGATGGGCAGTCAGAGCGAGTTATCTAATTCTTAGAGGACTTGTTACGTATGGTAGTGCTTGACCTAAAGGGCTCATGGGAGAAATACTTGGCACCGGTCGAGTTTGCTTATAATAATAGCTATCAAGCCTCCATACAAATGGCACCATTTGAAGCATTGTATGGCCGTCGATGGCGTACACCGTTAACCTGGGCGGAAGATGGTGAAAGACAGTTATACAATCGAGAGAAAATGGATAAGTGGCACGAGAAAATTGTACTTATCCAACAAAGAATGAAGGTCGGCCAGGATCGACAACAAAAGTATTATAATGCAAAACATCGCCGCGTATAGTTTCAAGTTGGTGATCTCGTGTGTTTAAAGATTAAACCCTTTAAGGGAGTTATACGACTACGACGTCTTGGAAAATTAAGTCCACGTTATGTGGGACCATTCCCTGTCATGGAACGAGTGGGCGAAGTCGCGTACCGCTTAGAATTATCAGAGGATTTGCAAAGATTACACGATGTTTTTCATGTGTCAGCACTTCGTAAATATATTCGGGATCCTGAGCAGATTATTCCAACTGCAAATATACAAATCGAAGCTGATTTGTCTAGCCCAACGGAACCATATCAGATTATTGATCAGCAAAGCAAGAAATTATGCAATCGAGAAGTGAATTTTGTGCATGTATGGTGGAAGGGGCACCCTCGAGATGAAGCGACATGGGAACGGGAAGACACTATGCGAGATCTTTTCCCTCTCTTGTTTAATGAACATGCTGATTCCATTTTCGGGGACGAAAATTTTTAAGGAGAGAAGAATTGTGACGCTTGACATTTTCTTGTAAGTGATTAACACATTCAAATTTTATCCCCGATGATGATAAATTTAATATCAGTGACGTTGCAACGTATTTTGGTACATGTCAAACACATTCAATAATATTTTACGGGCTTGGTGTTACAAATATATGATTAGATTGACCATTGTCTATTGAGAAGTAAATACCATTGCTGGAAAAACAAATATGATTAGTTTGTATTAGAAAAGCTCATGTAAAAGGCCCATTTGATGGCCCATTTTTCCTCCTCCTTCTTTAGTCCCACATCATGTATATGATTTATTCTTCTCTCTTCTCTCATATATATTTGTATTCTCTCCTTGTATTTAGATACTTGAATAATACATACAAGCTTTGGGCACTTTCTACATGGTATCAGAGCCAGGTTCGTTCTAACTGCGACCTGCTTTTTCTCTGTCCGCCCGGTCTCCTGCGGACTGCCTTCCTGCATCCGCCTCTCTGCGGACTGCTCTTCTGCATCCGCCTCTCTGCGGACTGCCCTTCTGCATCCGCCTCTCTGCGGACTGCCCCTCTGCATCTGTCCGCTCGGCTACCCTGCGGACTGCCTTCCTGTCCGCTCCGGTCTCGTGCGGACTGCCCTTCTGCTTCCGCCTCTCTTCTCTCCCTCCGTGGCTCCACTCTCCTCAAGCTTCTTATAGCCATCTTCTGCTCTGACTCGTGGGGCCCACCTCTCTCTATCCGCTCCGGACGATCCTTCCTGTCCGCTGCACTCTCTGTTTGTGTCCGCTCGAGCCTCTTTGCTCGCGGACTGCTCCATCTAGCCCGCTCTATTTCTGTCCGCTCGAGCCTCTGTGCTCGCGGACTCTCTATCTGCAGTCTCTTGCGGACTGCTCCTGTCCGCTGCGGGCTCTCCTTGTGTCCACTGTGCGCTCTTCTCTTGCTGCGTGCCTTCTTTCTTGCGATCTGCTCCACATTGCTGCGACCTCTGCCGCGGACTGCCCCCAGTTCGCCGCGACCTCCTCCAAGCTCTGCTCCAAACCGCTGCGACCTCTGTCGCGGACTGCTCCAGCTCTGCTCTCAACAGCTGCGATCTGCTCCACTGATCTGCGACCTCTTCCAACTCGCCGCGACCTCCTTTCGCGGACTACTCCTGTTCGCCGCGGCCTCACTCAGTTCGCCGCGACCTCCAGTCCACCGCGACCTCCTTTCTCCCACTGCTTGCCGCGCGGTCTGTTCTCTCCGAGCCCTGTTATCTGCTCCTCCTCAGTCGCCATGTCCTCCAGCGACTCCACTACCGCTCAACCCCCGGCCGACCACGTGGCTCCTCTCGAACTCCGCGACGAGCTTCGGATTACTACTATTTCCCTCTCTGGCAAGTCCAACTTCATTCCCTGGGTCCACTCCGTCCGCCGGGTCATACAAGCCAAGGGTCTTGCCCGTCACCTTACCCAGGGCTCACCAACTCCTCCTACTGATGATTGGCTCCGCAATGACGGTCGCGTCCAGACCTGGATCCTGAACTCGGTGGAGGGTGAGCCGTACCAGATGATCATGTATCATGAGACCGCCAAAGCCATGTGGGATGAACTTCATTCGTTGTACTCCGGGAAGGACAACCTTCAGCACCTTTTTGACATCATCACTGATCTTCAAGCCTTGGATGTTGGCAAAGCTCTGGACATGACCTCCTTCGTGGCCCGTGCTAAAACTCTCACGGAAGCCTGGATTCAGCACCAGCCCGCGACTACTGATCTCGCTGCCCAACGCGCCCAGAAGGAGGTTGTTTGTATTGCTATGATTATGGCTCGCGTCCCGCCACACCTGCACAGTATTCGGGCCCAGGTTCTGGCTTCACCCACTACCCCTTCCTTCTCTGATGTCTGCTCGATGTTACTTCGCGTACCACCTCCACCGGAGGCTCCTGCACCACCCTCGCCGGCCCTTCTTCAGCAGGCCCTTCCTCCTTTACTTCCACAACCCTCTTTTCCTCGGGGTAGCCGTACGGGCTCCCGTGGGCGGGGCCGTGGTGGCCGCGGACGGCCCAAGTGCACCTACTGCGGCCGGGATGGCCATACTGAAGCAGTCTGTCACAAGAAACATGGCTACCCTCCTCGCCCGCCTACTGCAGCTGTTACCGATAGCTCTCCTCCGACTGGTACGGATCTTGAGGCTCTTCGCCTTCAGCTGCAACAACTCCAGGGGCTCCTCAACCCACCCTCTGCTTCCATTGCCTCCACCTCCCATGCAGGTATTGTCTCCACCTCCACTGCAGGTACTGCCTGTCTTTCCTCCAGCTCTCGCTGGATCCTGGACTCGGGAGCCACCCACCACATCACTTCCATGCGGCGCCCCAGTTCTCTGCTGCTGCTCATCCCCCGTCTATTATTGTGGCCAATGGTGCGCTTGTCCCGGTCTCCGGCTGCGCAGATCTCTTCCTCCCTCCCTCTCTCTCTCTTCGTTCCGTTCTTTATGTGCCAGCCTCACCTTTTAATTTACTCTCTGTTGGTCGTCTTACTACTGATATGAATTGTTTTATCACCTTCACCTCTTCTGGTTTTTTGATACAGGATCGGCAGACGCGGATTACCATTGGTAGGGGTCGACTGCAGAACGGGCTCTACCTCCTCGATGTCTCTCCCACATCCCTTTCCTCTGTTTCCTCGTCTGATTGGCATTGTCGGCTTGGGCATGCCCCTCTACCTATCCTCCAGAAGGCGCTTCCAGACCTTTCTCTTCCTGCTTTTAAATGCGATTCTTGTATTATTGGCAAACAGCCTCGCTCTTCTTATCCCTCTCATTGTACTCGGAGCTCTGCTCCGTTTGATTTAATACATTCTGATATTTGGGGACCATATAAAGTTTCTAGCATTTCTGGTTATCGTTATTTTCTAACATTTATTGATGATTACTCTCGCACTACTTGCTTGTATCTCCTACATGATCGCTCTGAGCTTCCTCGTGTCTTTCAGGCGTTTGTGTTAGAGACTCGTACGCAATTCTCTACCACCATTAAAACTTTCCGCTCTGATAATGCCCGGGAATACACTAGCCACGAGTTTGCCACTCTCTGCGCAGACTTCGGTATTGTTCACCAGACCTCTTGTCCCTACACCCCTCAACAAAACGGGGTCGCCGAACGAAAGAACCGCCACTTGCTCGATGTTGCTCGCTCCCTCATGCTTCACATGCACGTTCCCAAAGTCTTCTGGAACTTTGCGGTGTCCACTGCATGTTTTCTTATCAACCGTCTCCCCTTTCTAGTTCTCCAGAACGCTACCCCCTTCAGCCTTCTTTTTCCCTCCACACCTGCCTTCCCCCTCACCCCCGGGTTTTTGGATGTACCTGCTTTGTCCATCACCTGGGCCCTACTCTTGACAAACTGGATCCCCGTGCGGCCAAACACATTTTTCGTCGGCTACTCTCGCACCCAAAAGGGCTATGTTTGTTACTCTCCGCTCACCCGGAAGATCTCTGTATCGGCTGATGTTACTTTCCGGGAGGATCAACCCTTCTTCCCCCCCCCCTCTGCCCCCACTTCTACCACCACCTCCTACAACACCCTCCCTCCCACGGCCGGTGATCCCCGTCCAGTCCCCCCCCCACCGTCCCTCCGCCTCCTCCCACCCTTGACCCTCCTCGACCCCCAGTCATTCGGGTCTATACTCGTCGCCCTCTTCCTCCCGTTGCTCCTCTGCAGTCGGCTTCGACCTCGGCTTCTCCGTGTTCTGCTGCTCCGGTGTCGGCCTCTACCGCTCATCCAATGACGGACTATGTTTCTCTCCATCGCCTCTCTCCACCTCTTCAGACCTTGGCTACTTCGCTCTCCTCGGTCTCTATTCCTACTTCTGTCCAGGACGCTCTTCAACATCCTGGGTGGCGTGCGGCCATGGAAGACGAGATGGCTGCTCTTTGGGCCAACCAGACTTGGACCTTGGTGCCCCTTCCTCCCGGCCAGAAACCTGTTGGGTGCAAATGGGTTTTCGTCATTAAACATGCTCCTGATGGGACCATTGATCGCCTCAAAGCTCGTTTGGTTGCTCGTGGCTTCACCCAGCAACAGGGGCTGGACTATGACGAGACTTTCTCTCCAGTCGCTAAGCTCAACACGGTCCGCAATCTCCTTTCTGTGGCTGTCCATCGCCAATGGCCCTTATTTCAGCTCGACGTCAAGAACGCTTTCCTGAATGGCGACCTTCAGAAAACGGTTTACATGCAACAACCTCCCGGGTTTGAGACCACGGGGGAGTCACGGGTTTGTCATCTTCTCAAATCTCTATATGGTCTCAAACAATCCCCTCGGGCATGGTTCGACAAGTTCAGCAAAGCTCTCCGGGAAATTGGCTTCACTCGCATCTCGGCTGACTTCTCATTGTTTACTCGCCACCAGGCCACTGGTACGGTTCTCCTATTGGTATATGTCGACGACATCATTATTACTGGCAGTGACTTGGACGGCATACAGGTCGTTAAGCTACATCTGAGCTCCGTCTTCCAAACTAAAGATCTGGGACATCTTCGGTACTTCCTCGGTCTGGAAGTGGTCAGACGGTCAGATGGGTTGGTTCTCTCTCAGCGCAAATATTGCCTGGATCTTCTTCATGATGCAGGCTACTCTGGCTGCAAACCTATTAACACTCCCATGGATGCAAATCACAAAATATGTGCTCAGGGCTCGGATTCTGATTCGCTTCTACCAAATCCAGAATATTACCGTCGTCTAGTTGGGAAGTTTATCTACCTAACAGTTACAAGACCTGATATATCTTTCGCTGTGGGACTTGTGAGTCGCTATATGCACTCTCCTCGAAGCTCTCATCTCCAGGCTGTGGAACGCATTCTCAGATATCTTAAGACAGCTCCTGGCCAAGGACTTGTATATAAAATCTCATATTCCATTCCTACACTAGTGGCATACTCTGATGCCGACTACGCTGGCTCCCTCGACGATCGACGATCTACTAGCGGGTTTTGCACCTATTTTGGAGGACATTTGATTACTTGGCGAAGCAAGAAACAAGCAGTGGTTGCTCGATCCTCAGCAGAAGCAGAATATCGGGCAATGACTGTTGTGGTCTCTGAACTCACATGGATTGAGAGTCTCCTTACCGACCTTGGAGTTAAACTACCTTCACCAGCTCTCCTCCTATGTGACAGTCAAGCTGCCATACATATTGCTAAAAACCCGGTCTTCCATGAAAGAACGAAGCATATTGAGGTAGATTGTCATTTCATCCGAGAGAAAGTCCACATGAAGAAGATCGAGCTCAAGCATGTTCCGGGTACTGAACAGGTTGCTGGCATCCTCACCAAAGTTCTACCTAGTACCCTCTTCTATCAGTGCCTATCCAAGCTTGGCGCATATGACTTGTACGCTCCAGCTTGCGGGGGAGTATTAGAAAAGCCCATGTAAAAGGGCCATTTGATGGCCCATTTTTCCTCCTTCTTTAGTCCCACATCATGTATAGGATTTATTCTTCTCTCTTCTCTCCTATATATTTGTATTCTCTCCTTGTATTTAGATACTTGAATAATACATACAAGCTTTGGGCACTTTCTACAGTTTGTATCTGTGATATACAAACTATTCATGATGGCACATGTCATATAAATCTCATTTCCATCTTTTAATAACAATGCAAATAAGTTAAAATACTTGAAATAAGCATAAATTAAACAGATAAGTCTCACTGTTGTCTTTTCCTTTTCGGTGTCACGCCCCACATCATCGTCATGTCTATCTTGGGATGTCATCCTTCATGATCTCTGTTTAAAAATCATATCATTAACGGGTCGTATTATCGGGGTTGCATCACATATAGCTATGACGTTGACACTTAGGGTTGACGAAATGTGTGGTGTGAGACTCCAATTGCATCAGCTGTAACACCCCTTCCCAGTATTACAGAAATCAGCCGTCCGGCCGGGTCAGCGATATAAAGAAAACTAGGAAGCAGTATTAAAACTAGTAGCAGCAGGTAATAAAAGTCCAAACTAAACAGATTTACTACTTACAGCGGAAGTAAAAATTAAACAAAGGTTAACCACATACCTGATGTCTGGATTCACAGAGCCACTAAACAAGAATGAGATTGCAATAACTGAAAATCTGAAGAACTATCAAAATAAGTCTGATACAAGATAAAATATTAATGAGTTACACTGTCCACAACTACAAGTACATGCTGAAACGGAGTAAACTGAAATAGTAAAAGTACTACACTCGAACACCACCATGACGCTCATCCTAGAAGTAGTTTCCCACCTGTGTCACCTGAAAAACATTGCCCACGAAGGGTCAGAGTAAAGAAAAACAATTCCCCTTAGTGACACTAAAATAGATTTACATATGAATGCATGCATGTCTTTAAAACTGGTCTCGTGCACTGAAAACATTTCATGATATATGATATGCATGCTTTTCCTATACTTACTGGTGAACACTATAATTCTATACTCATGACTTTCCGTTCATTTACCCAAGTCCTGACGTTCACTAACTAGTGTACTGTCTCACGTCAAGTCTGTACTTGAGTTCTAGGTGGCTTCTAGCCTACACGTTTACTGGGAAGGCTCTAGGCAGAGTAGCTCCTAACGCGCAAAATCTGAAACTGACGACCCGAGACCATCTGACGAACTCAATTGTTCTAGTGCCACGCGGACACGGTCTCGAATCTACTAACTGTCTCAAAGGGGTGTCAACTCCCAAGACTGTAACTCATAGGATACCATATGCCCTATGAGGAAGGTAGTGCGCCTCTACCAAGCACAAAAAGACTGGTGTGCTACTGACCTTTTTGGTCTGACGCTACTCTGCATGGGATATCTTTTCTGGTGTACTACTGGTCGACCATTGACTTTCTCGTGATCGACTTGAAGGGACCTTCGCACCCTTGGTCGGACAGTCTCCAAACTTACGTGTACATGTGAAGTTTCGTACTTAACTAACCGTTCACGATTTTACTAACGTGGTTATGGAACAAGACGTTATCATACGCGTTTCCACAATTATTTTTCTACTGTCACACTTCTCTATGCATGCTTATAATGTTGTACGAAACCTACTCATGCGTATAAAATATCATTACTTGATATATCTAACTAAAAGGAATTAGGATTTCCTTACAGTGGTGCTGCGACGTTCGTATACTCGGCGCGGCGACATTTTCTCTTTCAAAGTAATCCTACTGTTGGGGACCTTCAAAACGCTGCCCCGACCCCGCCAAAATCCTGCAATTTACTGTATCCCTAAATTTCAGAATTTTCCCCTCTACGATAATCTCATGGAAAAATATATATATAGCTAGGGTTACAACATTCATGAGTTAAACTTCAATTATTACCTTTAAGTAGCGATTGAGACTCCCAACGCGTTCCACACAAAATCCGTGGTGAACTACGAACACCAAAACCTAGGATAGGGCAATCACAACGAAAACCTAGGTTAAATTAGTTTCCAAATCAAAGGAAATCCAAGCAGAAAACGAGAAAAAGGAAGAGATCGAACTCACTGAAACCAAAACGTTCACTTCCACCGGTTAGGGTTGAATCCGGCACTTCCACGGCTAAGGAAGGAAAAGGAATGCCCACCGGTGCTCGTAGAGGAGGGAGGAGTGGTCGGAGATGGTTTCCGGAGAGGGATCGGACGCCGATTTGGGCTTGCGGGAGGCGCGGCTTCGATCGCAGCGGGAGACGGACGGGCTCGTGCGTCTGTTTACGGGAGACGAGCTGCGGTTTGCGGCTTATTCCCGAGAGAAAAGGGGGGGATTTAATAGCTTGCGGGTTTATTGATTAACCGCATGAGAGAGAGGGGAAGGAAAAGGCTATTGGCACCCCATTTGAGTCAATTCATCTCAACTCCTATGTGTCAAGGCAAATTTGTCGCGTCAAATTTCGGATGTTACAAATCTCTCATCCTAACAAAAATTTTTGTCCTCGAAAATTGCAACCATACCTGAATCGAAGAGAAAAGAATAGTCTGCATTGCTCTTAAGTTCATCCTCACGCTCCCAAGTATACTCTGGTCTGCCACAGTTCATCCAAAGGACATTGACCATGTGAATCTCTCTATTTCTGAGTTGTTGTATCCTTGAATCCACTATTCTGACTGGTCTAACCCGAATACTAAGATCTGTCTCAATTGGTGCTTCCTCGGTACTTATGATCTGACTGGAATCTCTGACTGCTCTCCTCAGATAAGAGACGTGGAATACATCATGTACATCACTCATTTCCTCAGATAAGGCCAATCTGTAAGCAACCTCACCAATTCTTTCCAGCACCTCAAAAGGACCAACGAATATGGGGCTCAGCTTTTTCATCCGCTTTATTCTAGAAACTCCTCTGACTGTTCTGACCTTCAGATAAACGTAATCTCCAACACTGAACTCTACTGACCTGTGCTTCTGATCATGATACTTGGTCTGGCGATCCTGAGCTGTCTTCATACGCTCCTGAATAAGCTTGATCATATCAGTGGTCTTATCAATCCATGACTCCCTGATTGTGGCTCTCTCTTCACTTTCAGCCCAACATAACGGTGTCCGACAACGTCTGCCATAGAGGGCCTCAAACGGTGTCATCCCAATACTTGTCTGAAAACTGTTGTTGTAGGAGAACTTCACTAGTGTAACATATTTCTTCTACTTTCCTCCAAAATGCACATCCGTAACAAATCCTCCAAAGTCCTATTTGTGCGCTCAGTCTGTCCATCTGTCTGGGGATGGAATGCGGTGCTGAAATGTAATCTGGTACCCAACCGCTCCTGTACGTAATGCCATTCCCTGGAGGTGAATCTGCCGTCTCGGTCTGAAACTATAGTCCTGGGAACACCGTGAAGCCGAACTATCTCGTCCAAATATAACTGTGCCAGCTTCGGACCTTGATCCGTCTTCCTAAGAGGAATGAAATGGGCGACCTTAGAAAGTCGATCAACTATAACCCACAAGGAATCATTCCCACTCTGCGATCTCGGCAAACCATGAATGAAATCCATGGATATATCTTCGAATGTCCACTCAGGAATGGGAAGTGCCTGCAACTTGCCTCCAGGATTTTGGCACTCGGCCTTAACCAACTTGCACGTCTCACACTTCCCTACGTAATCTGCAACATCTCTCTTCAAGCCTGGCCACCAGACTAACTTCTTGAGATCTGCATACATCTTCGTGCTACCCGGATGTATAGAATATCTGGAATTGTGTGCCTCAAATAAAATATCCTCGCGAAGGTGACTAATATCGGGGATACACACCCTGCCATCAATCAACAATAAATCGTCCTGAATAATGAATCCCTCCTTCTGTCCTGACTGCACTGAGCTCCAAATCTCTGCCATCTTTGGATCCAACGGTAGAGCTGTCCTGATTCTGTCCTTGATATCGCAGGTAATCTCCATCCAATTCAACCTTGCAGAACCAAAGCTACTGCGTGGCACAACGGTAATAACCAGTCTCTCCAGCTCTCGCACTAACTCCTCCTGCTGAGTGAGGAGAAAGAAACATGAACCTCTACGGCTAAGGGCATCAGCTACAACGTTCGCCTTTCCTGGATGGTACTGAATGTCTACGTCGTATTCTGATAGAAACTTTAACCATCTGCGCTGCCTCAAATTGAGCTCTCGCTGATCAAAGACACACTTGAGTCTCTTATGATCAGTGAAGATCTCACAACGAACACCATAGAGATAGTGCCTCCAAATCTTCAGAGCATGTATGACTGCTGCAAACTCCAAGTCATGCACTGGGTAGTTCCTCTCATGAACCTTTAATTGTCTCGAGGCATAGGCTACGACCTTTCCATGCTGCATGAGAACACATCCCAAACCGTGACCTGAAGCATCGCTGTAGATCTGAAACCCGTCAGGCCCTGATGGTAAACTCAAAATCGGTGCGGTCATCAGCCTGCCCTTCAAGTCCTCAAAAGCCAACTCACACTCAACTGTCCAATCCAAGCCCTTACCCTTCCTGGTGAGGGAAGTCAGTGGTAAGGCTATCTTCGAAAAATCTCTGATGAATCTCATGTAGTAACCAGCAAGACCCAAAAAACTACGAACCTCTGAAACTGTCGTCGGCCTTGGCCAACCCTTAATGGCCTCTATCTTCTTCGGATCAACACTAACCCCTTTCTGACTGATGTTGTGGCCTAAGAATGCAATCTCTGAAACCCAAAACTCGCACTTTGAAAACTTGGCAAACAACTGATTCTTTCTGAGTGTGCTCAAAACAATCCTGAGATGTGCTGCATGATCTTCTGCACTCTTAGAGAACACCAAGATGTCATCTATAAAGACAATGACAAAACGATCCAAGTACTCCCGAAATACCCTGTTCATCAGGTCCATAAATACTGAAGGGGCATTGGTCAGCCCAAACGGCATGACCACGAACTCGAAGTGTCCATATCTGGTGCTGAAAGCCGTCTTCTGAATATCCGAGTCATGAATCTTTAACTGGTGATAGCCTGACCTCAGATCTAACTTGGAGAAAGTGTTCGATCCCACCAACTGGTCAAACAAATCATCAATCCTGGGAATCGGGTACTTGTTCTTTACTGTCAGCTTGTTCAACTCACGGTAGTCTATGCACAGTCTCAGACTACCATCCTTCTTCTTCACAAAAAGCACTGGAGCATTACATGGTGAAGTGCTGGGGCGTATAAAACCCAAATCAAGTAACTCCTGCAATTGAATCTTCAACTCTGCTAGTTCCCTTGGAGCCATCTGATAGGGAGATCTGGCTACCGGTGTAGCCCCAGGCTGCAAGTCTATCGGGAACTCAATCTCTCTATCTGGAGGGGCACCAGGGAGCTCTTCCGGGAAAACATCGGGGAACTCCTGCACCACTGGTACCTCTGCCAACTCAGCCTTAGTCTCTGCATTCATCAGTACTACGAAAGTTTCACAACCCTTACTGATGCACCTTCTCGCTTGGACTGCAGATATAATCATTTTCACTACTCCCTTCAAGCCCTGAAAAGAAAAAGAAGTCTGATTGGGGCCATCAAACTGTATCTGCTTCGTCCTACAGTCAATCCTGGCGTTGACTGCCGAAAGCTAGTCCATTCCAAAAATCAGCTCGAATCCTGCAATAGGTAGCTGCAAAACTTCCACAATAATCTCGGTGTAACCAAACTGCACCGGTACCCTACACCTATCTCTGGTCTGCAGAAGGGATCCATTCGGCATCATAACATCCAGCGCTACAGTCTCTGAGAATACTTCTAAATTCAACTTACGCGCTAGAGATTCTGCGAAAAACGAGTGCGAGGCACCCGTATCAAATAGAATCTTAGAGGGTAAATTACGAATCATAAGGATGCCTACATGAATGATTTTCAAAAAGAAAAGAGTGTCACTACGGAGGATTAAAATAAACTTATCAGGCAAAGTAAACACTTACCTGTCACTACATCCTCCTGCTCCTTAGCCTCCTGTTGACCAAGCCCATAAGCTCTGGGCTGCACCAAATCTCGACCCTGCTGTGGTCTTCCATCAGTAATCATCAACGCTTTACCCTTGTCTGCTCTGCTAGGGCCACCAATCTCATACTTCGACTGCAGGAACAAAATACATTTGTCATCTACCGAAAATTTATAAATGCACAAAATACAACAAGGTTGATTACCTGATTCGAACCACCTTCCTGACAGAAACGAGCAATGTGTCCAGGCTGACGACACTTGTAACACACGCCCGCACTGGCCAAACACTCTCCTGGATGGCGACGCTGACACTTGGGACAAAGGGGGTAGTCTCTGCTCCTGTCACCAGATTGACCATACTTCCTCGCATCAGGCTTCTGCTTCTTGTTCCAGTTCTTCCCCTGATCATTCCTGCTCTGCTGCGACTGATGCGAATCCTGAGATCGCTTTGCACGGAAATTACTTCGCTTTTGAACCTTCTGCTGGTCAGCCTCCAGCCTGCGAGCCGTATCCACTAAGCTCCTGCAATCAGCATTGACCATAGTCATCAGCGGCTGTCTCAATGAGTCATGTAAGCCATCCACAAAGCGGCTGCACTTCTCAGTCTGGTCTCCCTGCATTACGCCCGCATATCGAGCCAGATGGGTAAGCTCTCGCTCGTACTCAGCAACAGTCCTGTCCCCCTGGAAAAGCCTAAGGTATCTCTCCTGTAGACCTCGTCGTGCGGAAGGAGGCACGAACCAACTCGCAAGGGCTCTAGAAAATTCGCCCCACGTAAACATGTCTGGCGTACGAACTGGCCAAAGACATGGTCATACTATTTAAAAAGAGAACATATCTCTTCCAAAAAAAAAAATTAAAGGAATTTTTCATAACCATTTACCTGCGGGATCATCCGCCCGGTACTTGTCCCACCAGACCTTTGCCTCACCTCGGAGGAGGAAAATTGCCAGAGGAACCTTCTTATTCTCTGGGCACTCCAAAACATCCAGCAGGTCTCTCGTGTTTGCTACCCAATCATCTGTATCCATCGGGGTCTCATCCCCACTGTAGTTTGAAGGCTGAAGTTCTCTAAAATTCCTCAAATAACGCTCCAGGGTCATCTCCACGGGTGCTGGGGCAGGAGCTGGTGCAGGGGCTGGTACGTGCACTGGAACTGGAAACCCTGCAGCCAGTCCTCTCTGAAACTCCATCAAGGCAACAGTAACCGCCTTGGCAATCTGAGACGCTATATCAGTGCCCTCTGAAGCTGCTGGAACTGGAGGTACCTGTGGCACTGCAGCATCTCCCATAGTGGCGTTAGGAACAGGGTCCTGACGTGAAGATTCACCTGATTCACTTACTCGAGTTGCCTGATAGAACATATAAAAGAAATCTGGTTATTTATCAAGCATCTGCTAAAATTGGCTTGACAACTATATTCGTACTCCTGCGAAAACTAAGCCTTAAACGCAACTTAAAATACTCTACTACCAAGAGTTTACTGTTATACAATCATATGGCTCTGTGAAAACCTTCTAGGGTCCAGGGATCCTAAACCTCGCTTTGATACCAATTTGTAACACCCCTTCCCAGTATTACAGAAATCAGCCGTCTGGCCGGGTCAGCGATATAAAGAAAACTAGGAAGCAGTATTAAAAATAGTAGCAGCAGGTAATAAAAGTCCAAACTAAACAGATTTACTACTTACAGCGGAAGTAAAAATTAAACAAAGGTTAACCACATACCTGATGTCTGGATTCACAGAGCCACTAAACAAGAATGAGATTGCAATAACTGAAAATCTGAAGAACTATCAAAATAAGTCTGATACAAGATAAAATATTAATGAGTTACACTGTCCACAACTACAAGTACATGCTGAAACGGAGTAAACTGAAATAGTAAAAGTACTACACTCGAACACCACCATGACGCTCATCCTAAAAGTAGTTTCCCACCTGTGTCACCTGAAAAACATTGCCCACGAAGGGTCAGAGTAAAGAAAAACAATTCCTTTTAGTGACACTAAAATAGATTTATATATGAATGCATGCATGTCTTTAAAACTGGTCTCGTGCACTGAAAACATTTCATGATATATGATATGCATGCTTTTCCTTATACTTACTGGTGAACACTATAATTCTATACTCATGACTTTCCGTTCATTTACCCAAATCCTGACGTTCACTAACTAGTGTACTGTCTCACGTCAAGTCTGTACTTGAGTTCTAGGTGGCTTCTAGCCTACACGTTTACTGGGAAGGCTCTATGCAGAGTAGCTCCTAACGCGCAAAATCTGAAACTGACGACCCGAGACCATCTGACGAACTCAATTGTTCTAGTGCCACGCGGACACGGTCTCGAATCTACTAACTGTCTCAAAGAGGTGTCAACTCCCAAGACTGTAACTCATAGGATCCATATGCACTATGAGGAAGGTAGTGCGCCTCTACCAAGCACAAAAAGACTGGTGTGCTACTGACCTTTTTGGTCTGACGCTACTCTGCATGGGATATCTTTTCTGGTGTACTACTGGTCGACCATTGACTTTCTCGTGATCGACTTGAAGGGACCTTCGCACCCTTGGTCGGACAGTCTCCAAACTTACGTGTATATGTGAAGTTTCATACTTAACTAACCGTTCACGATTTTACTAACGTGGTTATGGAACAAGACGTTATCATACGCGTTTCCACAATTATTTTCCTACTGTCACACTTCTCTATGCATGCTTATAATGTTGTACGAAACCTACTCATGCGTATAAAATATCATTACTTGATATGTCTAACTAAAAGGAATTAGGATTTCCTTACAGTGGTGCTGCGACGTTCGTATACTCGGCGCGGCGACATTTTCTCTTTCAAAGTAATCCTACTGTTGGGGACCTTCAAAACGCTGCCCCGACCCCGCCAAAATCCTGCAATTTATCGTATCCCTAAATTTCAGAATTTTCACCTCTACGATAATCTCATGGAAAAATATATATATAGCTAGGGTTACAACATTCATGAGTTAAACTTCAATTATTACCTTTAAGTAGCGATTGAGGCTCCCAACGCGCTCCACACAAAATCCGTGGTGAACTACGAACACCAAAACCTAGGATAGGGCAATCACAACGAAAACCTAGGTTAAATTAGTTTCCAAATCAAAGGAAATCCAAGCAGAAAACGAGAAAAAGGAAGAGATCGAACTCACCGAAACCAAAACGTTCACTTCCACCGGTTAGGGTTGAATCTGGCACTTCCACGGCTAAGGAAGGAAAAGGAATGCCCACTGGTACTCGTAGAGGAGGGAGGAGTGGTCGGAGATGGTTTCCGGAGAGGGATCGGACGCCGATTTGGGCTTGCGGGAGGCGCGGCTTCGATCGCAGCGGGAGACGGACGGGCTCGTGCGTCTGTTTACGGGAGACGGGCTGCGGTTTGCGGCTTATTCCCGAGAGAAAAGGGGGGGATTTAATAGCTTGCGGGTTTATTGATTAACCGCATGAGAGAGAGGGGAAGGAAAAGGCTATTGGCACCCCATTTGAGTCAATTCATCTCAACTCCTATGTGTCAAGGCAAATTTGTCGTGTCAAATTTCGGATGTTACATCAGCCCTCTCCATTCATAGTCCAACAGTGCAAATATATCTCAAATTGAATTTGAAAACTGAATATTATTTTCAATTAAGATGGGCATAAGTTGCTAAAAATAATTAGATTCTGCAGCTGGAGTTAGCAGCAGCAATACAGGAGAGACCAAACGGCACCTGGACCAACTAGGTCAAGCTCATTAGAGCTCCATCACACAAGGACATTCATAACTCAAACAGGCCCAAAGCTATATCAACAGTCAACATGGCCTACCCAAAACTGGCCATGAATTATCACCCAAACCCAAAGATGAGGAGCAGCAAGTGACTGTATAAAACACTAACCGGCCAACATCAGAAATTACTGTATAACTGTATATACACAACCAGAAAAGCATCATGAGCCCTAACTGGAACCAGTCCAACACAACTGTGCAGCAACTTCAAAATCTTGCAAAGTTTTGGAAGATCGAGGAAGAGATATAAGGAGAGAAGAGAAGGAGAGCGGTTCCGTGAGCCCTATTCTTAGAGGACCACCTGAAAAATTAATTTAATTATATATTGATGTTAAAATGTATCAAAATCTAAAAGAAGACTTTTGGTGGCCTGGAATGAATGCAAATAAGTTAAAATACTTGAAATATGAGAAATATTTGAATTATGAATGGTAAAATAACAATGCAAATAAGTTAAAATACTTGAAATAAGCATAAATTAAAGAGATAAGTCTCACCGTTACCTTTTCCTTTCCGGTGTCACGCTCCACATCATCGTCATGTCTATCTTGGGATGTCATCCTTCACGATCTCTGTTTAGAAATCGTATCATTAACGGGTCGTATTATCGGGGTTGCATCACATATAGCTATGACGTTGACACTTAGGGTTGATGAAATGCTTGGTGTTACAAATATATGATTAGATTGACCATTGTCTATTAAGAAGCAAATACCATTGCTGGAAAAACAAATATTTAATCTTTGTTATTGGTAATGAACATGTGTTTTGTTAGGAAGTAATTTTATATGGATAAGAGGCGGTGGGGGAGGTGAGCATTTAATTGGGGAGTTTTTTATTCCTTCCTTCTTATCACTTGCCACTAGAGATTCTTCTTACTCTCGGTTGTATCGCGATTAGGGCTCACGGAACCGCTCTCCTTCTCTTCTCTCCTTATATCTCTTCCTCGATCTTCCAAAACTTTGCAAGATTTTGAAGTTGCTGCACAGTTGTGTTGGACTGATTCCAGTTAGGGCTCATGATGCTTCTGCGGAATCTGTGATTTCGTCTTTCTGTGATAGATCCACTGTAAGAATTTTGTTCCCCCTTATTAATTCTTCATTTAGATTAGATTGAGGCAATGGAGAATTCGTATGGTTAAAAGGTTTGTTTCTATTTTTGGTTGGCCGATGGTTTGAGGGTTGTTGCTTAGTTGTGGTTTGTTGTTCGAGACACTGAGCTTTTTCTGGTTGTGTATATACAGTTATACAGTAATTTCTGATGTTGGTCGGCTAGTGTTTTATATAGTCACTTGCTGCTCCTCATCTTTGGGTTTGGGTGATAATTCATGGCCAGTTTTGGGTAGGCCATGTTGACTGTTGATATAGCTTTGGGCCTGTTTGAGTTATGAATGTCCTTGTGTGATGGAGCTCTAGTGAGCTTGACCTAGTTGGTCCAGGTGCCGTTTGGTCTCTCCTGTATTGTTGTTGCTAACTCCAGCTGCAGAATCTAATTATTTTTAGCAACTTATGCCCATCTTAATTGAAAATAATATTCAGTTTTCAAATTCAATTTGAGATATATTTGCACTGTTGGACTATGAATGGTAGAGGGCTGATGCAATTGGAGTCTCACACCACACATTTCCTCAACCCTAAGTGTCAACGTCATAGCTATATGTGATGCAACCCCGATAATACGACCCGTTAATGATACGATTTTTAAACAGAGATCATGAAGGATGGCATCCCAAGATAGATATGACGATGATGTGGGGCGTGACACCGGAAAGGAAAAGGCAACGGTGAGACTTATCTGTTTAATTTATGCTTATTTCAAGTATTTTAACTTATTTGCATTGTTATTAAAAAATGGAAATGAGATTTATATGACATGTGCCGTCATGAATAGTTTGTATATCACTGAAAAACAAATTCTCGCTAACATGTATGGCCTTGGAAAAAGGCAAACAGGCGAATGAAAATCAGAGGGGATTATAACCTAAATAAGTTAAACATATTCTCGCCACAATTACATTGTATTCTACTACCTCATAGAAATGATGTTCATGATCATTGACAATTGTCGTTGCCGATGCTCTGAGCCGCAAAACTAAGCTCACTTAGTTTTGTAGCCAAGGTTTTGGAAACCTCGCTCTGATACCACTCAATTGTAACGTCCCGTAGTCCGCCACAATTAACATAAATATCCTTTCTATATTCCATGAACTGTAACGTCTCTTGTTTTGCATGTACAGCAGGTTAAAAAGATTTGTTCTCGCTTAGTCTTCAATAAAGACTAATGGTTTCAAATTCTAACATTCTTAGGTACAGGCAAATCACAAACTGGACAACGCTAAGGATATGATTGGGATCTATATATTATATTTATGCAGATACTTAGCTACTTTTGTTGATGGCATAGTCTAGCCACTTTTGTTGTTATGCACTTATGTTTGTACAAGCTTTTGTTGAAGTTTAAACTTGTAATAAACTCATGTAGTATGTATGTACTTTTATCCGGACCTGTACGTATGTATGTGCTCATTGTGAAATGCTGAATGGATGAAACATTGATTATGGTTTCATGGAATATAGAAAGGATATTTATGTTAATTGTGGCGGACTACGGGCCGTTACAGGAACATTGTGTTGCCACGACAGTACCACAATCATGAAGGTGTCACGGAGTCGCTTCGCTCACACCCAGAGTTAAATACTCTAGTTGTCGGTCAATATTCTGATGTGTTCCAGAGGTGCGAGTGGAGGGAGCGTTGTCGCGCCGTGATACTGTCCTTATCCATTAATTATTTTTAATTATCATTTAAGTTCAATTTAAGTTGTGTCACTACACCCGGTTCAAGCCATGTCAAATATCTTACAGCCATTCATGGTGGTGTTGAACTCCTCGGGCATTGGTGCCGCGGAGTTTCTCATGCAGGCTGGTCAGCCCATTACATACTTCAGGCGTTCCTTATCCACCATCATCCACACTCGTTCCTCTTACGACAACGAGTTAATGGCACTTGTGTCGGCAGTCTAACATTGGGGGCCTTATCTCCTAGGCCGACAATTTGTGGTGTGGGTGGACGTTCATTTCGGAGGTGGTACGCCTCCATGGGTTTCCCCGCTCGATCGTTAGTGATTGTGATCCAGTTTTCATGAGTTACTTTTGGCAGGAGTTATTCAATCTTCAGGGGACGCAGCTCCGGATGAGTTCATCCTACCATCCACAGATGGATTGCCGATGTGAGGTCCTGAACCGTTGCCTTGAGACATACTTATGATGCTTCAAATAGGACCGACCACGAGATTGGAGCAAGTGGTCGGGAAGGGCAGAATTATCTTACAACACCGCCTTAGACCACGGCGCTGGCATGAATCCCTTTCAGGCCATATACAGCCGCCTATCGTCTGTCATCCTTTAGCACCTTCCAGGGAATGTCATGTGGGGGTCGTGAGAGATCTACTCAGAAATCGCGATGAGAAACACAAGCTACTGAAGACCCACCTCCACGCGGCACAACAGAAGATGATCCACCACGCCAACAAACATTGATGTCACATGTAGTTTCAGATTTGAGACTTTGTGTTCGTCAAGGTCCGCTCCTACCGCCAATCTTCTGTTGCACAGCGGGGCCACCCAAAGTTGTCCTCCCATTTCTACGGTCATTTGAGGTTATCGCACGAATCGGCGAGGTGGTCTACTGACACCTCCTCCCCCCACCACAGCGGGATCCATCCCTTGCTTCACGTCTCGCAGCTTAAATGGGTGGTGGGGGACCACACCATCGAAGACTCTTTACTATCCACCTTTGAACGGGATAGTGTCGCCTTGTACCTTCTTGAATACATCTTGGAATGCACGTCCAATCAGGAAACCGGTCATGAGCATGTGTTGGTAGCTTAGCAACACCGCCCTCAGTTAGACGTTACGTGGTGGGACGGCGACGACTTCCGCACTCAGTTTCCGTAATTTTGCCTAGAGGACAAGGAAATTTTTCCATATTGAGGTATTGTTATGGTGGAGGAGAACGACTAGGCGAGCGAAGGCACCGCGACTACTTGCGGGTTTATTCTTGGAGGCCAAAGACGTCAGAAAAGACAATTTAAGGACACGTCTCCTCATTTATCTATTTTAGTATTATTTACAGTGTTTTCCACGGTGTGAGGGTTATTTATATCACCTCTCTTGTACCTTTGTTTTCATCTTGGAAGTTTGGACTTGAAATTAGATCCCAGGGATGACAAGAGAATGTCCTCTTGAATATTTGCAAAGTAATTTAAGCATTCCTCTACCGCCAAACCCTAAGGGGTAACATACTCAAGCACGAAAACAATGAGAAGAAAAAAATATTTACACAGATTTTATAGTAAATAATGCTACCTCTCCATCGAATGATCGCTAACTTTGTCATGGCAAAACCGGCATGTGAACAACTTGTTACAACAAGCTGCGAGGAGCTTGCAATTTCTTTTGTAGTGTTCACAGCCATAGGTTTTCTTTTCCGGATCCTGAAATGATGGAGATAATCCCAAAATATCTCCTTTGCTATCTTCTTTTTCAGCCTGAGGTAGTTTCTGTTGAGCAGCTATCCAGCGGCTAAAACAGATGTACAATAATAAGAAGATATACTTATTTTCTTAGATTGAACAAAAACGTAAATACAATTATGGTTAAAACCTTGTCATAAGATTTTGAATAAGATATGCTTTTCTTCGTGGATCAAGTGTAGGGTCTCTAGACACCTTCCGTATCTCAGCTTCAAGCTCATTTTGATTCATTCTAAAAATATCTTTCCAACCAGGCTTGAACATTTGGTCATTTTGGTCAAGATTTTCTTGGTAATCAGCTCCTATAGGGCCAAAAAGAAATTTCCATTCATAAAAGGCTAAAGATAACAAAATATGAAGAACAATAAATATTCACCTTCTGTTAGAACACCATTCTGTGTTTCATCTGGTGAACAACTTGGAGCGCCCTTCCACCACTCATTTAGCCACTCATTAAACATGGTATTTCTTGTTGCCTGCCTCCATGTATCCATCATCATGTTCTGCTCTTCCTGGGTGAGTGCAGAAGTAACCCATGGCAACATTGACTGTAAAACCTCTGCTCCTGTTGTTCCAATTATACGACCAACAATCTTATCCTGCTCTTCAATAGTAAAATGTTTGTCAAATAAAGGCCACAACTCAAGTTCTTCTCTAAAAACATGCTGGTCCAGTGTAACACGTATTGATTTACACATGCCTTGAAGCTTTGTAACAAGTTCATTATGCTTCCTTTTCCAACTTGTGCCAGTTCCCACTTCCATGTTGGCATCAGTCCTTGCCAGGCCATCATGCAATTGTGAAAGTTCTGAAAGAACTTCAGATATATCATTAAAAAGCTTCTCCTCCTGCTTGTGATCAAGAGTATATGAATGGCTGACGTTGTGAAGTGATTCTCTTGACTCTAACGCAGGGAAAACAATGTCATCTTCAGCATTGCTGTGAGCTCTGTATAAACCCCAAAGTAAACGAAATCTACCACTGAAATGTCTAATAACAGACTCATCACAGCTTATAAGCTTTCCAGATTCAATATCAAGATATTCTAAATCTTTTCGGATTGCTTTATGAAACTTAAAAATGTTATCAATTGGTCTCACAGTATTTTCCATACTGGACGATACTGTGTCCATTTCCCAAAGAAAGAGACTAGAATTTAGAGAAGGAGCTGCTGAGTTGTAAGAAAATGACCGTAGCACTTTCCCAGAAGGAAGGGAACTAATTTTTAAATTGCTTTTTCCATCAACTCCTAATCTGGGTACGTGACAAGCTATACTGTGCAATGAACTTTGAACCTCCTCTCTGCAGGATTCATTACCAGCACTAGTATTTAAGCATAATACAGGCATACTGCCTCCGCATTCTTTTTTTGTACTCCTTGATCTTGCTTCAATTCTATCCGTGGATGTGCAGGCACGTGTACGGATTCCAGAATTAAAACCTGCGTCCCCATCATTTTTATCTACTGACAAAATGCAATCAATAGCCTTTGAAGATAAACATTGAAATTGGTGACAATAATTGATATCCAGTGTCCGACCCCTGCATGCCCAACCATAGAAGAGAGTCACAAGTGAAGAATCTGATGGTGGTGCTGCATTACACAAGTAAGAAACAGCTTTAGAAGAAAAACATGCAGGAAATATTGGTGGCATTGAGATGGAAAATGATGGAATAGCAACCTGCAAAACACATGTTATGGAGAAAAGCTTTTGCCTTTTCATCACTAAGATCTGAAACCAACCAGGGCAGAACACGTTCTAATAGTCTTAAAGGCATTATACATAAACTTTTATACAGCAATTCCCTCTGTTTATCTGGAGAGAAATGCATAACAGCAAGAGGAAGAACCTAGAATAGAAAAATAAGATAAGGATACGACTCTATTTATGAATAAAAATTTAATGATGTAAGAAATTCAGGCCAATTTAAGCCACCATTGTTGAGCCCCAACGTGAAAGGAAGAGTGGCATTGATGATGAGGTCAAGTCAGGCCTACCTCAACTTCCTCACTATGAAAGTGCTTCTGAATTGCTTCCATAATCTGATCAGCGTGGGAACATAATTTTGAATAAAAATCTGCTGAATTTGCTCCAGTATTTTTTATTTCTTCAATTAGAAGTCTAAATTTGTTAAACTGGGTTTCCTCTTCTTCATGCTCCTGCACAAAAGATACTTCTCCATCTACTGCTGGAAAAATAACCTGATCTTCAGCAATGCTGCATGAATATAAATATTATCCCTTTTCATCTAATCCACACTACCTCAAGTTGGCCTTAAATGGTAAGCCCAGAAAATTCTCGAGTTTGAAACCATAAATTCATTCTCCCAATGCCAATTTATTGCAAATAATTTGTCATCAATAGTACTGATATTAGGTAGATGAAGGTATGCAAAAAGTCTTGACATATAAATGATGACTGCCTATACAGGTATCCGCAACTAAGCAGTCTCCACAATATAAAGAAAATATTTACATAAAATGCAGTCAAGCTTACACAGCCATTAAGTGAAGGTATAATGGAAAAACAGATCATACAACTATAACGAATAATTAAGATCATTTAAAAATTTAAGGGCAAAAAATGATCGACATATTAGCAAGAAAGCAAACGTTAACAATAAGAGTGCTTATATTACCAATAGCAATAATATTGTCAGTAAGCCAAGAAAATTCTTGTGTTTGAACCTTAAAGTCAAGATGAATTAAGATGGCACGATGATACGTTTTTAATCATTTCGCATATTGCATTCATTATTGTCGAGTGACAGATTTTAGCTATAAAACAAATTCTTCAAATCAGTAAGAACAATTACAATCTTCGTTGCCTTTTACAAATGTTCATCCTTGTTGAGAGAGCTCAAAAGCTTGTATGTATTGCTTGTGTAAATAAATACAATGAGAGAATACAAATATATAGGAAGAGGAAGAGAGAAGAAAAACCTATACAAGATGTGGGACTAAAGGAGGAGAGAAGATAAAACAATAAATGGGCCCAATAATGGGCCCTTTACATGAGCTATTTTAACACTCCCCCGCAAGCTGGAGCGTACAAATCGTATGTGCCAAGCTTGGACAAGCACTGATAGAATAGTGTCTTGGAAAGAGCCTTTGTGAAGACATCTGCAACTTGTTCCGATCCTGGGACATGTTTTAGGTCAAGCTTCTTCATTTGAACCTTTTCCCAGATGAAGTGACAATCGACCTCAATATGCTTCGTTCTTTCGTGAAAGACCGGGTTCTTTGCGATGTGTATGGCGGCTTGACTATCACAAAGGAGAAGAGTCGGTGATGGTAATTTTACACCCAGATCAGTAAGAAGACTCTCAAGCCATGTCAATTCTGATACAATCGATGTCATTGCCCGGTACTCTGCCTCGGCTGAAGATCGAGCAACGACCGCTTGTTTCTTACTTCGCCAAGTAACAAGATGTTCTCCAAGGTAAGTGCAAAAACCACTCGTAGATCGCCGGTCATCGAGAGAGTCAGCGTAGTCAGCATCTGAATATGCCACCAATGTTGGAGCAGAAGAGGAGGTCCTGTAGACAAGTCCCGGACAAGGAGCGGTTTTCAGATACCTGAGAATTCGTTCTACTGCTTGAAGATGAGATTTTCGAGGAGATTGCATGTATCTGCTGACAAGACCAACAGCAAAGGAAATATCCGGTCTGGTAACCGTGAGATATATCAGTTTTCCAACAAGACGTCGATAATATTCAGGATTCTGGAGAACGAGATCGGAGTCAGATGCCTGGGCACACAGTTTGTGGTTCACATCCATAGGAGTATCACTTGGCTTGCAGCCGGACAGACCCGCATCATGAATAAGGTCAAGACAATATTTCCGTTGAGAGAGAGTGAGCCCATCCGGCCTTCTAGCAATCTCAAGGCCCAAAAAATAGCGAAGGTGTCCCAAATCCTTTGTCTGGAAGACTGAGTTTAGATGGACTTTGACTGCCTGTATCCCTTGAGAGTCATCTCCAGTAATGATAATATCGTCGACGTAAACTAACAGAATAACCGTTCATGTTGGTTGGTGATGAGTAAAGAGCGAGAAGTCGGCCGAGCTCCGAGTGAAGCCAATCTCACGGAGGACCTTGCTGAATTTTTCAAATCATGCCCGCGGAGATTGTTTGAGACCATATAGAGCCTTTTTAAGATGGCAGACCTGAGACTCCCCCGTGGTCTCAAACCCGGGTGGTTGCTGCATGTAGACAGTTTCCTGGAAGTCCCCATTCAAGAAAGCATTCTTGATATCCAGCTGAAAGAGAGGCCACCGGCGATGGACAGCAACAGAGATGAGGACACGAACACTATCAAGATTCGCCACCGGAGAGAACGTTTCCTCATAATCTAGCCCCTCCTGTTGAGTGAATCCTCGAGCCACAAGACGAGCCTTTACACGGTCAATTGTCCCATCGACAGCATGTTTGATGACAAAAACCCACTTGCACCCAACTGGTTTCTGGCCTGGTGTAAGGGGAACAACAGACCATGTCTGGTTAGACCAGAGAGCAGACATTTCTTCCTCCATGGATGCTCGTCATCCTGCATGTTGAAGCGCCTCCTGCACAGAATTAGGAATAGCAACCGAAGAGAGAGAAGTAGCCAAAGTGTGTAAATGGGGAGAGAGGCAATGAAGAGAGATGTAGTTGGCCAGCGGATGAGCAGTGGAAGGCGATACCTGATCATTCGGACGCGGAGTATCCATGGGAGAGACCGACGGCAGAGGGGCAACGGAAGTGGAGAGCGGCGAGTGTAGACATGGATAACTGGTGGTTTGGAGGGAACGACAGGCGGTGTAGAGGGAATGACAGTCGGAGGAGTAGTGGCGGGAATGACCGGGCGTGGGATGGATGGAGCAGGAGGTGTGGGTGGGCGATGGTCAGGTAAGGGAGCAGAAAAAAATGGTTGATCTTCACGGAAAGTGACATCAACAGAAACGGAGATCTTGCGTGTAGCAGGAGAATAACAGACATACCCCTTTTGGGTGCGAGAATAACCAACAAAGATATGTTTGGCCGCTCGGGGATCCAACTTATCCGATGAAGGCCCCAAACGGTGGACATAGCAGAGGCTACCAAATACACGAGGGGGGAGAGGAAAGGCCGTAGCGGAGGGAAAGAGGATGCTGAACGGAGTAGCATAGTTGAGAATAGAGGAAGGGAGACGGTTAATGAGAAAACAGGCGGTCGAGACCGCAAAGTTCCAATATGGTTTAGGGACATGCATTTGAAGCATGAGGGAACGGGCAACATCAAGTAAGTGGCGATTCTTGCGTTCGGCAACACCGTTTTGTTGCGGCGTGTAAGCGCAGGAAGTTTGATGTAGAATCTCGAACTCGGAACATAAAGCAGTAAATTCGTGACTAGTGAACTCACGAGCATTGTCAGTTCGTAGTACTTTGATGGTCGTGTGGAATTGCGTACGGGTTTCGAGGACAAATGCCCGAAAGACACGAGGAAGCTCGGAGCGACCATGAAGTAAGTATAGTCAGGTAGTGCGAAAGTGATCATCAATAAACGTGATAAAATACCGGAAACCGGAAATACTAGAAATTTTAAATGGTCCCCAAATATCCGAATGGACTAAATCAAAAGGAGCAGCGCTCCGAGTACAATGTGAAGAAAAAGATGAACGAGTCTGCTTGCCGAGGATGCATGAGTCACATTGAAAGGGGGTAAGAGAAACATCCGGGAGAGCCCGCTGGAGGACCGGTAGAGGAGCATGCCCAAGTCGACAATGCCAAGCAGTGGAAGAAACGGAGGAGAGGATGGTGGGAGAGTCGTCGAGAAGGTAGAGCTCATTCCGCAGCCAGCCTTTACCAATGGTAGTCTGCGTCCGCCGATCCTGTACAACAAAAGAAGAGGAAGTGAATAGAACAGAACAATCCAAATCAGTAGTAAGCCGTCCAACAGAAAGTAAATTGAACGGATAACTCGGGACATGAAGAGCCGAGCGAAGGGAGATGGAGGAGGTGAGAGGAAGATCTGCCGAGCCGGAGACGGGAACAGTCGCTCCATTGGCCACAGTAATAGACTGTGGATAAGGGGAAGTCCGGTACTGGGGAGGTTGATGTGGAGTAATGTGATGAGTAGCGCCAGAGTCCACAATCCAGCCCAAGCCGGTGGAGAGACAAGCGGTACCTGTGTTAGAGAAGGGAGGCAACGGAGGCAGATGGGGGATGGAGCAAGCCCAGGAGATGCTGGAGCTGAAGACGGACACGTTCAAGATCAGGAGGACAAGCATCGGTAGCAACAGAAGCCGCCGGGCGAGGAGGATAGCCAACTTTCTTGTAACAGGTTGCCTCGAGATGACCATCTTTCCCACAGAAGGAACACTTCGGCCGACCCCGGCCACCACGACCACGGCCGCGAGATCCCGAACGACCCCCCCGAGTAGAAGGAGGAGGAGGGAAGGATAGAAGCGGAGGTGCCTGCTGAAGAAGGGCCGGAGGAGCCGTAGTATCTGGAGGAGGTGGTACTCGGAGAATCATGGAGCACACATCAGAAAAAGATGGTGTGGTAGAGGAAGCCAGGACCTGAGCACGAATGCTCTGAAGGTGAGGGGGAAGACGGGCCATAAGGATGGCAGTACAGGCGGCTTCCTTCTGAGCGCGCTGAGCAAGAGCATCATTGGTAAACGGCTGATGCTGGATCCATGCTTCAGCAAGAGTCTTCGCACGAGCAACAAAGGAGGACATATCGGAAGCCCCTCCAGCGTCAAGAGCAAATAGGTCAGTGAGGATGTCGTAGAGATGCTGGAGGCTGTCCCGTCCAGAATATAAGGAGTGTAGCTCAGTCCACATATCTTTGGCAGTCTCATGATACATAGCCATTTGATATGGTTCACCATCTAAAGAATTCAAGATCCAGGTCTGAACTCGGTCATCATTGCGGAGCCAGTCATCGGTAGGAGGGGTGGGAGGAGCCTGAGTAAGGTGAGGGAGAAGGCCCTTGGCCTGAAGAACTCGTCGAACTAAATGTACCCAAGGAATGAAGTTCTTCTTTCCGGAAAGAGAGTTGGTAGTGATGCGCAGCTCGTCACGGAGTTCTGTAGGGTAAGCCGGGCGGTCAGTCGGACAAGCCGGGCAGTCAGCAGGCGGGCTGGCCGTCGAGCCAGAGGAGTTACCGGAAGAGCCCATAAGGGCAGACCGCGGCGAGTAGAGGATAAACCGCCGGCAAGAAAGACTAAGGAAGACCACGACCAGAATGCGGATAGGAAGCAGTCCGCATGGTCAAGCCGGACACCAGCGAGTAGTCAGGTCGCGACCAAAGGGCAGAAACAAAAGAGAGACCGCCCCGGTCTAGGTGAAGCCAGCAGCGGTCAGAGAGCAGCCCGCAGGAGAGAACCCGCAGCGGGTTGACAGAGAACGCTGAAAGAGGAGAGAGGCCGCGAGTAGGAACTCGAGCGGCTAGAGAAGAGAGGCCGCGAGTAGGAACTCGAGCGGCTAGGGGAGAGAGGCCGCGAGTAGGAACGTGAGCGGCAAGGGAAGCGAGGCCGCGAGGGGAAACTCGAGCGTGGCCTGGCAGCGGACAGAAGCAAAGCCGCAGCGGTTAGAAGGCGAAGCCGCAGCGGTCAGAAGGCGAAGCCGCAGCGGTCAGAAGGCGAAGCCGCAGCGGTCAGAAGGCGAAGCCGCAGCGGATAGAAGGCGGAGGCCGCAGCGGAGCTGGCAGCGGACAGAAGAAGAGAGCCCGCAGCAGGCAGAAGAGGGGTGGGCCCCAAGAAGCAGAGAGAGGGTGGCTATAAGAAGCCTGAAGAGGGTGCAACCACGGAGAGGGAGAGGAGAAGCGGATGCAGAGGTGCAAACCGCAGAGCCAGGGGCGGACAGGAGACCGGAGCGGATAGGCTACCAGTCCGCAGGAGACAAAGCAGCGGGTAGGAGAAAAAGAAACCGGGCGGTCTTGGCGGTTAGAAAAAGGGCAAACCGCAGATGACTGTTAGGCTCTGATACCATGTTGAGAGAGCTCAAAAGCTTGTATGTATTGCTTGTGTAAATAAATACAAGGAGAGAATACAAATATATAGGAAGAGGAAGAGAGAAGAAAAACCTATACAAGATGTGGGACTAAAGAAGAAGAGAAGATAAAACAATAAATGGGCTCAATAATGGGCCCTTTACATGAGCTATTTTAACAATCCAAATACTAGACAATGGTTTTATCGATCTGTCTTGTAAATGTCTTTTATATCATTTATTGTACATGTCAAAATTAATTTCAACTACATTATCTGAAAAAGATGCCACTGCAATATTTTCAATAGATGTCACTATAAAAATGGCATGGGATAGTAGATTAGACTAGAATTGAAAAACAGGGACAAGCACCCAGTTCTTGAGGTATGATTCAGTTTCTCTCCAATGAGAGCATAGAAGACCTGACTCCAAGATACACCTCTAAGACTCCTCACGCTCCTAAGATAAGGAGGGGCAAATAATAACTCCAAAATTACCAAAATGCCACAAGAAAGATAAACAATAATACGAGGAATTTCCGAAAAGTCAGGCATGGATTTACAGTTGCCGAGAGGCTGGTCCTTCAAACGCATATGCATGTCTCCCAAGGAAACGAATATACGTACAATACTTCATCCGTCAAAATCAACCTTGTGCTAAAGGCCAAGTTCTGTGGTGTAATTATCGAGCTCAAGAGACTCGAACTTAGTGAGGGCGGTATCTTCATCTTCGCTGGAGAACATCAGAAATGATTCTATAAGCGGACATTTGTGAGCAGTGGAATACATTGTTTGCACCAGAAATTGAGGCTCTGACAGAAGAGATCAAGGTAATCGTCGTTTGGTGTGTGTGTTGTGTGGGATATGGTTTCAATGGGGGTGCTGGTGGTGAAGAGGGGGTGCATTGAGCTTTCATGTGTCTGAATGTCAGGGTCTTTTGTCGACTTGATCGATCACACTGCAACCACAGCTGGTAGAACGGCATGTTAAAGCGACCGAAGGATGCGTCAATCATTGTTGTAAACTCGTTCTCCACAAAGTGGGCCGCTAGAATGACCAATGTGAATGTGCTCATGCACATAGTGTGCAGGCGGGCGCATATGTGAGGTTGCAAACCATGCAAGGAGTGACCCAGGTAGAGTCATTGGTAAGCCCGGAACATGATGTGTCAGCTCCACAAAAAACTTCGACATAAGCTTCACCTGAGTTGATTGGATGAAATGAACAGAGATGCTAAAAGGCATTCCAAAGACGGTGTGTCGTTGTGCAGCATGAGTTCCTCCTTCAGCATTGCTCACGTCAAGTGTGGCGTCAACTTGTAAAGTTAACGCATATAATAAAGGTGTTAGTATTTCCGTATTAGTATTTTTGTAATCCGGTACGTTATGTCACACCTATATATAAAGGAGTGACCCTTCCTTAATAATCAACTCCTCATTTTTTCAGCCAACATGGTATCAGAGCTTCGGATACCATAATCCCGCTCTGTCGACCTCGTCAGCCCGCGACTCGTTCGCTCGGCCCGTCTGTTACGCCCGTTCCCGTCGCCCATCCCGTGCATTCTTCCTCATGTACTAGCCCTTCCGCTCCTCCGCCGACCTTCCACTGTTCTTCTGCCACTCTTCGCTCCGCCCGTTGCTTGTGGATGCCAGATCCCGTGAGGGGATGAGCCCGTGAGGCAGAATCTGGGATTTCTGGCGTCTCTTTCTTCTGTGTGAGGGGATGATCTCTCCGTTCATCTTCCCACCTCTCCTCAGCTGCTTTCTCGGGATTAGTTGTGTCCTCTTTCTAAGAGAAGTTTTTGGGTTTCGCCCATTTCTTCCCGTTTGTGTATTTCCCGTGGTTTCTATCCTTGGGTTGTTATGGAAGGGAATGTTAAATCTCCAAATATGTCCTCCGGTGTGCGTGTTGAGTCCTCTCAAATGTCAGCATTGGGCTCAAGAAGCGCTATCCATGACCACGGAACTCCCCAAATTACTTCCATGAAACTCGATGGCACCAATTATCTCCCGTAGGATCAACCCATCACTCTTGCTATCAAAAATCGTAGTATGTTTGACTATGTTACCGGCACTACGAAATCCCCCGATCAGGCCTCTACAGAATGGTCTAAATGGGAGAACTCCTTGTTGATGTCGTGGTTGCTCAATTCCATGCAGGAGTGCATTGCTCGGAGTTACTAGTTCCTAGACACAGCCGCAGATATTTGGAAAAGAGCTGAGGTTACCAATTCCTGTCGGGGGAATGCCGCTCAGATCTTCCAACTCTGTCGATGTATTTTCCTCTTGAGGCAAGGCGATCGTCCTCCTTCCTCCTATTGCCTTGAATTTATTCAGCTCTACCAAGAGTATGATCACTTTGATGCTCTCACCCTTGTCTCTCCTGAAGATGAAGTTCTTGTTCGGGCTCGAGAAGAATGCAACCAGATCTTTGAATTTCTTCATAGTTTGCATCGAGACTTTGATCCTATTAGTGTGCAGATTCTTAGGTGATCTCCACTTCCCTCTCTGCCGGAAGTCTATAGCCTTGTTCAACAAGAATTTGATCGTCGCCAGACTTTACATCCTGACTCTGCCACCAAGGGCTCTGCCCTGACTACTCGGTTTAGCCTCGGTGGGTGTCCTCGTGACTCCAGACCCAAGTCGGGTGAAAAGGATCATTTGTTATGGTTATTGTGGGTAGGCCCGTCATACCGGGGACACTTGTTTCAAGCTTCACGGTTTCCCGGGTGGGTCCTGCCTCTCGTGGTGGTCATGACTATGGTCGCTCTCAAGGTCATCAACCTCCGTCCTGATCAGCTCATCTCCTTAATGCTTCTAAAGATATTCCTCCGCCGGCTGTTACTCCTACTCTCTCTTTGGACGAGATTCTTGCATTCCGACGTCTAATGCATAGTCAACCTTCCAAGCCCTCTACTTCATCATTCTCCTATGCCCACCAAGGGCTCCCAGGTGCTCATTTTGCTACCAGCCGCATTTCCACCAAGTGGATCATTGACAATGGGGTCACCGATCATATGACTGGCTCTGCCTCAGGTTTTGTATCCTACTTTCCTCTGTCTGGTCGAGACAAAGTGAGTGTTGCTGATGGTTTATTTTCCTCCATTAATGGAAAGGACCCATTCCCTGCCCTTCTTTCACACACTATTTTATTCATGTTCCTATATTTACTTGAAACTTTTTATCTATTAGTCACTTGACCAGCTCTATGAACTACTCAGTGATTTTTTCCCCTCTTCTTGCATCTTTTAGGACCTGAAGACAGGGAAAGTGATTGACTCTGGTAGCCTGTGTGCTGGCATGTACCTGTTTGACCCCTCCAACTAGGCTCCTCATCCGCGTTCTCTTCATGTGGAGTCTTCTTCTGATTTGGATTCCTGGCGATGTCGCCTATGACATCCTTCTATCTCTGTTATGAAACTTTTATTTCCAGCTATGTCAAACTCTGTCTTTCACAACTTTACGTGTGATGTGTGCGAACTGAGTAAGCACAAAAGAGCCTCTCTACCTCATATGTCCCCTCCTAGTGCTACTCTCTTTGAGGTTATTCATTCTGATGCTTGGAGCCCTTACCTGCATGCTTCAATTTCCGGTTGTAAGTGATTTGTTATATTTATAGACTGTTTCTCTCGTTGCACTTGGGTTAACCTAATGAAAAATAAATCTGAAGTTTTCTCCTTATTTCAACGGTTTCATAAAATGATCGTCACTTAGTTCAATGCACATGTTTAAGTGTTGCGCGGTAATAATGGTCATGAGTATATTGACTCTCACTTTGAACGTTACTTTTCTGATTTGGGTATCATCCATCAAACCGCATGTGTTAACACCCCGGCTCAGAATAGGGTTACTGAGCGTAAGAATCAACACCTCCTTGAGGTGGCTCATTGTCTCTTACTTAGGATGAATCTTCCCAAATATTACTGAGGTGACGTCGTCCTCAAGGCTGCATAGCTTATTAATCGTATGTCTACTCGTATCCTTTGCCACAAAACGTCACTGGAAACTCTCCATATTATCCTACTCAGCTTCCACTTCATACATTTGGGTATGTGTTTTGACCACGTGCATCACACCTCCAAACTTGATTCTCATGCGCTTCGGTGTGTCTTCATAGGTTACTCTCCCACCCAAAAAGGATATAAGTGTTTCCATCATGTGACCCGCAAGACTATTGTCTCCATGGATGTCACTTTTCATGAATCCGAGTCCTATTATAGAAGTTCTCTTCAGGGGGATCCTGTTACCATGGAAGAGAGCTCTCCCTTTGTTCCTCCTATTTCACCCTGATATCTTCCTAAGGTTCCTCATGTGGTCTGGCCTCCGCCATCGCCTCCTCATTCTACTCCTTTGCAGGTTTACACTTATCGATGTAGGGGGACAAACAATCAAGTTTCGCACACAATGCTAGAGACACCACCTGATCCATCCACTGCTCTTCAAGGTAATCGTGCTTTCACTCAACATCACTTATGTAATTATGTGACTTATGACTCGTTGTCGGTAAATAAAGCCTTTGTCACTTCTCTGTCTTTCATATTCATCTCTTCCTCTTGGCAGAAAGCTCTGGATACCATAAATAGAAAAAAGCTATGCTGGAAGAAATGATGGCTCTTGAAAAGAATCGCACATAGGACCTTGTTTATCTTCCTCAAGGCAAGACAATTGTTGGGTGTAAGTGGATTTTTTCGGTGAAATAAAACTCTCAGGATATTGTGGACCGTTACAAGGCTAGGCTGGTGGGCAGAGGATACACCCAAACTGCTGGGATTGACTACTAGGAAACCTTCACTCCTGTTGCCAAGATGAATTCCATCCGGATTCTGCTCTTTTGTGCTTCCTACAAAGGGTGGAGTCTCAGCCAGTTAGCGTAAAGAATGTTTTCCTCCATGGGGATTTGGCAAAGGAAGTATATATGGCTCTACCGCCAGGTCTTGCATCTGAATGATCTGAGGGAAAGGTATGTAGACTGAAGAAGGTTCTATACGGCCTTAAACAATCTCTGAGAGCCTGGTTTGGAAGGTTCCAAAGAGCCATGATGACATTCAGGTATATTCAGAGTAATGTCGGCCATACCCTATTTGTAAATCACAGGCAAGGAAAATTGACCGCTTTGATTGTCTATGTGGATAATATTTTCATAACTATGGATGACATGAAGGAAATCCAAAATCCGAAAACAAGATTGGCTAGGAAATTCGAGGTAAAAGATCATAGGAATCTCAAGTACTTCCTTGGTATTGAAGGTGCACGATCCAAGTACGGTATCTTTATCTCTCAGAGGAAGTACGTCTTTGAACTGCTTGAGACAACGAGGATGAGTGGGTGTAGACCAACGGACACCCCTATTGAAGTCAACCACAGATTGAGGAGGGATGGCAGAGTTGTTGCAGATATCAATGGTTTCAACAGTTGGTAGAGAGGCTCAACTACTTATCTCATACTCGCCCAAATATCTCTTATGTGGTTGGAGTCATCAGTCAATACATGCATTCACCCAAGTCTCAAGACATATATGTTGCCCACCGAATTATTTGATATCTAAAACGTCACCTGGACGTGGCATCTTGTTTACTCCCTACAAAGAATAAACCATTGAAGTTTTCACTGATATAGATTGGGTTGGATCTGTTGATGATCGGAGATCCACTTTTAGATATTGTACCATTGTTGGGAAAAATCTGGTGACCTGTCGAAGTAAAAAACAACATGTTGTCGCCAGGTCTAGTATTAAAGCTGAATTCAGAACCATGGCCCATGGAATATGTGAAGGAATGTGAATTCAATCTCTTATGTCTGAACTTGGTATTCAAAGCAAGGGTCTCATCCGACTTTATTGTGATAATAAGACTGTCATTAGCATCGCTCAAAACCCTGTTCAACATGACCACACTAAATATGTGGAAATCGACAGACATTTCATCAAGAAGAACATAGTGAGAGGACTTGTGAGCACACTGGTTGTCACTTCCGATCAACAGCTGACGGATGTTCTTACTAAGGGGTCGAGTCATAGAGTTTTTTGAAACATTTTGTCCAAGTTGGGTTTGATAGATATCAAAAACCCAACTTGAGGGGAGTGTTAATATTTGTGATTAATATTTTTGTATTAGTATTTTTGTAATCTTGTACGCCTTGTCACTCCAATATATAAAGGAGTGACCCTTGCTTAATAATCAATTCCTCATTTTTTCAGTCAACAAAAGGTGAACTCTTCCATGTAGATCTTCGCTTGGTGCACCTTGCTCACTTAATGAGTGATTTTTAACAAGGGCGGGGGAGCTGTTGCATAAGGATCAATCTTGTTTTCGAGATCTAGCTGATAGATGGGTGAGGAATCGGTGGTTGTAGGTGACGTGGCTTTGCAAGTAGTCGGGTGGCCTTGACGGTTGAAGGATTCTCGTCAAGACGAATTCAACCACCTTCATGCGAGAAGGATGACATTTTATAGGACGCTCCACCTCTTTAGAGACATTCAGTCATGGTTTGAGATTCATGCAATCAGCCCAAGAAAAGAGAGCCCGTGGAATTGGCCACTCCACAAGCACTAATGGTGTCACAAGGGCATCGGTGGCCAATTGGAGAGAGAGCAGCGAGTAAGTGGTGGGTTGGAGTAATGACTGGTCGGCACGCACAGATCCAGAGATGTGTTAAGGCACTGAGGGGCCACTAGAGAAGGTGTGGCGTTGGACGAGCGTCCCTGAGGTCAATTGTGGGTGAGAAGGTGCGGCACTGGGCATGTTAGCGTGGTTATGCCGAAGGTGTGGTGTTAGGTATACTCGATAGAGCCCCATGTGAGAAAAGTTGGAGAATGACACACTACTAGAGTGAAATCGGTTGTGCAATGACACAATTGCAGCGAGCACAACTCGGCAAGTGCGTCTACGCGAGGGAAACCAGTGTGCCTTATAAATGCTAAAGTCTATATAGCAAAGTTTGTATCGATGAAATATCGTGAAGATAATGGTCTCTCGCAAGCTACAGTAATCTGTGATCTGGGATGTGAGCGACTAAAGTTAATCAAAAGAGAAGATTTCACGGCCTGCGTTTACATGGAGAAAATGGGCAGGTGGCACCAAGAACTGAAAAAATAGATTGCACTAAAATTTAGAAATGAGATATAATCATGAGGTATACTTGCATGAAGATCTAGAAGGTTGATTCCCTCTAAAGAGTTCCTCTCCAAAGAGATCTTACAAATCTTGATTGCAAGATACACCTCTAACACTCCTCACCCATCCTTAGACAGAGAGGAGACAATTAATAACTGAAATTAGCAGGGTCACTAGTACATAATACAATAATACGAGCTTTTACTCCGGGAAGGTCAAGTATGGATCTCCACTGACCAAAGAGGTGGGTCTTCCAAACATATATTCATGTCGCCCGAGGGTGTGTATATGTATCAGCATATGTATTAGCGTGCCTCTAAAAAACAACAAAATTGAAAACTTCAAGATTGCATCCAAGAATTTAGAGATCTTACACAGGCATCGAAATTAGCGAATTTATATTTACAATGAAATTTTAATCTCAAATGGTGTAATGTACATTGTTGGCACCAAAAATGTACCCAACAAGTTCACGCTCTGAATGAGGGAATTTAAGAGTGGTCATCTACTTGTGGTCATCATGGGTGAGCTTAAGAAAATAAAAAGAGAAGCCACAAGCAGCGAGGCCAAACTTCCTGCAACTGCACCTCGGTGTTGCGAGTGATATTATTACTAGCAGAGAAACAATTACACAAGGAGAACCATTAGAAGGAGCTCACATCAGCTTGAAGGGCACAAAAGAGAGTTCGCAGCAGGAGGGAGCTAAACTAAGATCTCCTTTTCAGTATTGTGCACCCCTATTTATGCTAGTGGGAGCCTTGTCAAACTGGCAGGTAGCAAAAAAAGACGGGCTGCCTGGGTAACAGGAGAGTCGGGCAGTGATGAGATTCTATATGGTCTGCAAATAGCCTAAAAACAAGACCGTGCGGAGACACATGAGTGTTCGCACGAGCTTAGGCAAAAGAAGTTGCACGGAGAAAAAAATACTAAGCTAGCTGAAAGGTCAGGCGGTCTTCAAAGGCTGATCGCCTGAACTAGCGAGGTGGGAGACACCAGTTTCACATGGCTTGAGCGATGTGGACACAAAAGGCTTTTTTGCATGGGCTGCAGCCTGCAGGGGATAACACTGGCTTGTTGGAGACTACTTGAGGAGTCGTGAGGACACACAGAGGTGACCGCTAGAACTGCTGAGACACTAAGCTGGGTGACCACTAGAGGGTTGACCTCCTGCTTCCTGAGGCAAACTAATACTGCTCAGCTTGGCGGTCAACATGACGTCAGGGCGCACGCCAAAGCTTATCCACATTGACTATTACAGAGACGATTTTGAACTCATCCTGAGGCCGTAGGAATTCGGGTAAACATACATCATTCTTAATATTACCCTCAAAATGTGGCCTTTATGAAAACCCAAACCCCTGAGTCACCATACATCTTAGATGACAAAGACCTTGAAGCAAAAACAACGTAGAAATTTTAGGATCGCTTACATGACTTCATTTAAGTCTTTTAGAAAAATGAGACTACATACAAGCACATGACTCGTAAGTGCAAAACAGATATATAAGAGTCATCAACGAAAAGGTACAATAGAAGTAAAAAATATCATACCTATGAAAGATACAAACATCAGCAATGAATTGTAGCCTTGCATCAAAGTTGGAAAGATTGTGGAAATCTCCAGAAAGTTGTATCTTCCTTGCCTCTTCTGTGATATCCTTCAACTCATTCTTGATTGCATTATGCCAATGAAATATCTCATTTATTGGATGGGATCCAAAAAAATCACCAGGCCTGGAGTCCAACACACCATGTTTCCTCTTTCGATGTCCGGAGGTTTCACATGAAAAACACATTTTTCCTGATTGGTCATGATTTTTGCATGGCCCGAGATCAACATGCCCATTAAAGTCAGAATCATCTCGGTGATTTTGTCCAATGATTTCAATGTGTTTCCCTTCCAACCAGGTGAATATGACCTAAGCATTTAATAGTATTAGTGTGTATACTAAAAATGACAAAATACAACGATAAAATGTTCACAAGAGAACTTTACGTCTTGAAGAAGCTTTTCTTCTGGAATAATCTTCAACAAACATCTTATCATATCCTGTCGTTCTTCAGGTGAAATGCAAGAAGAAAGCCAAGGGAGAAATTCTGACATCATGCTCACAGGGATGCTACAAAAAAACTGCCATACTAGATCAGCCTGCTCTTCAAATGAAAATTTCTCTATGAGCAATGGGAAGACCTGCACTTCAAAACCAACACAACAGAGACCATAGAATAAGAACCACTTGCATGTACAAAACTGTTGGAAAAGAAAACGAGAAATGCTTGGTATTTTAGTCATCCACTAGGGGCATTATATAGGAGTTACAACAAGACACATAACACTGATAGGCGGTGTGAGACTAAACTCAAACTACTATTAAAGACTGACATAATAATATAAGACAATAAATCCCAACACTCCCCCTCAAGCTGAAGGGGGACCCTTCAGATTGGACACATCAAAAAACCGTAAAGGAGGTAGGCGAAGCGAGACAAAACATCAGACAAACCACCAGGGGAAATTCCAAACCGGGGAATCAAGCTGGGGACATAGCCACACACAACGCAAACCTACACATGACGCAGGACCCACACATGACGTGGACTCGCTGGAATCGGGTCAACCAACATCTACCTACACACATGTGAAAGAAAATGAAATATGTGGAGCAAATCATCAACCGGGCAATTCGGGGATAATCCGTCGGGGATAATCCGCACAAAGGGCGGTCTCATACGACACAGTCTCACACAACACGGTCTCATGTGACACAACCCGCTGAGATTAAAACAACCAACATCAGTCATGTCCCACTCCCAACACACGACCAATCGAAAGAAGTATAGGGAGACACAAACAACATAGTACATAAGCCTAGAGGTCGTGTGGAACGAAGGCGCAAGTCGGGAAAGATCATCTGAGACGCACTCATCCAAAACACTCCCCCTCACGTGGGGCACACGTGCATGAAGGCCCAAGCATGACAAGACATACAAAAACCAAAGACTAGCAACCAGATAAAGACACATAACAAACAACAACAAGAACTACAACACAGATTCAGCATTGTTGATGGGATATTACCACCCTAAAACGGGAGGACTGCGACTGGAGGTAGATAGAGTCGTCGGAAAGCAGCAGGGGCAAGCGGAAGAAGACAACTGAATGCGACTGGAGAAAATCCAAAGTCTATCAAGGGATCTCGATAGTAAGCAACAGTTGTTGCGGTCACCAAGCAGCAGGAGTCGACTAATGCAAGCAAGGGACAGTCGCAAGAAACAGCAGAGGGCGCCATCCTCGACAGCAAGAAGAAGATACGAGATCGGAACTCCCAAAGGGGTCTGCAACCATGATGGAAGACGCAAGCGAGGGGCTCGATGGGACCATGGGAGGAGAGTTTTGTCATCGAGAGCCACAGAGACAACAGGTCGGCACAACATCAATGAGATCTTTGGCTGGAAGTAGCGTCGCAGTGAGAAGAAGTAGGAGCAACGAAAAAGAACATCGATGGAAGGAGTCGACGAGATCTGGAAGCAGTAGGTGGAGGAGCCTTGTCGTCGAGGATGAAGGATGCTGCAGACGGGCCGACGAGAACGAAGCCAGCGATGGGATTTGCGATAGGAAGCAGCGGGATCAGCGATGGGATTGAATAGGCGCAGCAACGGCTAGATTGTCGGTGGAAGAGAGGATGAAGAACGCCGACAAGAACAGCAGGAGTCCTCCACGTCGAGGGAAAAAGAGATCACTCCCGTCGATGGAGTCAATCGGACATTCCGTTGACAAGAGAGGGGAGGGAGCGGCTCGATGTGAGCCCTAGCAGCGCAGAACGGCGGGGGTCCAAAAATAAGCAGAAAACTGGAATTTTAAGCCCACGAGAAAAAATTAGGGTTTTTAGATCAAGGCATATGATACCATGTTGGAAAAGAAAAGGAGAAATGTTTGATATTTTATTCGTCCACTTAGTAGCATTATATAGGAGTTACAACAAGACACATAACACCGATAGGCGGTGTGGGACTAGACCTAAACTACTATTAAAGACCGACATAATAATATAAGACCATAAATCCCAACAAAAACAAATAAAGGTATTTACAAAAACACTCAAGCCATTATCCCACCATATTGGGGTCGGCTATATAGATCATGTGTCGCCATTTGCCCTATCTTGTCATAATCTCACTAATGCCTAAGTACATCATATCTTTCCTTACAGTTTCATTTCAAGTCTTTATTGGTCTACCCCTCCCTCATCTAACATTCCTAGTGACTAGACTCCCACAACGCCTGACAGGTGCCTCTAATGGTCTCCTTTGTACATGCCCAAACCATCTTAGTCGAGCTTCTTGCATCTTCTCTGCAATTGGTGCTACTCATGTCTTATCCATGATACATTCATTCCTAACTTTATCCAGTCTCGTGTGTACACACATCACCTAAGCATTCTCATCTTCGCAACTCCCATTTTTTGCTCATATACACAATTCACTGCCCAACACTCAGAACCATAGAGCATCACTGATCTAATTGCAATGCAGTAAAACTTCCCAATAAGTTTTGATGGTACCTTACGATCACATAAGATCCCTTGCGCGCCTCTCCACTTCAACCAACCCGCTTTGATTCTAAGTGTCACATCTTTATCAATACTTCCATCTTTTTGAACTACCGATCCAAGATATTTAAGAGACTCATTACGGGAAATATCTCGATCACCAAACTTAATAATGAAGTCATCTGCCCTTCTTGCACTACTAAATTTAAGCGCCACATACTCTCTCTTTGTCCTGCTCAACCTAAAACTCTTTTTTTCTAAAGTGTCTAGCCAAGATTTAAGTTTTGCATTTACACCCTCGCGCGTCTCATCGACCAAAACGATATCATCCGCAAATAATAAACACCAAGGTATTGCCTGTTGGATATGTCTGGTGAGCTCATCTAAGATAAAGGTAAGGAGAAAAGGCTTAAAGCTGAACCTTGATTTATGCATATCAATAGACAATCCCCTTGATAGAAAGCAAATGAGTAACAGGTACAAATATCGACAAAATATTACCAGCTACGTACCCCATGCTAATGCTCACAGCTGGATTCAATTCCTGTTCGTGTTTTACTAACAAAAGTTTAAACTACAAAGAATAAGAGCCCAGAATATTAAGATAAAAAGGTTGGCTTTTATGAAGTGATACATGGGAAGCAATTACCTGTTGATGGCATGGTGCGCATCCAGTATGATCTAGAGGATGACAATGATGACAAGAGTGAACGGCACAAGTAGTTGGGATTTTCACAATCTCTGACACTGTGGACTAAGATGATCATAACTTTGAAATTGCAAGTAAAAGAAGCTAATATGATTAGTTCCTCACAGTTATTGAGCCAGAGGCAGATCAAAGAGCTTGCACAGCTGGGGAATTTCCAACGTGAACATCCACTGCTTTGATGGCTTGAAGAAATCCAAAAGCTTCAGTAATTACAGGATATTTTTGCATAATAGCACCTAAATGATTTTGAAAACTTCCAAGAGTTTTCATGACCGAAACTTTCATTCCTAGGATGTAGATACGTTTTCTTCACTTTATAGTTAGAGCCTCACCCCAACTATTTGAGTTTAGTTATAAATCAACCTTCTCGACCAAGATGCATCAGTTCCACTTTTTTATTACTTTCTATAATACATAAATGAGATTTATAACTCCAAAAACAGTTGTGAATAATGCATCTACATTTCCAACATTTTTGCGGATATAAAAATTCCACCAGTCCTGCGCATATTCAATGACTTCTCATCTACCCAAAACCATAAGGTGAGGAAGGGGTTAGGGTTACTTAAACCTTGACCATCAATTCTGGTGGAGTTATTAGTATTATATTAATATTTGAATCTTTAGGTATGTTTAGATTTAGTTCCACATTATTGTTTCAAGTTTACGGGTCCATGTATGTCCTTTAAATACCCCTTTTGTGGGATGAATTAAAAACACCGTGTTATTTCATTTCTTATTTACAACATGGTATTATAGCAATTAAATTTTTTCCTCCGTGAGCGCCCTAGGGCTTTATTTGTGAGGAGTCGTCATTTCTTTTGATCTTATCTCCCGTTGTCGCTCCTACTGTTGCTCTAATAGTGTGGACCTACTTCTCTCGCGCGAGACGCTCTCGTCAGGCGAAAATCTCTTCATCGGTGCTATTCCTTCGCAGATTCTCCTCTGCTTTTGTTCGCTGTTCGAATAGATCTCGTCGTCTGGCAATTCTTCCCGCCTGATGCTTCTGCCGCTTCCGATGACGTGCCCCTCGTCGCCAACTAATCTCGCATGGTGCTACTCTCTTGGCTCCCAACTCACTCAACGACATCTTCAACTGACGTCGACACTTTCCGTCGATGCTGACTTCGTCGATCTCATCGGCCGACTGTTGCTTCCATCGACGTCGACGGCAAGTCTCCTTCTCCCGCTGCTTCCCGATCTCAACGCTGCTTCCCGATCCCACTGCTCCGGATATGGCCTTCATTTCTCCTTGTTGCTGATGATGGCTTCCTCTGCCAATTTCGCCGCTTCTTCCATGGAAGAAATCTTGTGGGCTGCCTTCTTCCATGGCGTGTTCTCATCCTTTGGCGTACTTCGGCCTTCAGATATGTGTGCAAGCTTCCCTCAGTCGATTCTGGCCGTTGTCCTTCATATCTCGGAAGATTCCAGACGCCTTCCAACTGCTACCCCTCGTGTGTCCGTGCTTCCAGCTAATGCTACCCCTTCTTGGGTGTTTTGCTTTCGCCGATAAAGATGTTTCATGATGGTTTGGTCGTTCTGTATGTGTTTTAAAGTGTCTTTGGTTTATTGCTAGTGTTTGTTTTGTCTATTGTTGTTGTTGTTGTTAGCATGTCTTGTCTTCATGCCTTCATGCATGTGTGCTCCACGTGAGGGGGAGTGTTTATGATGAGGGAGATTCAAATGATCTTTCTCGGTGTTCCCCTTAGTCCCTCACGACCTTTTGGCTTATGTCTTGTGCTTAGCGTCTCCCCATTTTTTTCTTACGATTGGTCATGTGTTGGGGCACGATTGTTGTTAGTTGTTCTAATCTCAAACGGTTGTGTCACGTGGGACTATGTCGTGTGGGACTATGTTGTGTGGGACCTCCGCCCTTTATGCGGATTATCCCCAGCGGATTACCATCAATGGATTATCCTCAGTTACCTGTTTGATGATTACCTCCACATTGTTTGTTCCCTTCTGCATGTTCTGTGTGTAGGTGATGTTGGTTAACCTGGTTCTAGCGAGTCCACGTCGTGTGTAGGACCTGCATCGTGTGTGGGACATGCGTCGTGTGTGGGACCTGCGTCGTGTGTGGGTCTACATGGTGTGTGTCTATGTCTTGGTTTGATACCCCTGTTTAGAATTTCCCTCGATGTCTCGCCTGATGTTTTGCCCCACATCACCTACCTCTGTTGCATTTATTTGATGTTTCCAAGCTGGAGGTTTCCCCTCCAGCTTGAAGAGGAAGTGTTGGAGTTATTAGTTTTATATTAATATTTAAGTCTTTAGATATGCTTAGATTTAGTACCACATTATTGTTTCAAGTTTATGAGTCCATGTATGTCCTTAAAATACCCCTTTGGTGGATGAATACAAAGCACCGTACTCTTTCTTTTCTTAGTTCCAAAAAATTTATATATTGTATTCTACTAAACCACCTTTATTGCCTACCCTACCATAATGCCCATTCCACAATACCAAACTGGCTGTAATACCCGTAACAACTAAAACACCTACATAATACTTATTGACACTAACTTGCAAAAGACTGTCTAACTTAGGTGAATACATGGAGTCCAGGATTCAAGTGAAGGGCGGAGGGATTAATATGCAAAACTAAAAAAATTGCAGAATTAAAAAATTCGTTTAGATATCGAGCCTGAGTAAGTCGTGTAATCACTACCTACAAAGTTGTGTCACCGTCTGGCAGAACTTTCAATTGATGCTCACTTCTCCAAGGTACAACACCGAGCTAAATTTGAAAACTCTGATGCGTGTGGACATTGCAGAAGCACAGAACACTTAAACTTTCATTTGACGAAGCAAACAAGAAAACAGGGAGCAAGGTTGCACAAAGTCGAGATGAGGGAAAACTCAGAATGAGAGTTAACTGGCAAAATGATAATACAATAAGTGTAAAGATGTTCTCAGAGAACACCTTCTATATAGGAGTTTTGCAAAAAAGGAAAAAAAAATCTTGTCTTTAGTTTGTCGTATAAACCAACATTAAAATCTTAATCTGTATTTTTTATAAAAGACATCTCAATAAAAATAAAAAAAATAGAAATTATTAAAAACAACACTCTGAAAATCGCGCGTATTAACTGTAGTGTGAACATCGACTTGTTTTCGTAGTACATCGACATACAATTCTATAAAAAAAACCTCGTAAAACAAATTACGCTAGTCGGTGATTTGCAAAAGCCCAATCGGCAATATAGGGATGGTCAGGTTAACGATCGACAATTGGTGATCACGAAACGAGGTCGGCTACATCAAAGGGGGGAGGTCGGCGAACGGCATAGCCAGGTTGAAGATTGGCGAAAGCTGGTCGGCAATCGGTCATCGCCCGGTCGGTGATCAGCGGCTAAAAACAAAACACAAAAAACTCGTTCTATCAAACAGACAATTCAATACAACTATTCTCTAAAATCTCAAATGGTTACTTTGAACCTACACATACTACTTATTTCTCTTTCGAAGAACATAATGTGTCAAAAACTTTGAATTATAAACTTTGACCGATAGATTAATTATGCACACGTAATTTTTTATGTTCATTGTGTTATAACAGTGAGCGCTTTAATGTCCATGCGCAGCCCATGATGTTTATGGGGGTCATTAGGGTTCAGCCTAGATCCCAAAATTACGGCCTTACAACTACCCTTGCATAAGTGGAGCCTCAAAAGATATTTTGTAATTAATATCTCGCTAATAAAGATGTCTTTGATAACCATAAGAACTAGAAGTTCAAACTTATTTGCAACATAGAGCGCTATATCATAGGAATGGGGAGAAAATTTTATCAACCATTTAAATTAGTGCTCTTAACTATGTTGCATCAATGCTTCGTTTCTAATGCAAAGAACCCAATTCATAGGATCTCCAATCACATGGGATGGGTATCCACCACTGGTAGCTACTCATGTACAATTAAGCCCCATTGCCATCAACGACAACAAGGTCTCGCATTACGACAATCTCTTACTAAGGTTATTAGTCAAATTCAATCCCGACTTTTACATAGTTGAATGATATCTCTTATTCACTTCCCTGCTTCGCCGATTTAAATCAAATTCTCATGAACTTATTAATTTAAGAATTAATAATGTTAGTTTGTGTAACATCTAAAATCGTTAGATTTTTCAATTTTAATTTCAGGGTTCGATCACGAGTAATTTTTCAATGTTGCCATGTGATTGAGGTATTTAATCCCCCTTTCAAAATTATGCACTGATTAAATAGTCAACCAATGTCACGTAATAGAAAATTGTAAGAGTACTATCTCAGCGTGATTTCATATTTTTGAGGGCATAATACACTAAATTATAAGGCGTTAATTTGAAGTGGTAGAGTTTGCAATTTATGATAAATGATTGCAGCATCCCAGTCAGTTACGATGCTGAATAAGAAGAGTAGACACGTTGGAGAGATAAATTCCACTAGTTACGTGCTTAATATAGAAGTCGGATATCGCTAGGGATTCCTCTTAGAAGCGTCGCATTATCGAAACAAGAGTCTTAGCATTCGTCGTCTACTAGACTGAAAGCACAAGATCACCTCTTCCTGACGATTGGAGACAACGTCATGCCCTATTTTATTTTCGTTGGAGGCCAATTTTCCTCCAGGTCGTGGAGGCTTGATGACATGATTTTTTCCCTTTCGAATGAGTGAGCAACCTTCAAGAAATGATCGATCCTCCCTCTCCACCACTCCAGTAAGAACCATCGTTCTTTTCTTTCCTTCTTCCTTCAGGTTTGGCCGTCGAGTGTTGCAGGACGACACTTCCAGTCGCACTCCTTCCAGTTAGTTATTGTAGGAATCCCCCTTCTATTAAAATTTTCTTTTAGGTTTGTCGTCATTCATCATGAAATGGGTTGATAGTTTGTCTAGTCACGGATCTGCGATCCCTTGAACCTTCTCACAGTATCTTGGCTCATTTTCATCGAAATTAATAATGCTTAAATTTTAGAGAAACAAAGATCTGGGAGAGGAGTTTCAAGGGTTAATCGGTGAAAAGTCGTCCTTAGATTTCAATATCTTGGATATGTGATGTTGCATCGTATTTTTGTGCATTCGAACATCGAGTTAAGAAATTTGACTCTTCTTGCTAGACATATCATCGATTATAAATCCATAGCCTAGTTCGCTCAAGATAATTATGTAAAATATATAAGTACTTGTGTTTCTTTAAAATGCATGTTAACAACATCATAAATGAATACAAGATAAAATCATGTTATACGCGACCTATAGATGAATATTAAATATTAATTAAATTAATGCTATCGGTATTAAACACAGATCATGAAAAATGAACATCTTAATGCATGAGTAAAATTAATCAAAGATGTAATCACTACCTACAAATGAACATCTTAATGCCAGAAAATGACCTTTACCCCAAAGTCGAAGAGCCACTCGCAATCTAGAAATAATGTGACCACGGGTAGGCTGCTGCAGAGGTGCCCCGAGCTCCGTCTGGCGGTATACCTGTGATCATAAGGGCGTCAAAGTCAGCATTGTCGATCTCGTCCAAGTCATCCCCGATGAGGGCCCGAAACTCCTTGACACGACAATTACGATTAGGTGAGTAGGGTTGCTTGTAACAGTAGCAAAGACCCTTGCTCTGCAAGTCATTGTATTCTTGGTTGGAAAGGCGGTGAGTAGGGATATGGTGACTGTTGCGTAGGCCCATAATGATTGGCCGAAGTAGATGAGGTGGCGGTGGTAGAGGTTTAGATGGGGGAGGAAAATATGGTTGGCAGGGAGGGTTGAAAGGAGGCGATAAGAAAGGAGGGTCCCCGAACGTCGCCAGTAATTTGGCTTCAACTAGTGGGGAGAGGTCCATGGCTTGGTTGACAGTTAACGGTTCCAGGGTGAGGAGGCGGACTCAGAGGTAAGCCGAGTATGAAGTAGGACAAGTAATGGTTCGGTGGAAGACCTGGAACATTGGTGACAATTTCAATAAATGTATCGACACACGAATCAATGGAGTCGGTCTGACGGACTCCGCAAAGGTGTTCGATCAAGGAGCCGGAGTAGCGGTGATCATACAGCTAAATGAGGGCCTCCGTGAGAGTTGTCCAAATGAGGTTGGGAGAGGACTGCCTGAGCCAGTAGACCCAATAAAGGGCGAACACTTCCATGGAAATAATTGTTGTGGAGATCTACTGCATCTAAGGAGTCTGCTGAATGTCAAAAAACTGTTCGGCTCAGGCAATTCACCGAAGGGGGTTAGTCCCATTGAATGTGGGGATGTCGAAGTGTGGGTGTTACAGAGGCAATCCCGTCAATGCAGGATCTTCAGGGGCCAATGTGTTGAGGGATCCTAAGGCAGAGGCAGCAGTAGGCGCAGAGTTCTGGCAGGATTGCAAGTTGTGGAGTATGCCCTTAATCGATGTGAATTGCATGGCTTGGGTCTCAAGATGAGAGTTGATGGTGGTGAGGGTTTGTTCGAGGGCTTCCACGCGGGATTCCTTATGTTCCTTTGGTATATGAAGAAGAATTCACAAAAGCTAGAGATTCGTAAGAGAGCGTCGGAGCCGGAGGAGATGCGATAGCTGGCGGTAAGAGGAGGGGAGGAGTGGAAAGACGACTTCACTGTTGCTGCAAGTTAGAAATTGATTGGGCTACCGAGAGGAAATGGCGGACTGCTCTGCTGGACGGGAACGAGTGTTGAATGAAGGAAGCTACGGCGGATCAGACAGGCGCTGTCTGGATCGGACGGAAGCGAGCTGGGCGTCGGAGGGTACGACAATATGGAGGACGGAAGGTCGCGGCGCGAGCGGTCGGAAACGAATAGGACGACGGAAGAGGGGCTTGCTCAGTCAATGCAGGCTGGTGCGCGTCTATCGACGAGGGATGAAGTGTATGTCAGATCGCTGAGATCGAAAAGGATGTCGGCGGCTCAATAGGAAGCAGATGTTGGTCGTTAATGTCGTCGAGAACCGCAGCTGAAACCCAACGACACATGATGCGGGTGGGGAGGCTAGATCGGACCAAATGTTACGAAGGAGAAAATACTTGCACTAAACTAAATAACTGGATACAATCACGAGATCTGCACGGGCTCAACTTCAGGAGGCTACTTCCTCCTAAAACCCCCTCTCCAAGTGAGAGATCTCAAACCTAATAATCCAAAAGAAAAACCTAACTCCCAAGCCACCTCGTTATATAGGGAGGGGGCTCACATATCAAATCTCAAAAGCATATAATTAAAAATAGGAAATACAATAACAATAATAATAATATGCGCATGTGTAACAACATCTCTTGAGGAGACTCCTTGGGAACTATCGAGAAAGAAAACAGGATTTACATATGTTGTTTATCGATCTTGAGAAGGCTTATGATAGGTTTTAAAAGAGATCATATAGAGAATCTTAGAAAAGAAAAATGTAAATGTATCATACATTGACATAATCAAAGATATGTATACAAATTTAGTGACGATGGTGAGTACATCTTGAGGAATAGCCCATAAATTCCCTATCGATGTTGTCTTACATCATGGTTCAGCTTTAAGCCCTTATCTCTTTACCATTATCTTAGATGAGCTCATCGGACATATTCAACAAGTAGTACCTTGGTGTTTATTGTTTGCGGATGATATCATTTTGGTTGATGAGACGCACGAGGGTGTAAATACGAAACTTGAATCTTGACGAGACACATTAGAAAAGAAGGATTTTAGGTTGAGTAAGGCAAAGACGAGATAAATGGAGCTTAAATTTAGCAGTGCAAGAAGGACAGAAGACTTCATTATTAAGTTGAGTTAACAAAATATTTCCCGCAGTGAGTGCTTTAAATATTTTGGATCGATAGTTAAAAATGAAGGTGTTAATAAAGATGTGATACATAGAATCTAAGCAGGTTGGTTGGAGTGGAGAGGCACGTCAGGAATCTTATGTAATCGTAAAGTACCATCAAAAATTAAAGTAAAGTTTTATCGTACTGCAATTAGACCAGCGATGTTCTATGATTCTGAATGTTGAGCAAAGAATTGTGTACATGAGCAAAAAATGGGAGTTGCGGAGATGAAAATATTTAGGTGGATCTGTGGACATACGAGATTGGATAAAATTAGAAATGAATGTACCAGGTATAAGACAGGACTGGCACCAGTTGCAAAGAAGATGTGAGAAGCTCAACTAAGATGGTGATGTAGGCCGAGAGTGGCAAAATTGAATTTACGCGCAAAAATCAATCTCGTCACTTTGAACTTGAAGAAATTCACTAATTCAGTTCGGGTGGAACTCACACGCGCTTTATGAGTCGAATCCTTCACAGGGCAAAACACGACCACAAGCACGAATTTCATAAGTAATATTTATGGCTAAATGATAAAATAAGCAATTTGAACGTTTGAGGCAAACTTAGGATTATTTTAATGGAGCACAAAAAAATAACTAAACCATTAGAGCAAGAGTACCGAAAGCTACGTGAAGGGAATTCGTCCAATCTGAGTCCCGTCGGGCAAAGAGAAGAACAACAACTCCTAAATTTCTCGATTCACCAGGTGGCACCGTGGAAGGACAACGAACGTGGGAGGGTGCCTGAACGGGGTGTCGCAATCGACGACACTCCTCACGTGGAAAAATCGAACGGCTCCCGGAAGGGGTAGTGGAGTCGACGGCGTCGTCAGAGGAGATCGAGGATGCGGTCATTGGCGGGTGCGAGCAGGTCTCGTCGCCTGGAAATGTCAAGTTGTGGAAGTGGGGCTCGCCTGAAGCGTCAGTTTGGAGCAGTCGGGCGGCGGCCGGAACTTGCAGAGATGTGTGTTTTACACTTCTCAACTCTTGTCCGGATTGATTTCCTCTTGTACGGGGCCAATATTTAATAACAGTATTGGGCCTCCAATTTTTTGGGCATGAGATTTTAATATGGCAGGTCTAGTCAAGGAAGGACAGTAAATGTAAAATTTCCTATTACCTCCATCAAAAGCATTATTTTGGCAAGAAATTACATGGCCAGCTAAACGGAATATATTATTTCCTATTACTATTTGCTGCAATTTAAATTTATGTTTTCTCTAAAATAACCTAAGATTGTCGTTAACGCCCTGATTACTAAATTACCGGACTTTTTATTTAAGATCTCAACGGACGGTCAACCTGAAGAACCGCAAATAGAAGCAGTTGTGCAAAAGAAATATATAAAATCAAAATAAGTAAATGCGAAAATAAACAAAGTTAGGATGCGCCGCAGGGCTCATCAATTCCCCCGGAATTGAAAAAGCTCGACCCGACGAGAACTCGCAAAAACTGGAGACAGAGAGATCGTGATGTCGTCGTCGTAACTCGTCAGTGGTAATCCAAGAACTGTTTGTGACATCTCGTCCCCGCAATAAGACCAAGTAGCGTTGGTATGTACCATGGCAAGTGCGAAACTCTAGTACATCAAGAATCTGGTCTACCTCCTCAGTGGTGGTTGTCAGTATTAGTGCTAAGTCTGGCGGTATCTCTGGAACTACGGCAGGGGGACTAGGGCTGGAACTAGGTGGATCGCCATAAAAGAGCGTCGGATTGGCCACGTTAAATATCGGTGAAGTGTCAAACTCAACAGGAAAATCTAGGAGATAAGCATTCTCCCTGACGCGCTTCCGGATTCGGAAAAGACCAAACTTCCTCTGTTGTAGCTTGTGATATGTACCCGAAGTAAATCTCTGCTTCCTGAAATAAGCAAACACTCAATATCTTTCTGAAAAGTATAACTCTTGGCGATGAAGATCGACCATGGATTTATATTTTTCAGAAGTCGCTTGCAATTTATTAGCAATATTTTTATGTGATTCCTTTAAATAATCAATATGAGCTTGCACATGAAAGAAAATACGTTCATGAGATGGGAGGGAGTGGCGATCAAGCAGATGGGATATAGAGAACACGTAAACAATCTCAAAAGGAGATTTATTAGTGGAGCGATTAGTAGAATTATTGAATGTGAATTCAGCTTGTGGCGATATAAGATCTCATTGTTTCGGATTCTCCTCATTCAAACACCTAAAAAGGTCTCTCAAACTCCTATTAACGACCTCAGTCTGTCCATCGGTCTGAGGATGATATGCGTTGCTAAACACGAGTTTGGTTCCCAATCGGGCTCACAGTATTTTTCAAAAAATTCTCATAAAACGGGCATCTCTATCAGATGCAATCAATCTAGAAATTCCATGTAATCTAACAATTTCCTTTAAAAAAATCTTAGTGACGTGTACATCACTCGAAGTTTTCCTACACGGTACGAAATGTGCCATTTTTGAAAATCAATCAACTACAAAAATATAGTCAACTTCCCTTTGAGTGCGAAGAAGTCCTACCACGAATTCCATCGAAATGTCATCCCAAGGCCGCTCATGTATCGGTAAGGGGGTGTATAATCCAGTGTTTTGGGCATGCCCCTTATATAACTGACATGTGGTGCAGTGCCTAACAAATTCGATGACATCACGCTTTATATTCGAACAATAATAACGAGCACTAGCGATATCTAATAATTTGGATTGACCTACGTGTCTGCCTAACCCAGATGAGTGGAGCTCCCTAAGTAGTGTCTCTCAAAGTGGTAATTCGTAGATGCAAGGGGGTGCCCCTAAACAGATATCCCTCACTCACTACGTACTGCGTAGTGGGATCAGTCTCACTATGCTGACACGCGATCCAAATGTCACAAAAAAGGATCAGTGGTGTACAAATCACGCTGTAAATATAAGTCTGTAATGCAAGGTTGAAGGGTGACTAGTAAATGTGATCGATGACCAAGGGCGTTGGCTACTCGATTCGTGACACCGGGTTTATGCTTCAAATAAAAAGTGAACTCCTACAGGTAAGCAGTCCACTTGGCATGACGTCTGATCTCCTTCTGGGAGTTCAGATGTTTTAGCGCCTCGTGATCGGTATTCAACACAAACTCGCGCTAAATCAGGTAGTGTCTCTAATGGCGGAGAGCCTGAACGACAGCGTAAAACTCTGTCATAGGTGGAATATCTAGCCCTCGCCTCATCCAGCTTCTCAATAAAGAATGTTATAGGTCGATCTTCCTAACTCAAAATTGCGTCAATGCATATGATAGATGCATCACAGTTAACCTCAAAATCTTATCAAAATCAGACAGCGCTAATACAGGTATACTCGTGAGTAGCTTTTTAACTAACATAAACGCACGCTCGGCTTTTTCAGTCCACAAAAACAATCCATTCTTCAAACAATCAGTCACAGGTGCTATCAAGGTACTAAAATTACGAATAAATCGTCAATAAAAAGATGTTAGTCCATGAAATCCCCAAGCATAAGTGATCGTCCTAGGGCTAGGCCAGGATTCTATCGCCATGACATTCTCTCTATCAACTCTAATGCCCTCAAAAGAAACGATATATCCTAGAAAGGTCAGGTTATCAGTCATAAAAGTGCATTTCTTCAAATTTATATATAGTTTATTCGTGAGTAGGATATCTGATACTTGCCTCAGATGGGTCAGGTGCTCATCAGGATCGGGACTATAAATCAATATATCGTCAAAATATATCACTACGCATACTCCTATGAGTGGTCAAAACACCAGATTCATCACTCGCATAAAGGTGTTGGGTGCATTAGAGACCAAAAGGCATCACCAGCCACTGGTATAAATCCTCTTTAGTTTTAAATGCAGTCTTCCATTCATCCCTAGATTAAATTCTAAACTAGAGGCATTTACTCTATAAGTCAACCTTCAAAAATACGCAGGACCCACTAATTATATCAAGCATATCATCCGATCGGGGAATTGAAAAGCGGCATTTAATCATAATTTTATTAATCGCTCGGCTATCTACACGCATACGCCAAGTCCATCTTTCTCAGGGACTAGTAGTGTCAGGACGGCGCACAGACTCATATTCTCTCTAACGTGATCCTTCAAAATCAGCTCGGTGGACTCATATGATAATGGGGTATATGAAGTAAGCTAACTCCTAGAATGAGGTCAATGCAGTGTTGTATATCCCTCATCGGGGGTAGCTGATCGGGCAACTCCTCCGGCATAATCTCAGAGAACTTATCAATAAGAGGTCGCGCCATGCTAAGAATGTCTAATGTGGTGGGATTAAAAACGATATCGGATAACATATAAACGACAACACTATCATTCATCTACTCCTGGAATTGGGACCCAGTCAGTAACATGGTGGCGGAGGGGAAGAATATTGCAGAGATAGTGGTAGGCGGGTGTGAAGGCCTCTTTGTGGCTCTGAGGACAAGACTATTTTTCTGGATAAGAAGAACGATCATGCACTCATTGCGTTCGAAGGAGTAAGAAATATTTACACCGTCCGTGAATAATGTGTTTGTCATGCTGCCAAGGCCATCCTAATAAGATGTGACAAACTTCGATAGCAGCAACGTGACACCAGACTGCATCCTCATACGTACTACCTATAGAAAACTCGACGAGGCACTGATGCGCGATGGGAATGGTCGTGCTACTAGTGACTCATGACAGATTATAGGATTTTCCCAATGGTTGCGTCTTCAATTTAAGTTTATCAAACCATGCGCTAAGAAACAAAGTTTTTCATACTACTGTTATTTATGATGATTGAACAAAACTGTCCCTGGATGAGGGCGGTTGTATGAAAAATATTATTACTCAACCACTCATCCTCAATAGAGGCTCGAGGAGTTAGCAGACTGTGGTAAAACACGCACTAGCTGCTCAGGGTGCTCTCCTTCTACTGCTATCTCACTCTCTAACTCAGTCGCAGGGGTCGGGTCAGGATGGGAGTTACTAAGGAAGATCTCATACTCAAGTTCTGACCCACTCTCAAAATCAATGACGGCGACGAAGTGACGTCGCCGTCACTCAGAAGATTTATGACCCGTCTCCATACACTTAAAACATCGAAACATCTCAGGTTGAGGTATAGTGTCTATAACCTCCTTGCCTCTAGAAGGTAGGGCAGGAAGTGCTGGGATACTCGTGGATACTGCCGGTCGAGAGGGTCTGACAATCTTGTATGCAGGAGTGATAGTGTGAGTCGGGTGGCGCCTATCAGTAAACCTGACTCCAAATGTCCGCCTTTGTAAGGACTCCACTCTAGGCGCGACTCGAGATCTCTCCTAGGTCCTTATAGTCAAATAGTTCTAATTGGTCTCTAATGGAATATAATAACCCGTTCAAATAACGGGAGACGGTCATGTTGCCGTCCTGGTGAGAAGAGATTGGCTAGGCTTGACTAGGTCAGAGTGAGGCACATATCACCGCGAGTGGCTCTCGTTGGTCGGGGCAAGAATGGAGTACTAGAAGCTCATTTGTGTACTTATCCACCGTCATTTTATCTTTTTGTAGATTATGAAACCTACGATATAGGTTTTGCAAATAATAGAGTGGGATGTATCTCTTGTGCAAATGAGTTTTGAATTTGTTTCATGTAGTGATCGAGGGCATGCCAAAATTGAACATAAATTCCTCTATCTCCACCAAACTAGAGTGAACTCATTCAGCCTAAGGGGGGCATACTCGACTTGCCTAGCTTGAGGAAATTTCATCCAAATCACAAAATGGTCCATCCCATCGCACCATTCTAAGCAACCCTCGGGCTCTAATTGTCCCTCAAAGTCACCCAAATCCAACTTGACTCCCATGTTCTAACGGGGTTGGTTACGGGATTTGTGTTCGGGGTATGCAAGTTATAGTGGCTTAGGGTTAGGGTCTACTTCGACCACTTGGGCAGGTGTTCGATTTAAGTGCAAGGTGGCCTCTACCGTGTTTACCAATGTGCATAATCCGTTCACTACGTGTCTGAGACCTCCCATAGTGGTGGTCATATTGTTGACCGCTTTCATTAATTCTCTCATACGTTGGGCCAAATTTGCGACACTCGTCTCTAAGTGATCATGCATTTATCCATTGTAAACAAACTGATTTTTTTTAATTTCAAAATATTTTAGTTGATAAAAAAAATTGTTTAAAAATAGAGAGTTTGTGATTGGAGGGAACACATTTATTTTTAAATTTTAAAACTCAAATAAAAATGATAAATTTTTTTATTTTTTTTAAATGTGGGGTTACCCGAGTGGGTAGAAAAATAATTTTAATTTAATAAAATGACTCATGTAAAAAAATTGCTATATGAGAATAAAAAAAATTATTAAAAATAACGAATCGACTGATTCACGATAGGAGTGAATCGAAACCTCTGATACCAAACTGATGTAGGCCGAGAGTGCCAAAACCGAATTTACGCGCAAAAATCAATCTCGCCGCTTTGAACTTACAGAAATTTGTTAATTCAGTTCAAGGGGAACTCTCATGTGCTTTACGACTCAAATCCTTCACGGGACAAACACGGCCACAAGCACAAATTTCATAAGTAATAATTTATGGCTATGCGGTAAAATAAGCAATTCGAACGTTTGAGGCAAGCTTAGGATTATTTTAATGGAGCACAAAAAATAGCTAAATGATTAAAGCAAGAGTACAGAAAGCTATGCGGAGCGAATTCATCCAATCCGAGTCCCATCGGACAGAGGGAAGAACAGAAACTCCGAAATTTCTCGATTCACCAGGTGGTGGGACGACGAACGCGGGAGGGTGCCGAAACGTGGTGTCGCAGTCAACGGCACTCCTCACGTGGAAAAATCAAACGACGTCGGGAGCGGGTAATGGAGTCGACGGCGTCGTCAGAGGAGATCGAGGATTCGGTCGTCGGCAGGCGCGAGCAGGTCTCTTCGCCTGGAAATGTCAAGTTACGGGAGTAGGGCTCGCTGGAGGTGTCGGTCTGGAGCAGTCGGACGGCGGCCAGCACTTGTAGAGAAGCATGTTTTACACTTCTCTGCACCTGTCTGGATTGATTTATTTTTGTACGGGGCCGATATTTAATAACAGCAATGTGCTTCCAATTTTTTGGGCATGAGATTTTAATATGGCAAGTCTAGTCAAGGAAGGATCGTAAATGTAAATATTTCCTATTACCTCCATCAACAGCATTATTTTGGCAGGAAATTACATGGCCAGCTAAAGGGAATATATTATGTCCTATTACTATTTGCTTCAATTTAAATTTATATCTTCCCTAAAATAATCTAAGTTTGTCGTTAACGCTCTAATTACTAAATTACGGGCCTTTTTTAATTAAGATCTTATCGGACAGTCAACCTGAAGAGCCACAAATAGAAACAGTTGCGCAAAAAAATACATGAAATCAAAATAAGTACATGCAAAAATAAACGAAGCTAGAATGCGTCGTAGGACGCATCAGATGATTCGGACACGTACATAAAAGACCATTAGAAGCACCTGCTAAGCGTTGTACGAGTTTAGTCACTAGGCATGCTAAACGGGGTGGGGTAGACCAATAAAAACATGGAATGAAACTATAAGGAAAGACATGATATACTTAGAAATTAGTGAGACTATGACTAAAGATAGGGCACAATGACGACAAAGGTTCCATATAGTCGACCCCACTATAGGGGGATAAAGGCTTGAGTGTTGTTGTATTTCGTTTTGTACTTCAGATATTACCTACTATGTAATGATATATATAATGTTGCTTGGTTAACTTATTTAACAAGTGTCTGTCGGGACTTTGAAATTGATGTTAAACAAGATAGGACAATTATAATTGGTATCAAAGATAGGTTAAGATCATATGACCCAAAAAATTCACCGAGCTTTATGTACTCATCAGAATCATTTCTTGGACATTTGAGTCGTTAAGCCACCACCCATACAATTATATACTAGTGATACGAGATGTTTTCCATAGCTAAGTTCAACATTGAAAATTTAGTTATGTTTAATTTTGGGCCGTGATATACGCACTGCTCCCGTGGATAACCGCACTCAAAATCTCCCACTTTTTTAGGTTTTTTTTCCTTCACCGCACGCCATTTTCTTCAACGCACGCCTCATCGCTCTCACTCGCCCGCCTCCGCATCTAGGGTTTTCCAATTCAATCCGCAGGCGTTTCAGGTCGCCGCGCCGCCGACAAGGACCGTCAATCTCATTCCCTTCTTAGATGTAGCCCGCGACAAGGACCATTGAGCTCATCTCCTTCTTCATTCTCGGCTTCTTCATTCTCGCCTGCAACCAGGATAACGGCGATTCATGCTCAGGTATGATCTCCTCCTCCTTTATCCACACTCTCCACTTTGGTCATTTTGACTGCAACTCCTGTTTGTAAAACCGATGATAATGGTAATTGGGACTGGAGGATTCCGATGATAAATTCCTAAACCTGATTCCTGAATCAAAAAACTACACTGAGGAATTATATTGCCCGCAAATCTCGCCAGCATATATCGATGTGATGAATGTACAGGAAGGATGTGGAGTGTAGTTTTACTGAGCTTTGCTAAGATTTGTTGAGGTTTTGTAGCTTTAGGAATTTATTCTGTATAAATTGTCTGCATAAATCGATGTGATTAATGTTGCGGTTGCATTAAACTTTATTTTACATATGTGTTCTACCTATTTCAGTGCACCTCCTATTTCATATATGTCTCCCTTTACTAAATGTCTTTAAACTTTATAATCACTAATTGTGTTCTACCTTTAGGGTACTTTTTTTGGACAAAGTGCTTCCGAAGAGTCAATGTCTACATCTTTAGAGATAATAGGTATGTACGTACTCACAAAAAACATTGTATTTCAATTAGTTTGTTTGTGCCCTTAATGTTTATATTCTTATTTTGTCATTTAGATTCAAACAAATCATATGAGGAAATGGATGAAAAGTTTGAAATTGATTTGACCAAGAATTTTCAAACCGACATAAGTTTTTGTTCAAAAGAGGAGCTTATTGAGTGGACTCGATGTGTTAGTAGAAGTCTTGGATATGTAATCACTATCAAAAGTTCTCATAGAATTCTTGGTCGTCTCATCTCACGCGTCATACTAGCATGTGATAGAGGTGCTTACTACCGAGAGAATCAAAATAAGAAAGGTTGGGTGAAAAAGGGCGTCCGTATAGCTTCAACCAAGAAATGTGGTTGTTTATTTTCTCTCAAAGGAGTAAAGGTTCCAAATGTAGAAGAATAGAGAGTAGAGATTCTATGTGGCGTGTGTACAACCCCGTGTTCGTCGAGTAGGTCCGCCAGGCCAGGCGAGCGGACCGGGGCAACCAGCCCGCGCCAAAACAGCATGCGGGCGAACTTAGAACGACGAGCCCGCTCTTGCCAAAGCTAGGCGGGCGAGCTGCGTGAGCCGGCCCACCCAGCCCGCGCCCGCCTGGAGTTCGTCGAACTGAGCTTGGCTTTCGTCGAACTAAGCTTCTGAGTTGAGATCAGAGTTCGTCGAACGGAGCTCAGCGTTCGTCGAGCTAAACTTCGGAGTTAGAAACCTGAGTTCGTTGAACTAAGCTCGGCGTTCGTCGAACTCAATTTCTCCAACAATTCCTTCTGTAGTAACAACCCTGGAACGGCCAGCTCGCTCTCGCCAAAGCTAGGCGGGTGAGTTGCGCGAGCCGGTCGATCCGACCTGCTCTCCCATAGGCGATCGGGTCGCCAGCCCGCCTCAGGACAAGGGGTTGTGGACTGCGGCGGCCTGGCTCGCGCTCGCCTAAGGAGGGAAGGCGAGCTGCGGGATCCAGGTCGCGTCCGCCCCAGCAGGGTGGCGAGTTGGGGCGAGCCGACCCCATGTTTGGAAAACACGCCCCGTGGGGTCCAGAGGAAAAATTACCTTGATGCTCTTGTTGGGGGTACCAATAGCATTTTGGAACAGCGGAGTTACATAGTTGGCAGACCCACTTTTGGCTGCACATAACGGTTCAAAAGAGCGGAGATTGGCTATTCGCATGCCGTTTTCAGAAATATATAAATAAACTCAAGGGGGCAGGCTTACTTGTTCCCAGATCCTCTTGCACTTTCTGAGGTATCCTTAGCTCGGCATTTGGCTAAGGGAGTGGAAGCGCTCTAAGATCTTCCGGGTGTGTGGTCGGACATCCACGCCGAGCCCTTGGGTCCGTTCCCCGTTCTCTCCTTCGTTATTAGGCTCGCAGGGGAGAAGTAAGTGTGCGATCACCCCTTCCCCAAGGGTGAACTCCACAGATCAAATTTTCGGTTTCAACAGCGTGCACAATCATGACATTGTTCACTTGGAAGCACATGCTTATGCGGGGAGATTAGATGCATAGGAGGAAAATCTTGTTAGTCAAATGTGAAATGCCGGTGTGAAACCGCGGAAGCGCTCCGATACAGTTTTTGTACAAATTGATAGACAAAACAAGCTATGTCAGTTACAACACAGTGGATGAAAGTAATCAAAAGCTGAAAAATTTATTTTTTGCACATCCACTTGCAGTCAAATTAACAAATATATTTCCAAAAGTTTTTGAACTTGATTGTACTTACAAAACAAATAGATATCGGATGCTCTTACTTTGTATTGTTGGAATGACTTCGATAACAAAAACATTCTTTTCATGCTTTGCATTCTTGTCTGACGAAACGCAAGAAAGTTATGTTTGGGCTTTGCAATATTTGAAGACTTTATTTGCAATCGATTTTTTGCCAACAATCATGATAACAGATTGAGAAGTTGCTTTAATTAATGCAATTGCAAAAATCTTCCCACTTTCAAAAAATATTCTATATTGAGTTCATATAAATAGAAATATTTTGGCTCATTGCAAGAAACTTTTTACCAACGGAAAGGAATTTGAAAGCTTTATGTTTGAATGGCAAAGGGTGATTAAGGCAGTTACAACTAGTGATTTTCACCTATGCTATAATTGTTGTACAATTTTCTACAATGCATTCAGATGTTCTTCGTTATGTGTCATCAACATGGCTAGAGCCATATAAAGAATATTTTATTTAAGCTTGGATTGATAAGTACATGCATTTGGAAAATTCTAACACAAATTGGGTTGAAGAGGTCATAGCCTATTGAAAAAGTTTCTAGAGGTATCTATTGAAAATTTGACAATAGTATGGAAAACCTTTGATCAAATGATAAACCTCCAACATACGGACATTAGAAGATCATTTGGTGAAAGTTGCATTAAAATTAGTAATGATTTTACAGGTTCTTTGTACTCCGAATTGATAGGGAAAATTTTGACACATGTTTTGCACCTAATTAAAGAGGAAGAACATTTAGTAGGCAAATCTGGACATTTCATGAAGGCGCACGAATGTCCACATATAAAAAGATTCACAATGTGTTTGTCATGTGCACATGAGTTATATCCGCATATTAGTACTTCAAGAGGTTACCCGCTATGGTTGATAAATGGACATTGGAAAAAACTTGTTTTAAAGGACAATTTTGAAGTCGACATGGAGAACAACATGGATAATGAGGTTGAAGAAGTTGTATTGAAATTTTATAACTCAAATGAACATCAGAAAAAGGAAGTTAAGAGAGATTGTACATCCAGCATCAAGCCAAACAAATGAACCATCTATTTCACTGAAATTGAACGGAAGGTCGAAGGGTAGTTACAAAAAATTTAAAGAGGAAGTTTTATCAACTAAACGACTACCCTCACATTTCGAGTATGCATTGATGGAAAACGGCCCGTTGGAAACTAAGAAAAAAAGAAGAAAGAAATTGATTTTCCCAAAGAGCACAAGAATTATTGATAAAGTGCGTCACCATTTCACAACATATTGGTCGGAACACATTATTGATGCATTTGACGTGTTGGCAGATGGCCACTGTGGTTACCGTGTTGTTAGTCATGCATTGAATTTACACGGTGATTGGCAACAAGTGAGGAATGATTTATATATGGAGCTTGAAAATCACAGCAATTTATATGGTCGTATTTTTGGCCACCAAATATATGAAAAGTTGTTATAGAGAGTTAATTGAATAGAAACTCCGGCACCATATGACAAATGGATGACAATGCCCGATATGGGCCTAGTTATCAGTTCGTGTTACAACATTGCTTTGGTTCAACTTTCACAACATCAAAATGTAACATTCATTCCACTTCATTCGTCTATTCCGGAGAAATCAAGAATTATTTGCATTGGATTTATAAGATATAATCACTTCATTGAATTGACATTAAAAGAGTGCTCTCTGATACCACATATTGTTCCGACATGGATGAGATATCACGAGGTCATAGCGGAAGATTGGGAAAGACATTATAAATCGCGTATTACATTTTCTCATCCTCAATCCGGGAATACAATATTAGTAGAGTTGGACGATGTAGTATGAAAAGGTACGCTTAATAAGTTCATTGTTTATCTACGTATACTTTCATTAAATATTTATCTAAAAATTTTTCTTTTATTTTTGTAGATGTTACAAGTGAAGAGAAGATTTAATTCAGCGTTCTCTACGATGTTTTGGATATGATGTTTTTGGACTATACTATATTTTTTGAATATGAATTTGGGACTTTGATATATATATTTTGGATATGATGTTTGGACTCTAATATATTTTTTGAATAAAATTTTAGTCTTGTTTTGATAATGAAAATATATTTAATAATTGTTTTTTCAAGTTAAATAATGCGGTGCAAATAACGATTTGCTTGCGGATAGCCTTTAGCTCAAAAGAATGCTTGCGAATAGCGGTGAGTGTGGATAGCCAAAAATGCGGTGCGGATATCAGCGCCCTTAATTTTTTGGCATCGCCTAATCCTTCAGTGTCAGAAGTGATTATTGATAAAATCGTGACCTGTCCCCACTGCCTATAATTCTCATTAGGGCAAATCTTGAATTTGTTGTGCGTTATACGACAAACTATATATCATGTCACTTTTTATAATTTATAACATTTTTCTTAAGCGGTTTGTGACCACAAATAAGATTGACTTCCATAGAAGAAGTATCTCAAGTAGTGCAAAATGTCAAGACAATAACTTATATAGTGTGTGTTCTCGCAATTATCATATTGTGCAAATAATCATACAAGAAAGCATAATTCTTAAGGAAAGCATTGGTCCTTACTATAAGAGAATTCAAAGTTGAATATGCACATTTTAATTTTTAGATTGTTATATGTCACGTGATATGTCGAGTGTTGGGGTCTTATATATGTATGTCTGCCTTGAGTTAGGGTTAAGGAAAATAGATTTCTTTCGTCGTCTACTTGGTATCAGAGCTTAAGCCGCACGATTCAGCTCTCGCTTCTGTCGCGCTCGTCCCCATTTTCGCCGCACTCGCCCCATCCGTCGCATCTTCCGTTGCACTCGATCTGTCGCGTTCGTCACGCTCCGTTCGTCGCGTTCATCGCACTCGTCGATCGCATTCTCCCCGCTCTGTCCTCCACGTTAGTCGCCTTGGGCTTCTCTTCCAGCACCGTCTCCTCCAGCGGCGTTCGCATCCTCTCGTCCATCTCTGCCCGTTTTACGGGCGGCCCTTTGTCTCCAGTCGTTTTGTCTTCCATGGGGGTTGTCAGAGACATCGTTGTCACATCCTCTGGTGTCCTCTAAGGCGGCGCGATCTAAAGGACAATCGTAGGATGTGGTTTCTTCCGTCTTGAGTTCTTCTTCTTGCTAGCTGCCTTCGGACGGTCATTGATGGGTGATTCCTCCGAAATCTCATCTTCTCCCCGCACTGGTCCCTCTGGAGATTCGCCTCGGATCCACAACCAATCTGGCTCCTTAAAGATCATTATTTTTGTCTTGGATGACACATTATCTTGAATGGTCCAGGGTGGCATAGCATGTTATTCGAATTCACCAGCTATATGGACATATTGATGGAACTAATGTTGAGTCACCGCGTGCCGATCCCTCATGGAAAAAATGGAATGCAGACAATTCCTTGGTTGTCTTGTGGTTACTTTACTATGTCTCGTCAAGTGTATCGCACCTACATGCTTCTGGATTCTGCTCACAAGATTCGTAAAATGGCTCATGACACCTACTCTCAGGAAGCCAGCTTGACGCAAATTTATGAGTTCACCTGCCGTGTTTTGGAGCTGAAGCAAGGAACCATGTCTGCCTTTGCTTATAACTCTGAGTTTGAACGTCTTTATCAGAAATTGGATTACTTCAACACCTTTACTATTGCATGCAGTGTCGATGCGCAGGCTCTTTAGAAGGATAAAGACCGTTTTCGTGTTTATGTCTTTCTTATGGGGCTCAATATGGAGTTTGATGTTGTTCTCCTACATGTCATCCACCACGAGCCTCTTCTATTTCTCAGGGAAGCCTTCAGTATGCTCCTCAAAGATGAGAATCATCGTCGCTCTCTTGGTCCCTATACAGACCACTCTGTTCTTGCTGGGATTGGTCGTGGCCCTCATCCTCTTTCCTCCCTTGTATGCGGCTACTGTGGAAAGAAAGGACACATTAAGGACGTTTGTTTTCGTCTACACCCTTATCTTGCTCCCCCTGGTCGGGGATTTGGTGCTCGTGAGAGAGGTGATCACTGTAGTGGTGGTCGTCGGACTGGTGTCCGCACACAGTATTCTGCGCATTCGACTAAAGTTTATGAGGACAACCCCCCCCCCTCTGGGAGCCTTTCTACTACGGAGTTAGAGGCCTTTTGTCGCATGCTGCGTTCCCATTCTAACTCAACATCAGCTGATTTCACTGTTGTGTTTGCTACTTTGGGTATCTCTATACACATGTGTTTTCATCCCATTCCGAGTGGATCATTGACTCGGGTGCGACCGATCACATGACCGGCTCTGCCTCAGATTTTTACCTCCTACACTTCTCTCTCTAGTCGTGATAAGGCTATTGTTGTCAATGGTTTTCTTTCCTCTATTGCTGGCAAAAGAACCATCGCAGTTCTCCTGACTTGTCTCTTTCTTCGGTCTTGCATGTCCCTTCACTTCCCCGTAATCTTCTCTACATTAGTCACTTAACCGCGTCTTTAAACTGCTCTGTAACTTTTTTCCTGATGTTTGTATCTTTCAGGATCTGTATACAAAGTAGATGTTTAGCTGTGGTGGGAACGTTGACGGACTATACTTGTTGAACCAGCCGTTATCTCTAAGTTCTCTCTCCACCACCCGTGCTCTGACTTTGCATGACCATCTTGGCCATCATTCTGCTTTATATCTTACCAAACTATTTTCTGCTTTCAGTCGTTTAATTAAACCATTTACTTGTGGCACATGTGAACTATCCAAACATGCTCTCCATAGTCTCAGTCATATTTCTATTCCTAGTTCTTGTCTGTTTAATGTAATTCATTTTGATGATTGGGGGTCTTCCCTCCTGTTATCTTTATGTGACTATAAATGATTTGTTACCTTTATTGATTGTTATTCTTGTACTATTTGCTTGTATTTGTTAAAACGGAAGAGTGACGTGTTTACTTGTTTTTGTTCCTTTCATTAAATGGTTGTGACTCAGTTCAATGGCACAATTTGTGTGCTTCGTAATAATAATGGTGGGGAGTATGATGATTGGGGAGTGTTTGGTATCTATCTTGCCGAACATGGCATTCTTCACCAAACCACATATGTTCACACTTCCACTAAAAATGGTGCGATCGAATGGAAAAAAAGGCACTTACTAAAGGTTGCTCGGTGTTTGTTAATTGTGATGAACCTTCTCAAATCTTATTGAGGTGATGCGGTTTTGACAGTCGTTCATCTCATTAATCGTCTACCGTCGCGCTCCCTTCACTACGATATGCCTCTTTCTCGTTTATCCCAGAAACATATTGTCCACACCTCTCACATCTCTCCTCGCATCTTTGATTTTGTGTGCTTTGTTCAAGTTCATACCCCGCATCGAGCTAAATTGGAATCTCATTCTCTTAAATGTATTTTCGTTGGCTACTCTCCTACCACCAAAGGTTATTGGTGTTATCATGCTCCTACATGTCGCTTCTACTGCATTATTGATGTTACTTTTCGAGAGGGAGTCATATTTTGGTCCTCATCAGGGGGAGACGAGTAGTCATATTGACGAGACCCTCGACGCTCCTCTTCTCATAATTGCTTCTCCTCATATTCCTCCTAAACATGCCCCAATTTTTTCCTGTACTTCTTTAGTTCCTCCCACTTCTATTCCTCCTATATTATACAAATACTCTCGCAGACCTCGTGTCGCTGACCAAGTACCGTCTGTGGATGTCCCGCCAGTTTCGGTGCCTACTTCAGCTCCAAATTCGGATGATGACCTCCATGTTCCCCTCGCTTTGCGTAAAGGTATTATTGGTGACACCAAATACCTCATTGTCAATTACATTTCTTATTATCGCCTCTCTCGTGCTCACAGAACTTTTATCTCATTTATTTCCTCTATTGTGATTCCTAAGACCTGGCAGGAGGTTGTTCAGATACCTAAGTGAAAACAGACTATGAAAAAAGAGATGTGTGCTTTGGGAAAATATGGGACATAGCAACTGGTGAGTCTTCCCTCTGGGAAATGAACATTTGGATCACGATGGATTTTCTCTTTTAAGCAGAATCACGATGGGGTGGTGGAGCGGTATAAAGCACGCTTGGTCACTCAAGGGTATACCCAAACCCAATGAATTGACTACCAAGAAACCTTTGTCCTTGTGGCAAAGTTGAATTTTATTTGTGTGATTCCCTTTTGTGTTGCTTGTGTTGGGTGGGGGTTACAATAACTTGAGGTCAAAAATGTCTGCTTGCATGGTGATCTGGAAGAAGTATACATGACTATCCCACCTGAATTTACTAAAAAGTGTTCCAATGGAAAGGTCTGTCATCTGCAGAAATTCCTATATGCCCTGAAACAATCCCTAGAGCCTGGTTTGGATAGTTTAACAAAACCATGCTACAATTGGGTTATACTCAAGGACAGACTGATCATACTCTCTTTATCAAGAGGAGAGGAACTTAAATATCGATACTCATTGTATATGTGGATAACATCATCATTACAGGAGATGATCGGGAGGAAATCATGCACTTGAAAGAACAGTTGGGCAAAGAATTTGAAGTCAAACATTTGAGAAAGTTGAAATACTTCTTGGGGATTGAAGAAGTAAGGTCTCGTCGGGGGATCTTCAACTCTCAGAGAAAGTATACCCTTGATCTTTTGGAGAAAACCGGTATGCTTGGGTGTGTTCCTATGGATACACATATTGAGGTTATTTACAAGATTGATGTTGTTACTAGAGGGGAGAAAGTTGACATCTCAAGATACAATAATTGGTTGGGAGATCTATATATTTATCTCATACTCGCCCTGATATTACGTATGTTGTGGGTGTCCTAAGTAGATTCATGCACTCCCCCCAACAACTAGTCATCAGCAGGATGCATATCAGGTATTGAGATACCTCAAGAAGTCTCCCGGAAATGGGATTATGTTCTCTGCAAACCAACCTTTAAAAATTAAAGTGTTTCCAGATGTTGATTGGGTTGGTAGCCAAGACGATAAAAAACCTACTATCGGATATTGCACATTTATGGGTGGAAATCTAGTATCGTTGGAAAAGTAAGAAACAGAATATTATTGCTCGCTCAAGTACTGAAGCTGAGTATAGGGCTATGGCACAATGAGTATGCAAGGGGTTGTGGTTGAAAACAATTCTCCAGGATATGGGACACCTGGTGAATAAAAAAATTACTGTCTATTGCGACAACGAAGTTGACATCAATATTGCTCACAATCTGATTCAACATGATAGGACGAAGCATTTTGAAGTTGACCGACATTTCATCAAAAATCACCTAGACAAGGGAAATATTTGTACACCATTCGTGAATTATCGTGATCAATTGGCCGACATCTTCACCAAAGAACTAAGCTATGACAACTTCATGGATGATACGGTTAACTTGGGAATGATTAATATATACTCCCAACTTGAGGGGGAGAGTTGAATATGCGTATTTTAATTTTTAGATTGTTATATGTCACGTGTTGGAGTCTTATATATGTATGTTTGCCTTGAGTTAGGGTTAAGTAAAATATATTTCTTTTGGCATCTTCTTTCAACACAATTCGGTCGGATTATTTATTACATTATCTTGTCAATTCCTTCTTTTTCGAATCATGTTCCATTTTCTTTAGCATGGTCTCATCGCAACCGTTTACGGTGGTATCTTTTGCGCATATCGATTTCAGAATCATTCTAGTTGTATCGATGTCGGGAGCCTCGTGTTGAAAGACTTTCATGTGCACACTGACCATAGTGGTTTCAATTTCATTTGAAGCGTCTAAATCCACAATATAAGTATGCATTCCTCTTATAATAGAGTTTGATTTAATCATGGGTATGGACTAAATATCAACTAACAAAATTAGATTGATTGTAGAATCAAGTTTGGAATGGCTGGACTAGTCCAGCGCTACGTCTTAAGGCATGAAAGGAGTTTCCAAAATAGTTGCCTTGTAGTTTAAGACAATTATGAGCATCATTATCGGTTATGATGTGTTCTAGTTGATGCACGTCAAAATCAAAAATAAATTTAAGGTTCTACCACTAGTTTGAGAAACTTCAAATGTTTTCCTTAAGAAGTTACTGGTGCCTCTCAAGCTTGACATAGAGATATATGCATAATTTAAACTCATTCCGAGAATTTTACCCATAATCAAATCTTCTACCGCATGACACTTAGAGCATTAGCGGGACTAGTGGCTCAACTGCAGGAGCGTGCTCGAGTTGATATTTAGTAAACATAACATTGTTTTTTGCAGGAGTGTCTCTTCCTTTTGTTATGAAGGATGACGATTTGAAGTTGTGCATCGGCAACCATGAGTCGTATAAGTTTCCCAATTAAGAATAAGTAACCACTACTTAATATTTATGGTTTTAATGACCAGTTTGGAGATTTTTGCACTTTTTCTAAGTTCGATTTAGGATAGGGGCATCCCAAAGATAACTTATAGCACAAGATATGGGTACTACTAGTTCGTAGTCATTTTCTTTCAGAATGAATAATGCTGCTTTGCCCTAATAGATTTGTTGCATAAGAAGTTTTGGGAATTTCCAAGTCAGTTCGTCAGTTTTCTTCGTCGATGACATCCTTGTTCGTTCAAGGAATGAAAGAGAATTTTGCGTATCCAGTGAATATTGTCTTTAAGCAACAATTTCTAAATACAAGTTGCGTCCTTAGGACATGTTGGCAGTAATGAAGGACTCTCGGTGGACCCAAAGAAAATATGAGTAATCAAAGATTTTTTAGAATTAATGTTACCGAGGTCTGTAGCTCTCTTGGATTAGCGGGTTTATTTCAAAAGACTCGTTAAATTTTCATGAAGATGTGATTTTTAATTTGCATATCAAGAAAGTAGAAAGCCTTCAATTGGAAAGTAAAATGCAAGTTAGCATTTGAGGAATTAAAACTCAAACAATGAAGGTGATAGTATTGTGCTTATCTTCAAGCGTAGAGAGTATTTATATTTACAGTGTTGCTTTAGGTAGAGGTGTGTGACGAGTTATTCTGAAGCATAATAATTTAATAACATTGCAACCAAATCATTGAAAGACACGAAAAGAGTTATATCAGCATGGCTTGTAGTTACTTGCAATCATTCGTGCATTGAAGAGCTAGAGGCACTATCTTTGTGAAGGTTATTGTGAGATCTTCATAGATCATAAAAGTTTTAAGTATTTATTTGCACTTCAGGAACTCATTATGAGACAATATAGATGGTTGAAGTTCCTTTCAAATTAAAATGTGGATTCCAAAACTATTTTAATAAAGATAATGTGGTAACATATATGATTAGAATAAGAGGTGTGAGATAGTGCCTCATTTCACAATAGTTAGAATTGGTGCAGAAACTGGATAGATTAGAGAATCAGTGTGGTTTATTGTGTCAGCATGGTTTTACGATCCTATGTTGAATAGAAATTATATGAAATATATAAGACCATATCAAACATTCAATACCTTCAGATTCGAAGATGTTAGATCTTTAGAAGTTATCTAAAGATAGGACATGGAGAGAAACCTATGGTTTAGGATGTCTTTCCCTAATGTAAATTGCAGTCCTATTGTTGATCGCCTATGCTAGGACATACTTTTGAGGATTATTATTACAGGTATTTTATACCTCAGAATAGTATGAAGATGCATGCGAATTTATATATATATGTTGGATGTTGAAAGGAAGAGGAAAATCAAATGTTATTCAGCACCACTCCTGAATATATAAGAGTGAGAAGCGAGTACAGGTGGCGGACAGAAAATATAAATAACGCAACATAACAAATATAGTAATTCAACACTCTCCCTAAGGTTGGGTGTGTAATGTCAGTCATGCTCAACTTGCTCAATATCTTGTCAAAGGAGCACTGACTCAGTCCCTTAGTAAGTACATTTGCAAGTTGCTGGTTTGATATGACAAAGGGGGTACACACCATTCCCCTTACTATGTTCTTCTTAATGAAGTGATTGTCGATCTTCATGTGTTTAGTACGGTCATGTTGGACTGGTTTGTGGGCAATACTAATAGCGGCTTTACTATCACAAAAGATCCTGATTGGACCACCACATTCCACACCCAAGTCCCTCATAATCGACTAAGTTCATAAACCTTCGCATATCCCAAGCGCCATTACCCGGAACTCCACCTCGGCATTGGATCTGGCAACATGCTTCTCCAGGTCATCAAATTTCCCCCCAACAATAGAGCAATATCCTGATGTAGATCGTCGATCATCAATAGAGTTGTCCAATCTGCATCTGTGTAAATTTCTACCGTTAATGGTTTGTTGGGTGCCAGCAGTATGCTTTTACCTAGAAAGAATTTGAGATACCTCAGGACTCTGTATGGAGCATCAAGATGATGTGATCTCGGTGAGTGCATGTATTGGCTGAGAACCCCCACAACATAAGATATTTCCGAACGGATATGAGAGAGATAGATAAATTTCCCCACCAATCGTTGGAAACCTGGTATGTCATCAATCATTTCTCCACTATCTCTACCAAGATTATGATTGGCATCAATTGGGGTGTCAGCGGGTCTACACTCTATCATTCCAGTCATTTTCAATAGATCCAGAATGTACTTTCTATGAGATATAAAGATCCCAAGTCTGGATCTGGCCATCTCAATGCCAAGAAAATATTTGAGAGTCCTAAGGTCCTTGATATAAAAATTACGTGCGAAGAAGGGGTTATGCGTGGAGAAGAAAACGTTAAGGAAATAGAAGGTGAAAGTGTAGTTGTGAGATGTTCTCCGATTTTATATTCGATGAAGGCAAGTGTACCTTATCGCATATAGTATAGGATATTAAGTTCAATATCAAGGTCGTATTACCCGGGGCGATTTGATTACTTCTACTTCGAGAAGTTACTATTATCTTATCAAATAAAAGTTGTTTTGGGCTTGCTTACTAAATTAGAGAAGGGAGAAAGTTTACTTGCAAAAAAAAGAAACGTTAAACGATGATTAAGCGGTAGTACTCGATCTTGAATTTCTTCGACATAAATTAATCAAGAATGCAATAACAAACTTTAACTTAATAAAATAAAGAAACCTTGATCGTGGGGGTTCCCGAAGCTTGAACACGATCCTCTCGGAGAAGTGCCCAACTGAGGTTAGGGAGATCCGACCGAACTCTCGTCCCGTATCCGAATACCTAACGCTCGCTTTAAGTAGTGAACTCCGCTATTGGATTTGACTCCAATCCGGGAGATTTACGTCATTCTCTCTCGAGAGGTGCGTGCAACTCTCTTTACACTTGAGCGTTCACTTCAAACTATTGGCCTCTCGGCTAGCCAAGAATGAAAGCATAAATGAAGAATATATATCGATAATATAGTTTCATTCAAAATTAATCAAGAGTAAATCGAAGGTCTAAATTCTAAAAAGAGAAAGAGAGCTAGAGCATCATAACTGATCAACTCATCCCCGGATCATCAAGATCGAGTACTATGAGGATTTAGTTAATCATTATCGAGGGGGGAGAGACGAAATAGTGATAGGAATCCATTAGAAAAATTAAGCAAAAGAAAAGGAAAGTAGTTGAGAAAGAGAAGAAGAGGAGAGATAAAATTAGTTCAAAACTTCAACTATGAAAAAGTACATAAAAGAGAACTAATTTAACTTGCAACTAGTACATTATAGAAGATTATAACCAGTAAGAAAAAGTTCATAAACTAGAGGAAAAGAAAAAGAAGAAAAGAAGCTAAGAAGAAATGAGCGCATCATAACTTAATCAACTCAATCTCAGATCATCAAGACCGGGTGTTATGAGGATTTGGTTATTCATGAAGTAGTAATGAACAAAAACTATATGAAGAAGATGCATAATAAGAAAGAGAGAAAGAGAGAGAATATCGAACTAATTTATTTCTTATTGCGCAGCAGTCACAAAGAGGACATAAGGACATTACAAAAAGAGTTTCCAAATTGTTAGAAAAGCTCATTTAAGGGCCCATGTTGTTCCTTATTTTTTCTCTCTCTTGTATTAGTCTCACATCATGTATTAGGATTTTTCCTTCCTTCTTCTCCTATATAAGGGTATGTATACTTGTAACTATTACCAAGTGAACATATATACAAGGTTGGCTTTCTCCATTTCTACATGGTATCAGAGGGAGGTTCTGAAGACCCGTGCTTCCGCTTCCGCTTTCTCTTGCGGACTCCTGCGGACTCCTGCGGACTCTTGCGGACTCCACTTTCTGTCCGCCCTGCGGTCTGCCCTACTCGTCTCAACCGCCTCCAGTCCGCCGCGGACTGTTCCTGCTCGCTGCCGGCCTCCCTTCTGCTAGTCGCCCGGCCTCGTCTCTGTCACCGCATGGCGCCTGCTGCTTCAGCTGTCACCTCTGTTGTATCCTTCTCTACGGAGGGTATCACCTGCCTCTCTCCTCATCCTTGTTGGATTGTTGATTCTGGCGCTACTCACCATATCTCCTCTCAGAAGCCCCCAGTATATCTCCAAATGCCTCATCCTGCTCGCATCACTGTGACCAATGGTGACACCCTCCCTGTCCTTGGCTCCGCTGATCTTCAGCTTACGCCAACCCTTTCTCTTTCCTCGGTTCTTCACGTTCCGGGTTCTCCCTTCAATTTATTATCAGTTAGTCGTCTCACACACGACCTTGACTGTTGTATTACATTTTCACCCTCTTCTTTTCTTATGCAGGATCGCCGCACCCGGAGTACCATTGGTCAGGGGCAGCTGGTGAATGGGTTGTACATCTTGGATATCCCACCAACTCTTCTCTCCACCATCTCTACTGTTGATTGGCATTGCCTCCTTGGACATGCTCCCCTTTCGATTCTCAAGCGGGCTCTTCCTGATATCTCTTTACAAGAGTTCTCCTGTGAATCTTGTGTCTACGGCAAACAACATCGTTCCTCTTTCCCCCCTGCCTGTACCAGGAGTACTACTCCCTTGTCGTTAGTTCATTCTGATATTTGGGGTCCTTATCGGCTCCCTAGTATTTTTGGCTTTCGGTATTTTGTCACGTTCATTGACGATTACTCCCGTACCACGTGGCTCTATTTCCTACATGATCGCACTGAACTTCCCTCTGTCTTTCGTGCCTTTTTACTTGAGATGCGTACGCAGTTCGCCACTCCTCTCAAAGTCATTCGCACTGATAATGCTCGGGAGTATACGGGTCGTGCCTTCTCCGATCTCTGCACAGACTTTGGTGTCATCCATCAAACTTCTTGTGTGTATACCCCTCAGCAAAACGGGGTGGCCGAACGAAAAAATCGTCATCTTCTCGATGTTGCCCGCTCTCTTATGTTCCAAATGCATGTTCCCACCAAATATTGGAACTTTGTTGTTTCCACCGCCTGTCATCTCATCAACCGCCTTCCCTCCTCTGTCCTTAATTTTGCCTCGCCTATCCAACTCCTCTATCCCTCCATCCCCTCTCACCTCTCTCACACCACGGATCTTCGGGTGTGTTTGTTATGTCCACCTTCTTGGCCCTCCTTCCGACAAACTTGCTCCTCGGGACGTCAAGTATATGTTTGTTGGCTACTCCCGCACTCAAAAGGGGTACGTCTGCTACTCTCCTACTACCGGCAAAATGGTCGTTTCTGCAGATGTTACCTTCTGCGAAGACCAGCCCTTCCACTTATCCGGCACCACCTCGTCTTCTGCTCCCTCGTCTTCTGCTCCCTCTCTTCCCCGGCCCGTTGTCCCGGTCACGCCATCTGTGCCGTCTTCTTCCTCCTCTCCCCCCGTTCCTCCTCGGGTTCCTCCACCGCTAATTCGTGTCTACTCTCGTCGCCCATCCATGGATGCTCCCGTGACCCGGCTCCCTGCTGCCAGCGATAGCTCGGCTGCGGTCGATCACGCTCCCGTCTCTACAGCTCATCCCTTGACCAACTACGTCTCTCTACATCGGCTCACACCGCCTCTCTACGCTTTTGCCACCTCCCTTTCCTCTATTTCTCTTCCTAACAATGTGCAGGAGGCGCTTCACCACCCAGGATGGCGGGCTGCTATGCACGATGAAATGCAGGCTCTCTGGGCTAACCAGACCTGGGATCTGGTTCCTCTTCCTACTGGCCACACCCCTGTTAGCTGCAAATGGGTCTTTGTCATTAAACATGCAGCGGATGGCACTATCGACCGTCTGAAGGCACGTCTTGTGGCACGGGGGTTTACTCAGCAACATGGCCTTGATTACGAGGAAACCTTCTCTCCCGTGGCCAAATTGAACACGGTCCGCGTTCTTCTCTCCTTGGCTGTTCATCGTCACTGGCCACTTTATCAGCTGGATATCAAGAATGCTTTCCTCAACGGCGATCTCCAGGAGACAGTTTATATGCAGCAGCCTCCCGGGTTTGAGACCACGGGGGAGTCTTTGGTCTGTCATCTTCGAAAATCCATTTATGGTCTCAAACAGTCCCCGCGTGCGTGGTTTGAAAAGTTCAGTAAGGTGGTCTGTGCTAGTGGCTTCACTCGGAGCTCGGCTGATTTTTCTCTCTTCACCCGACATCGGTCAACTGGGACTGTGATTCTTCTGGTCTACGTTGATGATATCCTGATTACTGGCGACGACACGGCAGGAATACAACAGATCAAGGCACAGTTGAATTCTGCCTTTCAAACCAAAGATCTGGGCAACCTTCGGTACTTTCTTGGGCTCGAGGTCGCTCGACGCCCTGATGGCCTTGTGTTATCTCAAAGGAAGTACTGTATGGACCTCCTTCGTGATGCAGGTTATTCTGGGTGCAAACCTGCGGAGACTCCTATGGACGCAAATCACAAGCTCTCGGCCCATAGCTCTGACTCTGACAAGCTACTTACAAATCCGGAATATTACAGACGCTTGGTTGGGAAGCTGATCTACCTTACGGTGACTCGACCAGACATCTCATTTGTTGTAGGAGTTGTGAGCCGTTTCATGCACGCTCCTCGGACATCTCATCTTCAAGCTGTCGAGCGCATCCTTCGATATCTCAAGATCGCCCCCGGACAAGGACTCGTGTACAAGCCATCCACATCTCTATCTCTTGTCGCGTATTCTGACGCTGACTACGCAGGATCTATTGATGATAGACGCTCCACAACTGGATTCTGCACTTACTTTGGTGGACACCTCATAACTTGGCGTAGCAAGAAACAGAATGTGGTTGCGCGTTCCTCTGCCGAAGCCGAGTACCGGGCTATGGCTGCTGTCGTTTCTGAGCTAACCTGGCTTGAAGGCCTTCTGAGAGACTTAGGTGTTCGTCTCTCATCTCCGGCAACCTTATTTTGCGACAGTCAGGCAGCAATTCATATTGCCAAGAATCTGGTTTTTCACGAACGAACAAAGCATATCGAAGTTGACTGTCACTTTATCCGGGAAAAGGTACAGTCAAAGAAGATAGATTTGGCGCATGTTCCTGCTACCGACCAAGTTGCGGACATCCTGACGAAAGCTTTCTCCAGGCCGTTATACTATCAGTTCTTATCCAAGCTTGGCGCCTACGACTTGTACGCTCCAGCTTGCGGGGGAGTGTTAGAAAAGCCCATTTAAGGGCCCATGTTGTTCCTTATTTTTTCTCTCTCTTGTATTAGTCCCACATCATGTATTAGGATTTTTCCTTCCTTCTTCTCATATATAAGGGTATGTATACTTGTAACTATTACCAAGTGAACATATATACAAGGTTGGCTTTCTCCATTTCTACACAAATAAATCACAAGTGTGATAAAAACGATTGCAAGAAAGTTTAAAAACAAAAACATTGAACTAAAAATGCTCTGAACTATACTCTCACTAGCACCTTACAAGACTATCATCTGGAAAATGAAATTACAACACTTGCATGAAATGAAAAGCCAAGAAGGATTGAAATAAAATAGAGAGAGAGCTAAAAACACTTAAAAGGGGCTTCAAGAATCTGATTGGCAGCACCTCCCTCTCAAAATCTGCACGCCCAACCCCTGGAGATGGGCTCAATTTATAGGGATTTTTCGGGTTTGGTCATGCCCCCCGTACACGCCCGGGTCGGGCGTGTACCTGGGGCGTGACACATTCGGTGTAACTTTTTTTGGCTGAAATTGAATGCTGGAGGTGACGGGCGTCGTAGTTGAGGTACACGCCCCGATGTCACGCCCGTGCAAGAAGGGCGTGTAAACTGTGACGTGACGGTGGAGCGGGAAAAAGTCGTGCTGCGGTGATTTCTCGGGACTTGGAGACACGCCTCGTCAACACGCACGTGTCGGTGTTACATGGGCGTGACTGAGGGCGTGTAAACTGAATTTCCCTGGAATTCGATCTCGGACCGATAGCTTCATTCCATCTGGGTTACACTCCCTTGGTACACGCCCGGATAGGGCGTGACCTTGGGGCGTGTAACAGCAAAAATTGGCTGAAAGCCGTGAAAACCTGCAAAAAGAAGAAAACGCATTAGTGACAATAATACATACAAAAGAAGGTCAATATATAAACTTACAATACATGATTTGTGCTTTAAAACCTGAAAATACCCTAATATTTTTGACTGCAAAATGTACTATCAAATTCTCACAATCTTAAGTATTGTTTGTCCTCAAGCAAAGATATAAAACTACCTAACATAAAAAGTGACTTATCCAAAAAGTTTTAATCATACTTACACAAGTACTATGCAAAATTTCAAGTAGGGAGAAGGTGAAACGTAAACCTAAAGCAGTTACTTAAGCATGGTTTAACAATTTATAAACTTTTCTAACGAAAATAAATCATCCAAAATTTTAACAAAATTTTTTAAATAAATTTAAATAAGACAACAAAATGAAAAAGTGTATTGAGTTGTTAATAGATCCAAGAAACATATTATAACTATATCAATCAAATAACAAAAATCTAAATTCAAATCCAAAACTTTACTAATCTACTTTTCCTCTTTACTTACCTAATAAATAAAATTCAAAAACATGAATCAAAAGTGCTTATTAGGATCGAAACGTTTGGTTTAAGATTATGATTAGCAGTGGATTTCAAAGATAAACAAGGAGGCTTTAAAATCACACTAAACCAAAATAAAGAGTTTCAAAAATTTCATCATAAATGAAATATTTTTCTTTCTTTTTTTTCAATTTTTTTCTCATTTTTTTTCAAAACAAAGGCCAAAAATAACTTTTCTTTTAATTTTGAAATTGGCCAAACAAAAGTAAACACTTCTTTTGAGCATACTTTTTCAAAAAGTTCTCCGAATAAATCACAACACAACCCTATCAAAATCATGAAAAATTTTAATGAAACTCAAACGGTTAGTGTGATTAGATAGGTTGGAAAAATTTATCTTTGGTGAAAATGAAATGATAAGTGGATCTATCAATTGAAATCGGAAAAAGGACCAAAAGCGGCTAACTAGGGATAGAAAATTTTTAGGTTGGCAAGAAGGATCAAACGAAAACAAAAACGGCCTAAATCATTTTCATGCTTCTAAATTTATGTAAAGCATTAGCTTTGAAAAATTTCAAAAAACAAATTCTAGATAATAAATGAAGACTAATGAAATTATCTTGAAAATAAAAATAATAAGCGACTTTGATCATTCACATCTACAACACTAATCAAAAGTTGACATTACAAAAATTATCCAAAAACAAAAAGGAAAATAGTGGATGAAAGATTTTTAAGAAAGTAAAAAAAATAAATAATAGAAACCATAATAAAATGCGAGTTTTTAGAAAAATGTTTCATATTAACATGTTACCGTGAATTAGAAACACAGCATGGCGAACATTTTACTTGTGAAACATAATTAAAAAAAACGATGAGAAAGATTTTAATTAGCTAAGTTGTTATAGGGAATTTTGAGAAAAACAAAATAAAAGGCAAGGGGTACTATTGAAATACCAAAATTCGCTTAAACTATTAAGGTAAAAATAGTATATATATATAATACTCTCTTTTAAAAAAAATATATAAAACAAAATTTTGATTTTGATTTTTTTTTGAAGGAGACAAAATAAAGATAAGAGAAGGAAGAAATCCTCCCCCAAGCTTAAAATGGACAGTCCTCAATGGAGAAAGGAGGGGAAGGAGAGAGAAATTAAAACAGAAATGAAAGTATATAATTGAAAAACAGGTACTTCCTCGGATTTATGCGTCGCGAATGTTGCGTGATGCTGCTCCCCCATGCTTGCGCTTTGGAACTTCTTGACATGTCTTCTTTGGACTTTGTGATGGATTCAGCAGCATTGGAGCAAGCGATCGCAGAAGCTTCAACTTGCGGAGCCGTCCGAGGCAAAAACTGTAAAATAAAGAAAACAGAAAAATAATTTGGGTTGCATCCCAAGAGCGTCATTTGTTTATAAAAGTCATTTGAGCTCGACCAAAAAGAATAGTGTCCAGCAATAAGAAGTCTTAAATTATTATTACAGTCCAAATAAAAAAAATAGTTCAAGAGTTTGATAACACTAATTGCTCCGTCGCAGTGGGAAGTAAATCGTTTGGCAAATAGATTTTTAATTGGTGACCGTTTACCTTGAATTCACCCTTATCCGGGTACGAAATGAGAACCGTCCCATATGGCCAAGTCTCTTTAACAATAAAGGGGTCGGACCATCGTGATTTTAATTTACCTTGGGTTCGTTTGGTAAAACAACTTCTTTTCCACTGTGGAGGGTAATGGCGTTTGCACTTTCTCTTAGATTTTGCTCGGTATTGTCTGACAGAGCTCCTTGTTGCCGCTCGGAGATTATCTTTGCTAGCTGGCCCACTTGGTTTTCCAAGTTTTTGATGGACCCGGCAATATTCCTGATATTCGTTTCATTTGTAGCAACGTATTTGGCAAAGACCTCTTCAAGTGAAGGGGGCTTTGCCGGTTGCGGTTGGAAACCGAGTGGATTTAAATTTAAGGGAGGAGCTGGATTGAATGTTGGTTTATGATTATGAGGAGGGTTATGGGGGCGTTGAGCGTTTCCTTGGTTGCTCCATGAGAAATTCGGATGGCTCCTATAACCCGCATTGTAAGTGTTGTACGGTACGTTGTTCGGGTTATAGGAGGGTTGAGGCGTGTTTCCCATGAAGTCAACCTGCTCTTCTATTATAGCGGAATTATTATAATTATTAAGCCAAGGAGGAGTGGCGGAGGAAGCAGTCATCTCCGCCACTTGCTATGTTAAGCGCTCAACTTGGAGGGCAAGATTCGAGGTAGCGTCAATTTCAAAGACTCCCGCCGGTTTGTTAGCCCGCACGCGGGGCGCATTCCATTGATATGAATTCATAGTCATTTCCTCAAAAAGCTCCTGAGCGGCCTCGGGGGTTTTGTTATTTAGCGTTCCCCCAGCGACCGCGTCAATCATTTGTCATGTTAAGGAATTTAAGCCGTTATAAAATATTTGCACGTGTTGCCAATTTGGAAGCGCGTGGTGTGGGCACCTTCGCAATAGCTCCTTGAAGCGCTCCCACGTATCGTAGAGAGTCTCCGAGTCTATTTGCATGAAGGATGCAATATCTGTGCGCAATTTGGCAGTCTTCGCAGGCGGGTAGTACTTGGTAAGAAATTTCCCGTCATCTCAGCCCACGTAGTGATGGACCTTCTAGGAAGAGAGCTCAGCCACTGCTTGGCCTTTGACCGCAAAGAGAAGGGGAAGAGACGTAATCGAATGCCGTCATCTGAGACTCCATTGATTTTGAAAGTATCACAGATTTCGAGAAAATTCGCGTTGTGGCAATTTGGATCCTCGTCCAGGAGACCATCGAAGGTCACTGACTGTTGCACCATTTGGATGATGTTGGACTTGATCTCAAAGTTATTGTTCGCCACTGTGGGGCGGACAATACTTGATTGTTTGTCATGCAGGTTCGGCCGTGCATAATAGGACATAGTCCTTTGCTGGGCCTCATTTGGGTTGGGCGGATTAGGATCCATTGTTTTCGTAGCAGTGTCCCTGATCGACTCTTCGATGTCTAATTGTGATTCCTGATCAGCAGAATGGAGGCGACACAAAGCAGTGCGCTCTATCTCAGGGTCAAAATGAATAATCGAAGAGTTTCATCGGGTCATACACTTAAAAAGAAAGAGAAGAGGGGAGGGAGATAAAGAGAAAAACTATAAAGAGAGCGAGAAAAAAAAAGAAAACGATAAAATTAATAGCTATCCTTTTTTCAAAATATCAAAACTAAACTCCCGGGCAACTGCGCCAAAAACTTGATATAAAAATTACGTGCGGAGAAGGGGTTATGCGTGGAGAAGAAAAAGTTAATGAAAGAGAAGGTGAAAGTGTAGTTGTGAGATGTTCTCTGATTCTATATTTGATGAAGGCAAGTGTACCTTATCGCATATAGTATAGGGTATTAAGTTCAATATCAAGGTCGTATTACCCGGGGCGATTTGATTACTTCTACTTTAAGGAGTTACTATTATCTTATCAAATAAAAGTTGTTTTGGGATTGCTTACTAAATTAGAGAAGTGAGAAAGTTTACTTGCAAATAAGAGAAACGCTAAACGATAATTAAGCGGTAGTACTCGATCTTGAATTTCTTCGACATAAATTAATCAAGAATGCAATAACAAACTTTAACTTAATAAAATAAAAAACCTTGACCGTGGGGGTTCCCGAAGCTTAAACACGCTCCTCTCGGAGAAGTGCCCAACTGAGGTTAGGGAGATCTGACTGAACTCTCGTCTCGTATCCGAATACCTAACGCTCGCTTTAAGTAGTGAACCTCCCTATTGGATTTGACTCCAATCCGGGAGATTTACGTCATTCTCTCTCGAGAGGTGTGTGCAACTCTCTTTACACTTGAGCGCTCACTTCAAACTATTGGTCTCTCGGCTAGCCAAGAATGAAAGCATAAATGAAGACTATATATCGATAATATAGTTTCATTCAAAATTAATCAAGAGTAAATCGAAGGTCTAAATTCTAAAAAGAGAAAGAGAGCTAGAGCATCATAACTGATCAACTCATCCTCGGATCATCAAGATCGAGTACTATGAGGATTTAGTTACTCATTATGGAGGGGGGAGAGACGAAATAGTGGTAGGAATCAATTAGAGAAATTAAGCAAAAGAAAAGGAAAGTAGTTGAGAAAGAGAAGAAGAGGAGAGATAAAACTAGTTCAAAACTTCAACTATGGCAAAGTACATAAAAGAGAACTTACAACTAGTACATTATAGAAGATTATAGCCAGTAAGAAAAAGTTCATAAACTAGAGGAAAAGAAAAAGAAGAAAAGAAGCTAAGAAGAAATGAGCGCATCATAACTTAATCAACTCAACCTTAGATCATCAAGACCGAGTGCTAGGAGGATTTAGTTATTCATGAAGTAGTAGTGAACAAAAACTATATGAAAAAGATGCATAATAAGAAAGAGAGAAAGAGAAAGGGAATATCGAACTAATTTATTTCTTATTGCGCAGCAGTCACAAAGAGGACATGGGGACATTACAAAAAGAGTTTCCAAAAAAATCACAAGTGTGATAAAAACGATTGCAAGAAAGTTTAAAAACGAAAACATTGAACTAAAAATGCTCTGAACTATACTCTCATTAGCACATTGCAAGACTATCATCTGGAAAATGAAATTACAACACTTGCATGAAATGAAAAACCAAGAAGGCTTGAAATAAAATAGAGAGAGAGCGAGAGAAAGCTAAGAACACTTAAAAGAGGCTTCAAGAATCTGATTGGCAGCACCTCCCCTCTCAAAATCTGCATGTCCAACCCTTGGAGATTGGCTCAATTTATAAGGATTTTTCGGGTTTGGTCACGCCGCTCGTACACGCCCGGGTCGGGCGTGTACCTAGGGCATGACACATTCGGTGTGACTTTTTCTGGTTGAAATTGAATGCTGGAGGTGACGGGCGTCGTAGTTGAGGTACACGCCCTGATGTCACGCCCGTGTAAGAAGGGCGTGTAAGCTGCGACGTGACGGTGGAGCGGGAAAAAGTCGTACTGCGGTGATTCCTCGATACTTGGAGACACGCCTCGTCAACACGCCCGTGTCGGTGTTACACGGGCGTGACCGAGGGCGTGTAAACTGAATTTCCCTGGAATTTGATCTCGGACCGATAGCTTCATTCCATCTGGGTTACACGTCCTAGGTACACGCCCGGATAGGGTGTGACCTTGGGGCGTGTAATAGCAAAAATTGGCTGAAAGCCGTGAAAACCTGCAAAAATAAGAAAACGCATTAGTGACAATAATACATACAAAAGAAGGTCAATATATAAACTTACAAGACATGATTTGTGCTTTAAAAACCTGAAAATACCCTAATATGTTTGAGTGCAAAACGTACTATCAGTCCTTCACTTCAAACTCCTTTGCAAGCCTGGATTTCAAGTACTCAATCTCCTTTGTGTCATCACCAGTTATCATTATATCGTCAACATAGACAATAAGGGCAGTCACCTTGTCATGTCAGTGTTTCACGAACAAGGTATGATCAGCGTTGCTCTGCCTGTACCTGAAGGATATCATTGCCCGGTGAAATCTCCTGAGCCAAGCCCGAGGAGACTGCTTCAGGCCGTACAAAGCTTTCTTCAGCTTGCAAACTTTTCTCGCTGACCCTTTTGGAAGAACACAAGGAGGCAGGAACATATAGACTTCCTCCTCAAGATCACCGTGAAGAAACGCATTCTTCACATTCAACTGACTAAGACTCCACCCGTTCCACACGGCACATGAAAGCAATATCCGGATTGAATTCATTTTGGCAACCGGAGTAAATGTCTCCTGATAGTCGATTTCAGTTGTCTGAGTGTATCCTCGAGCAACCAACCTAGCTTTATATCATTCAACCAGGTCTTGGGAGTTCTGCTTCACCGAGAAGACCCATTTACAACCTACAACAGTCATCCCTTTAGGTAGGTGGACAAGATCTCAAGTACGATTATTGTCAAGAGCAATCATTTCCTCCAACATAGTTGTCTTCCATTCACTATGATCAAAAGCTTCCTGCTAAAAACGGAGAATATATATGGAAGACAAGGAGGTGACAAATGCTCTACGTGAAGGAGACAGAGTCATGTCACAAAATGGGAAAGAGGATGCTGAGTAGAAATACAATTACCATTATCAGTACCGGAAGATGGAGCAAGTGGTATCCCAGGTAATGTGGGTAAGTCTTATGTGCTTGTGCCCCGTCATCGGCGAGAGTAAACCTGCAATGGGGGAGGCATGGAAGGAAGAGGCACCACTGGATCACTAGGGATAGGTGGAGGAAAAATAGGCAAAGGAACAGAAGCAGGAGGAATAGGCAAGGGAATAGAAGCAAGGGAACTCACTTCCCTAGTACTCGTCTCCCCCTGAAGAGAGGTCCCATAATAAGCTTTAGATTCCCGAAATATGACATCCATAGTGACAAATGTCCGCTTGGCGATGAGATGAAAGCACGTATAGCCTCTCTGGGTGGGTGAGTAGCCAATAAAAACACAGCGCATAGCGTAGGGGTCGAGTTTGATTTTGGGATGAATGTGCACAAAACACACAAACCCAAAGATGCGAGGCGAGAGAGAAGTGGGACTAACCCCGAGAGTGGCTAGAGGAGTCAGAAACCCAAGAACACGAGTAGGCATGTGATTGATGAGATAGGCAGCAGTGAGCACTGCATCACCCTAATAATATTTTGGGAGGTTCATTCGGAGGAGACATCTGGCAACCTCAAGGAGGTATTGATTCTTGCACTCGGCAGCCCCATTTTGAGCAGGAATTTAAGCACATGAAGTCTGATGTATGATATCAAGATCACTCGGGTATTTCTCAAAACATGAGTCCATATACTCACGGTCATTGTCACTACACAAGACCTTAATGATAGCACTAAACTGAGCAGTGACCATCTTATGAAAGCATTAAAAAAGAGAAAGTACGTCACTTTTATGCTTCATCAGATATACCCAAATATAACGAGAGTAACAATCAATAAATGAAACAAATCAGGAGCAACTAGAAATACACATGGTAGGACTAAGACCCCAAACATCAGTATGAATAAGAGCAAAGGGAACAGAGTGACGCGGATACATAAGAGGAAGAGAACTGTGATGATGTTTACCAAGTTCACACACATCACAATGAAACCATTAAACCGAGCAGTAGACATAATAGGAAGCAAAAACTTCATAGTAGAAATGGGGGATGGCCAAGACGACAGTGCCATGCATCTATATCAGAGAGCCGATCAACATGATGAGCCTTTGGAGACTGGATGAGGCTAGAGCAAGATGAGGTGGAAGGGCCGAACAAATATTGCCCATTGCACAGTCTACCCGAGTCAATCACGGTCCCTGTCTTCAGGTCCTGAAAAACACAAGAGGTAGGAAAAAAGTTACTGAGCAGTTCATAGAGTTAGTCAAATAACTAGTAGACAGAAGATTTTGAGTGAATGCAGTAACATGAAGAACAGGGGAGGGAGTAAGAGAGGAGCACGAAATAGAACCCTTCCCAGCAATAGGGGAGAGAGATCCATCAGCAATGCTCACTTTGTCTCGGCCAGACAAGAGAGTGTAGGACACAATACCTGTGGCTGACCCAGTCATATGGTCAGTAGCTCCTGAGTCAAGAATCCACTGAGAAGGCAGGAGTGTGGAAGCAGAATGAGCACCTGGGGGCCCAGGTGGGCGTAGGAAGAGGATGATGGCCTGGACTACTCAGCAGGTGGACCATGCGCCAAACGACGAAAAGCCAGGAAATCTCCAGTATAAAGAACAGGGGTAGCAGCATATGAATCCAGGGAGTGAAGAATAGAGGTGTTCTCACGGCATCAGACAAGTGGTCAAATTTGGACAGAGATGATCTATTTTCGGAACGACCAAAACAACGGCCACTACGAGGCGCAGGGCCGCCTCTGGTAGAAGGGGAGTCATGAGGCTTGAAGAAAGTAACAACCTTCGACATAGAAAACCTCGAATAGAAATCGAGGTGAAGGCACACATAACCACAAAGGGTATCACAATATAAGAGACGCCTACATAGAAAGAGGGAAAGGAACCATAACTTCAATAGTGATGGAAGGAAACAAAGGAGGGAACGTTGGAGAGGGGAAATCAAGAGCCCATGGCACCGGCGCCCATAGAGGACGGGAGATAACCTCCCGCTGGTTGCAAAACGGACAAAACTATTGGCTGGAGCGCTGGAAGGAGCTACTGGAGTCGGCGGAAGGTGTTGGTGCGGCTAGAAGGGGCTGCGGAACTAGTGGCTAGAGGCATTGAAAGGAGCTACTGGAGTCCGCGGAAGGTGCGGGTGCGGCTAGAAGGGGCGGACGACACAGACGCGCTGGAAGGAGCTAATAAAGTCGCCGAAATGTGAGGGTGCGGCTGGAAGGGGCGGACGACACAGGCGCGAGCTTAGGCGGACGCGGTTGTGCGCGCAGGAGCGGAAGAATAAGTGATCGCGAGAGGAATCCACATCGGCATCACGATCGGAAGTGGTGGCGAAACCGCGGACGGAAACGGAAGCGGGATCGGGAAATGTCATTGGTATCGGGAGGTACGAGAACCCTAAGGCTCTGATACCAAGTTGGAATTTTGGGAAGAAAATAACAAAAACTTAAATTAAAAGAAAAGAAGAAGTGGAGAAGAGGGAGAGGCGGAACAAGCAGGACTATCTTTAGGGATCACATTGTTGCAAAATTGTTTCAGACGGGTTCTTTTTTCAAGATGATATATAACAAGCCTTAGCATAATTGCTATTTATAGTCTTACAAAACTATTAAAAACTGATAGAATATTACATGTCATATCAAAATGGCGCACCTTTTCAACAATGCCCATGCTACCATACTGTAGCAAGCGGTGGGATCAGGAATGCCCATCTCTTTTTTCCCTTTTTTGCTGATTTCCACTGATCAGCCAATCGGTGGTAATGCCCATACTTTGACTTGTCAAAACATAGTAGATGAGGTTTATACTTTCAAGTTTCAACACCGTCTCGTAAGCCAAAATCTGCTGCAAAAAAACTTAGTTTCTTCCATAGATGTTGATGGATCTTGTTGGAAGGAGGTAGGAGGATGCAGTCGGGTAGGCGAAGTGGGACAGAACATGTAACGGCCCAAAACCCGCCACAATTTAATTTCATTCTTTCTGAGGGGTTTTCTAACATAATTATACGCAGTCGGATAATCAAAGAAGTGTACCAGTGAAAAACATAACATCACATTTCATTAATATACAGAATATATATACACTGGCAGGGACAAAAGTGTCTACATTTGCTACATTACAAATATCTAGCAACAGTACAAGGAATAAACTCATGCTAACCCGTGGACGAGCCACATCTTCAACTGGTCTTCGTTCTGCATCTTCCTGAGCCCGTCTAGCGGGGTCTGGTACGCTGGTGCTCGGTTCCTACAACAAATGAGGAACCAATTAATTTTGAAAACCAAGTGAATTCCTTACCCTTACCAGTAGCTTCGCTCTGCAAGCAGACACGAGAGTCAACGGCAATGAAATCTATATGAACATATTTCTATGCTAAAAACAGGTAAAAACACAATTCTATATCTGAATCAAGCGATCTTTCCTGTTATTCGTAGTTTGTTTCTCGAAATTCTTAGGGTCATTCGAATATCTCAATTATCCGGGTTCGTCGACCCTTCATCTCATTATCCACTTTAAGGCGCTTCTACGCGCTACATACTTCAACGCCTCCTATTGGATTCATGTCATAATCTGTAGGAGTTCGACCCCCCCTACGAGGTGTGAGAGTTCTACCCCTCTCACGAGATGTAGGAGTCTGAAACATTCCCACCTACAAGGCCGACCCTTAGCATTTCGATGCTTCGATGCGTCGACGCGTTCTCCATTTCAATTCAATTTCAATCATTTCGATTCGTTCAATTTAATTCAAAATATGATTTATTTGTATTTGGTTCCCCTCAGACTTTTATCGCTCGCTAAGTCACGTTAGCATTTTCGGCGATTAAGTTCACAAAAGAGGAAAAAACAGTAAGGACTCACCCCAACTTTTCCTTTGTCCTTGTCCTTCGCAGGGTTCACGTCACGTCTATCGCCGGACGTCCATCCTCTGCAGTATCAAAATATCATTTACTTTAGGGTTGCGCCATAAATAGTTACGAGCGGACTCTTACGACGGTCACAACTACAACCTCTAGGAGTTGTCTAGGGAAGGATTAGTGTGTGTGATCAAAAAGAGGGCACACCATTCAGCCAATAAAAAGAATTCAATTAATCACAATGTCTATCCAAGTTGCTCCAATGCACAGCCGCAAGGGTTGTCACGAAGGCAACACTAAGTGTGGAAACCCTTTCGCAAATTTCCTCCAAATGATATGAGGAAAGATCAGAAGTTTTCAAAAATTGAGTCACAGTAGTACACAGCACAGAAAAGAACACACCAGTTTATTTCTTTCAGTTATTTATTTACACATCACATGACAACAAATCTAAGAATAGTAATATATACAATAATCGCATTCGCAGTTTGGATTTGTGATTCGATGATTCTCCTGGCATTCCCCGATACCGATAAAAATCTTCAACCATACCTTCGCCAGCTCTTCCGGCGGAATTCTCTGTGGTGCGCTGGGACTTGCTCCTGTTGACTAAAAACATGTAAATCAACTGTCTTAGTCATACAAATATGACTATGTGAGACAATTATTTCGTGAAACAGTTCTACATGCAGAGAAAGGGGGTATAGCAATATGCCTACAATACAATAAATATAGATATATGTTTTCTTCCTGAAATTTCTTCCTGAAATCTCCACCCTTTTAATTACATAAAATAGGAAATACTCAGGTATGCAACTTTAATTGGCCACACCCCCGAAGGGCGAAATTGTAGGCTCACCCCTACTGGTGAATCCATCAGTAGATGCCTCTACATCATAGGATTCAAAACCTTTGTATTTCCTTATGCCGGATTTTATGTTTTATTATCTTTATTGAATGAAAAACAAAATAATATATAGGAGTTTTAAATATTCCCCTCAGAAAATATTTGTATCGCTATAATTTTTCCCCTCGCCCAGAGTTATTTGATTAGCGATTATTTCATTGAGTTTTAAACTCATATGCACAGGCAGTGTCCTGGAAAATAACAAAAATAATAGGAAAATACTTGAATAAACATAATTCAAGAAATAAGATACTCACCAACACTTTACCCTTATCCTTTGCTGTATTATGACCCTGATTATCGCGGGACGACATCCTCTTTTGTCCGAGTCGTGGAAATCACTGAAAGAATGCATATAATTCGGGTTGCGTCTCGTTTTACTCATAGGATAATACGAAAGGATAATATGGAAGTATAATTTGGAGAGTCAAAATCGAGAAACCGGGAAAAATAAGAGGAAAAGACGTTTAAATCATAAAATCATCCCTCAATTAGTGTTGGACAGCCACAATATAACTTGAATGGGCCAAACCAGCCCCCGAATGGACTTCCCGTCCTCTTTACCGGCTGTCCAGCAACTAATCAGCACAATTAGTAGCAAAAAGTAGCTCAAAATTCGTATTAATTGACCACGAAACAGCCACTAAACAGTTATTGAAAACAGCCCCAAAATCTGTGCGTAAACCAGTCATAAAACAGCACAAATCAGCCATGTTGAGGAATAAGTATAGCAACTAATCAGCAATGACTTCTAAAACAGGAATGAGAAGAGGGGGAGAAGCATGCTTACAGCGGGAGAGGAAGGAAGAAGGATGTTACGCAACCGATCCTTGACGGATCGCCGGAGTGTAGCAAACTCCTTCCTAGAACTCCAAAGTAGCTCAGCTCAGTCCAGTCAAGGGCACCAGGAGGAAAGCAGCAGTGGCTAGAAAATGAGAGAGGGTAATAAGAGAGAAGAGGAAGCTCGGGAGCAGCAGCCAAGAGGAACAGCAACAGGGCGGCAGCAAGCAGTCTTGGGAGCAACAGGTAGGGGTAGAGCTGCAGCAAGACAGCAAAGTACAGCAGTTCGGGCAGCAAGGAAGTAATAGAGGAGAGGGAGAGCAGGTGGATGAGGAGAGTCAAAATTTCCCCCAGTATTTAAAGAGTAGGGGCGATGAAGAGGCAAGAAGAAGCCAAACTAGTTTTATTAACTCAGCTAGGTGTCACGCTATCCATTAAACCAACCGCCAATTGTCCAAATTCAAGTCAAATGTCAAACCTCAAATGTCAACATACCATCCAACACAAGCCAAATTTCAGCCAGCAAACATATCTAACATTCAGCCAGCACAGCCAGCTCACACCTCAGCCAGCATTATCCATTTTTCCATATCCAATATCCAGCAAAACAGCCAGCCCACCATTAAAGGAGCAAGCCCGGCCAGCCCATATAAGGATATAAGCTCACTAATAAGCAGCCAGCCCACATAAACCAAAAAATCAAATGAAATCAAGTAAAATGGAAAAATGTTATTGGCACTCCCACAAATAAAATCAACTGAATGCGCAAAAAGGAAAAATCTTGAGAAAAATAAAGTATCGTACTGCCTTTACGTTATCATCATTGGGGATTGTAAAAATCAAACATTATAATATGCGGTGCGTCATATTTGGTTCGTCACACTAAGGGCTGCGAATAGCAGCAAGCAAGGTGTCAATCCCCACAAAAACAGCCGGACAGCTAATACCCAGCAGCCCAAAAGTACAAAAACAGCCCCCAGGTAACCCTCAACAATACAGCCGGCAACAAGGGTTTGCAAGGGGTCAAGACAAGACGCCTAATGAAACTCTAACCTCATTTCTCCCAAATTTAGCTCATATTCAAGGTTTAGGGTTTGGAAAGTTATAAAGAAATTTTTGAGTTAGAAAGGAGTGAATCAAAACCAAAACCCCAAACCCTAGGGTTTTCATCCATCATAAATCTGTACACAAACTTTGTGATCAACACAAGAGGAGTGGAGGGAAGGAGATTACCTTCCGAAAGAAGAAGAAATCGTGCGAAACGGAGGAGAATGGAGGCGGCTAAAGCGATCGGCGCAGGGGCGGCTCCGTCGGTTTCGTTCCATCGAGAATGAAGAAGACGGAAACAGCACAGTGATATATCGCGGGATAAGACCACTGCTTAACACAGGCAGCCAGTCATCAAACCGGTACAACCGGTTTCAAATAGTGCATAGCCAAAACCACACTCATACTCAGCCGGTCCACCCTCATAAACCCCAAATCAAAGCAAGCTCAATCCAAAATCCGGCCAACTTGAGCCATTCATAATGAAACGAAACCGAAGCAGTTGTCGCAAATAAACATAAAATTATCCGAACATCAAATTTAAAGTGCGACGTCAAATCAGCACTGAAATTATATTTCATCATCGGGGAATATTTCAAAATAATTGCATTTTATATTCGTTCGAGTCTTACAGAACACATACGCACCACCACAGGGATATTCCATTTTTTTCCGGGCCCACTCGTCATGATCTTGCATAAATCTGCACTACAAACGACGCCTCCACAACAAGATGAAACATCTCACAAGAGACCTTGCAAGGTTGAAATTGTGAGACAGCCCATACGAGTCACCGGGGATATTCCGCATTTTATCGGACCCTCTCGTCATGGGCTCGCTGAAATTTGATTTCACAAAAACTTCCCCAGCGAGATCAACCAACTAACACAATCTGGCTCTGATATCATGTTGGATATTGAAAAGAAGAGGAAAATCAAATGTTATTCAGCACCACTCCTGAATATATAAGAGTGGGAAGCGAGTACAGTTGGTGGCCAGAAAATATAAAATAACGCAACATAATAAATATAGTAACTCCAACAATATCAAACTAGTGATTTGGGCTACATGAATATGTTTGAATTTGTAGATGAGCGTGAAGTATGCATAACAACAACACTCAAGCCTTTATCCCACTATAGTGGGATCGTCTATATGGAAAATCAAATGTTATTCATTGATCTACCCCTCCCTCGTTTAACATGCCTTGTGAATAGACTCTCACAACGCCTAACAGGTGCCTCTAATGGTCTCCTTTGTACGTGTTCAAACCATCTTATTCGAGCTTCCCGCATCTTCTCTGCAATTGGTGCTACTCCTGTCTTATCTGTTAAAAATAGAATGTTAAATGTCAGGAGGTAAATTACAATCACTTTGCATTCCTTACAAGGAAGCTTGAATAAATGTCAGTGGAATTCATTCTTGGTATGCACAGATTTAACAAGAGAATAATGTTGTGTGAGTTATCATAAATCAATTGACCATATGAATGGTTTATTGTTCTGATAGAAATGTGAATCAAGCCCAGTTAGTCTATATATATGTTGATAAGGTTGTCAGCCTTCATGTTGTGTTCCAAAAGTTGTTCTTATTGACAAGATGGTAAGATTCACCTATATATTGGAGTTATGTAAGAGAGTGGTTAAGTAAAAAAGTTAAAGTTTATCACAATCAATCATCCTCAGATAAATAAAGAAATAGAGTGTGCCAATGGAATCATATGAGATAAGTTGAAGAAAATCATTTTGTACCTTCAAAGTAAGTGAGGGTATGCCTTGTTGGTAAAATCTTTCAATAATAATAGTTCCGTGCTAGTTTGGTATGCCACCTATTGAGGCACTTTATAGTAGATTTTGTTAGATACCATCGGGTAAGAATGAAGAAAAGATGTTAAATAATGAATCTCGGATTTAGAAAACCCCATATTGATTAAAGTTCATTCAAGAACGCATAAGGATAGCTCCTAATGCGGGGAGATACTTGTCCTCAAATCTCTATTTAATATCAGTTCAACGAGTAATGGGGCAGTATCCTCCCTCTCTCTAACATCCTTTTTAAACTAATCCAATAAATTTTTGCTTGCCCATGAAGCTTCACTTAGGCAAACAGGATGCGTCATTCATCAGATATCTCATACCACTCAAAATAGTGGTCCATGTCTAAGAGTCAATCTCAAAAAGCCTTTGGGTCGACCAAAACGATATAGGTTCGGCTCCACCTTTTCGGAACCAGAAATGACACATAAAATCGGAGTACACAACCATACCCGAACCAATAAGTTTGGTATGACTCCAGATCGATTCTCGGTTCCACCCGGCGACATAAATATAACTCAAATGCTTATAAACTTTATAAGAAAATCATCTTCCTATGTGATGTTTTACATAAATTTTATTTTCCTCTATGTTCTTTATGTTCGACAATAAATATATAGAATATTGTTATAAATTCAACTTTTATTGAGTTATATTGGAAAATCAAATAAGATTACTTATTTTGACTTAAGATTTATGTGATAAGTAATAGGCACTCAACTCTCAAGTCAATTCTCGGGTACCCGACCGCATGAACGGAGAACTGATCCAAAAGGTCGGTGCTCAATTTTTTAGAGCCATACTCAAACATAGAATCATTAGAACCGTCTGAATTGATTGCTTCAGTCTGGTTCCCTATCGGTTCTAGGTTCCATGGTTAGTTTTGAGCACCCCTAGTAAAAGGGGTGGTTGATTGGAAAAGAAACAGTTGTTGTTTGGGGTGGCTTTGAGGTGCGGCGGCTAGAGATTTGAGGGGGGTGAGGTGTGGCTGGTCTTAGGGAAAAGGGGAGAAGGGCGGGCAACACTACGAAATAAGGGGAAACAAGGATAACTTACAAAGGAATCCACACCTTGAGGTTTCATAGAATCTGCACCACGAGAAACCACTGAATTCCAAGAAAAAAGGCATCCAAAATCTGTAATGAACCCTAAATCAGCCCACTTCACACATATTTATATTAAACCAACCTAAAACAACCATCATGGACTGCAATGATTGAAGGTACATGATAATTGTCTGATCTCTCTAAATAAAATACTTTAAAAATATTGAAAAATACATTGAAATGTCCAAGCAACACTCTAGCCACAACAAGGGCTCAGAAATCAGAACACAGCAGAATCGTAAGACTCACAAGTAACAGTATAATCAAAAAATCAATAAGAACACATCGTCAATACAGTAGAATAGAGTCATCGAGTGTAGGGGCACAGCAGATAAAAGGAGAGAGTTAGAAAGCACCATAAAATCTTTAAGAAATTGTCCACAACGGAAAAGAAAGGATCTTTGGTCCCAATCCAAAAAATCAAGTATAATCAAAATTGACGAGCGTAGGAAAGAAACCCAAAGGAAACAAGAAGCCGGGAAACTGGAGTCAAGAGGTAGGGCACAAAACAACTCGGAAAAAAAAAACAAGGCATCGTTTAAGGTCTTAAGTTGTCACTGTCTTAATTTGAAAAATCATATAACCTCGGTGTCGATATATCAAAAAACGATATATTGGGAAAAAAATGTCGACTTCGCGTCATTTTATCTCATAATTGACATCCTTGGTATCGAGGACTGCGGCCAGAAAATTAGTGGATCAGTCACGCAAGAATCATGTGGTGCAATCTTCTCAGCGGATGTCGAAGCCACCGACAACATTGTACACTCTCAACGCTCACCCTCTTCCACTCCATCTCCAGCCATCATCTCCTCCATCGGCCAATCCTACAGCAGCAAGCAAGCAACTTATGTCAATTACTCCCCATCCTTCAACTGAACCTACTGCTTCCGCCCAACAAGGTCATCACCCATTACGTTCCTAGTCCTTCCCTAAGGAATGTAAACAATAGCCCCGAGCTACGTCGACCCTTCCCTTTTCGTCATCTTACATACCAGCCCACCACCACTGCTACCCAATAGTCGTCGGACAACCTCAACTACTAGCTCGATCCCCAATACCCGCTTCATCCACTAGCTTGACACTCCATCGCAAACTCCACCACCATCCACAAGACTCTTCACACCACCATCGGCTAGTCTTCCTCCTTCTCGGTAACTAATTGAGCCCCCTCACTCCTCCACCCCCAATAGCCACCTAAATTCACAAATCCCCAAATCTACAAACCCTAAAAATTCATTGACTCCCCCGCAAAGCCACGCATCCAAACCTACATTTTGCTCCAATCCCCACTTAAATTTATCAACTATAAAGGTCATGCATCTGCCCCGATTGTAAGGTGAGTCTTCTATAATTAGTTTCACTTTACTAGCGTTGTGCATATATTTATTGTCCTAGATCAACAAACTTCCAAGGATCATAGTAATTGACTACACTAGTACAGACTCAGGTATGTTAAATTGGCATAACCTTATAGCTTACAAGTTAAACATATGAAACCCACATATCTATAGCTCAAAAACCTGACAAAAATAAAGGGTGAAAGGTCTATGGATGTGCTGCCAAGATGATCAATGTACACAGCCTTACCCCAAAATTTTAAAGGGTTAATTCGAAGATTTGAACCCCTAAATTCAAGACAATAAAACAGACAAACCATTACCCCAAGTCTAACCACTAAACTTCACAAACATATTGAAGTTAATTTCAAGCTGTTCATTTCTATCGAAATGATGACCGTTCAAATATTGCACTCTACTTAACTGGCAGAAGGATACGGTGATGCTTAGGCCAGTGCAAGGAAAATAAACTTTAATAAATGAAGAATAAAAATAACGAACAGATCATGTGATACCAAATTATATATAAATAAACCATACAATCATTTCAATGTAAACAATTGCAAGCAAGCAAACAAACCTGCTCCTCTTCCTTTGACATGTGTTGATTAAGCGATGTTTTTACGGCTCCTGTACGTGAAGCAAATTCTCTCCGAATTCTATCATCACCTTCCATGTCCAAGCTTAATAGGTCAAGCAATTGACCAAAGAGGTCATTTTCTCCTTCATGCTCGAGAGAATATGTCCGAGCCACATTCTTCACCCTGATATCAAGAGCTGGAAAAACAACCTAAGTAGAAGGAGAATTTTATCATAAACTGCTTTTAAATTTAATCATCAATAGCATTATACTAAGCTATTTTTCATTAGTTCTCGATGAATATTTCCTGAGATGTTTGGTATAAACAAATCATCTTGAACTATATTTATCCATCTTACCTTAGGACAACAATTTCATGGACCCAATCCTTGAATACTAATTAGTTCTACATTGTCTAATTGATGCATTTTCTAAGATCCACATGCTCAAACCAGCAAATTATATTTTTCTATTATCTTAATTCAATAAATGTCACTCTCAATGTTCATCTAATATAATCATTCTTATACTTTCTAGCTTTATCATATTAATTTTAGCATTCTCATTTAAGGATTAGGTAGGATATAGCCATTCTCATACTCAACAGAAATATCAAAAAATTCTTTACTTACCAATATTCTGATGCATACAACATCGTCAGTCAAATTGCATTTTTATTAAATTTGTAAGGGTGAAATGGGAAATCTTAAAATTGAACACCAAAATGTGTTTATTTCTTTATATAGTAACCCCCATGTTATGTTGCATGACAACGCCAGTTATCCTTAATTTATGTGTGTTAATTTTTGTCGCATTTTACCCATATGTCTTAAGCCCAAATGAGGGGCATGTTGTGAACCTATTTATATTATGTGGTTACACCTTGTTGAGGAGGCAAAAATTAGAACCAAGAAATCTCTCTCTTATTTTCTTATCTCCTATCTCTCTCTCTAAAACCCACATAAGAAACCGTGAGTTTTGCCCTAGCCGCCAACCGCATGATACCGTGGTCTGCTCGACGCCACTCCGCCTTCCTCCTCCACCATTGCTCCTCCGCCGGTTCACGATCAAAGGGGAAGGCCCAAAACAAACTGGTATCAGAGCCAGTCGTGGGCCTCTCCATCGCTCGCGCTTCTCCCGTGCCGGTACGATCCCCAACCCAGCTGCGCAAACACACACACCCCAGCTCATCGGCTATTCTTCCGGTGATTTCTCCGCTCCAGCACGCCCTCCCAGCCCGTCGGCTCCAGATCCGCAGTCCAACACCCACGCTGAACCTTCAACAGCATCCGTCTGACAGCTTCCTAGCTCTGCAACCCCTACCCAATGGCCCCTTTCCTCCGTCGGCCTCCTTCCAACACCACCAGCCGTCTATTCGGCCCTTTCCCAGATGGCGGATGCTCCCCCCTCTCTTGTCGAGCTCATAACACTTCCAAACCATGTTCGCAACTCAGAACGCCAAAATGGACGCCCTCAACGCACGTTTGGATGCCCTACAGGTGATGCCTTCTCCTTCGTGCTTGCACACGGCCGATCACCCTTCGACAAGCCGCGTGGATTCCGTCGCTCCTACAGGCGCGGGCTACCCCGCCTACGCACGAACTATTCGGATGGATTTTCCCATCTACGAGGGTTGCGAAGATCCTCTTCTTTGGCTTACCCATTGTGCTATTTTCTTCGTCAAGCAGCGCATGTCCGAGGAAGAACACATCGGCATTGCCTCCTTCCACTAACTTGGCTCAGCGCAATTGTGGTTCACTTAACTTCTGCGGGAACACCCCAACACTTCGTGGGCAGAATTCAGTACGGCCTGCTCTACAGGGAAACCCAAACAGTACGGCCTGCTCTCCACTCGGCGATCGTATGAACCTCAAACAGGATGGCTCCATCGACACCTATCCAGAACAATTCCAAATTCTACTCTCCAGGGCGACGTCTGTCTTACCAAAGCAACAAGTTCCCCTCTTCACCGTCGGCCTCCACGAGCGATTACGTTGAGATGCAGAATTCCTTCTGCCACGTGATGTCAACACAGCGATGAGCCTCTCCGGGACTTGTGAATGGCGACTGCTACTAGATCGTCCGCCTTTGAGACGTTGGGACTATCAGGGTGCTTACTCTGGTTTGTCTGACAAGGCTCCATCCCGGGACGATACATCGCGGCCTAGTGTTCGTCACCGCTTGTCCCGCACTGAGATGGTCAAGCGTCGTAAGAAAGGTTTGTGCTACAATTGTGATGAACATTTCACACCGGGACATCGATGAAAACGCTTATTTTGGCTTGAAGTTGATGACCCTCCCGATGATGACGCGACGGGAGGAGAAGTCACCGCAATATCCTTCGATCCAGGGTGAGGACAAGCTGTCTTCGAATGGGGGCGGCGATGTTATCTGACCTGACGACGTCAGTTATCTTTAATTTATGTGTGTTAATTTTTGTCGCATTTTACCCATATGTCGTAAGCCCAAATGGGAGACATATTATGAACTTATTTATGTTAAGTGGTTAGTCCTTGTTGAGGAAGCAAAAATTAGAACCAATAAATCTCTCTCTTACTTTCTTATCTCCTATCCCTCTCTCTCTAAAACTCACGGAAGAAACTGTGAGTTTTACCCTAGCCGCCAACCGAACAATACTGCGGCCCGCTCGACGCCGCTCCGCATTCCTCCTCCATCATTGCTCCTTCGCCGGTTACACGATTCAAGGGAAAGGCCCATAACACCCCACTGTCACGCATGTTCGTTGATGAGCCAATTCAACACACGTGCTATATGACACTAATTGCATTGGTCGAGTAAATAATATAAAAGATAAGAAAATGCAGTCACAACAGGGATTATATTAACGATTGCTTGTGGTTAATTAATTCTAACTACAGAAATAGAAAGGTAAATAACTATGGATTTAAAACAACGAGATTTAGATTTATAGTGATTGTTTCATACTATGAATATTAACGAAGATTAATCATGTGTGAAGATGTATGAATTAATAAAAATTCTAGCATGAATGATGGCAATTTTTCCTATGTGTATCATATCCCCTTGGTCCGGATAAATCAATTATATTCACTATTAAATGGCATTGTTGTGGATCGAACATGTCTAGAATGATAACAAAAGCCTTAAGCATTAAGGCCCTGTTTGGCGGAGCGGCAGCACAGCTGCATGCAGCTGCTTCTGTTGCCGCCCCGCCAAACAACATTTTGGTGTGGGCAGTGGCAAGAAGCCACCGTCCGCGGCACGCAGCAGTGCTGCAGCTCTCAAAAATCGTGAGAGCTGCAGCGTTGTATTATTAAAAAAAATTAAAATTTTAATTTAAAATTTATATATATAACATTATTTAACTATAACAAGTTAATAACGTAAATTTAAATTTATAATTAATATACTAAATTATAATTATAATTTATAATTAACATTAACTATAATAAGTTAATAACATAAATTTAAATTTATGATTAATATATTAAATTATAATTATAATTTATAATTAACATTATTTAACTATAATAACGTAAATTTAAATTTATAATTAATATATTAAATTATAATTATAATTTATAATTAACATTATTTAACTATAATTTATAATAACGTTAATATAAATTAATTTTAATTATTACATCAAAAAAGCAACGCTCGTGAGCGAATCAAGTGCGTATACGTGCGCCCTGGCGTCCGTTTGGAATACTGAATGTACTCGAAATTCTGTGAGAATGTGCTCGTTGGAATTGTAGCGTCGGGCCGGACAAGATCGGGGAAAAGTTTATTAATTGCGGGTCACACGAGTCGTCCGTGAATCGAGCAAAAACGAACCGTCCTAGCACTGCAAAATGTTTATTTATGTATTAATGTTTTAATTAATATATATTAATATTTTATTATTAATATTGATTGTCGCCCGGCTTGAAAATCGGATCGCCGTAACCCCGAGTCGGAGCATGTTTGGTTTAAAAATCTTTAGGGAGAGCCTCATCAATTAATAGATAAAACTTATATTAATTTATAATTAAAACATTTTAACATTTAATTTTTTAAAAAAAATTAATTAATATTTTAATGTTTAATAATTTTTGTTGTGGGTCACTCGAGGCGCTCGTAAATCGGTCAAAAATGAATCGTCGTAGCTCATGAGCGAGTCGAGCGCGCATACGTGCGTTCTGAAGTCCGTTTGAAATATTAAACGACATTGAAATTGTGTGAGCATGTGCCTGTTGGAATTGTAGTGTCGAGCCGGACGAGATCGCGAAAAAAAAAATCTTCGTCTCGTCCGAACATATTTTGGGAACTCCATCAACATTAATATATTTACTTTTATAATTAAATAAAATAAATGTCGAGCAAATTGTATTTTTATTTTTAGATTTCGTAAATTCTCCGGGTTGTTTTATTATTACTATCACTGTTTAATTATGCATCACTGTTTCACACAGCACTGCAAATACAGTTTTCCAAACAATTTCATAAATTTTTCCACCACTGCAAAACAGTTAATTCATGCACCACTGTTTCTCACCACTTTTTCATGCACCGCCACAGCTTAGCCAAACAGGTTCTAAAAGTACAGAAGAAAACTGAATATTTCTCTAGAGGGGTGAATAGAGAATTAAAATTTAGTAGGGATCCCCGTTTGAGATCTCATGCGTGGTCGGGAGACGTAGAAATCTGGGAGGAGGTTGGAGTTCCCTTCTTGGACCCACGAAAACCTATCTCAACGATGGAGGATAACCGACGAGAGGGGGGAGACGGAGGTTCCGGCGAGCAATCGCGTGGGGCTTGCGGATCATGGCTAGGGCGGTGAGCGGAAGCCGAGTTTGGTAGAAAGAAAATAGGAAGAGAAAGATGAGAGAAAGAGGGAAAATTAGGTTAATTCTTTCATATCCTGCACATAACCAAGTTCTCCACCATATAACTGGTGGGCACAAAGCAAACCGCATAATGTCTAATTCCCCAAAATGCCCCCTCCGTGGGCTTAACACAAATGAGGTCCAAGAAAATTTTGTCCTGAAATTAGAACAACGCAAACATGAAAAGACTAATAATGTAGAAATCATTCATTGTGGGTTTGTGCATGACGTTGGTATATTACGCCCCTACGTGGATCCGCTACAGCTCCCTCGTCGACATCAAGCTTGTACTGCAGCTATGGAGGGAGTTAGATCTGGGGTTCCAGGGGGGGCGCTCCAATGAACGGTTTCAACTACGATACATGGAAAATGTTGTGAACATGTGCATTCGGGGGAAGTTGGAGGCAGTATGCCATGTTGTTGATTCGATGCAAAACCTCAAACGGGCCATAGAATTTGGGGCCCAACTTGTGGTTGGAGCTCCTGAAGACGGAGTTCTAGCAATAAGGTCAGCGTTTCAACCATACACATTCCCTGGGTGCGAAGAAGAGAGCGTGGTGGGCCTGATTGTAGGATCTATGCGGGCCTGAACCTCGATAAGACGCTCGGCAGCGAGGCTGAGAATCTGGTCTCAAGTCTGTAATTTTGTTAGAGTTTGAAAAAGAGAGGGAGGAAGGGGGGAGAAATTAAAGGAGAAGAGAGGGAGGGAAAACCAGAAGTTCTAAATACATTCAAGCATGCCCAAAATACATTAGTCTCTGGTTTATATAGTCGTTGATCGCAACATAAAATAACGGTACCGAGAAATAAGACGGCAATAATATAAAGGATATATTAATGCCCCTCGACCATGTCGGCTAGGCCGGCAAGTTACGTGTGACGCGCTCGCGGCGTAGATACACCCGCCACATTAGCAGTCGCTCTTCGCCCTCGTCCGCTCCATCGGGATCCGTAACAATACCGCCCTCTGGAAAATATGTCTTGTCCTTAAGGAAGAAGTCTGGGAACTGGTGACGCATATCCTCTTGGTCCACTCATATCGCCTCAGAGGGTGGGAGATCCAACCAAGCCAAAAAGACATAATCCACCAGCTGCTCTGCGCGGAGAATCGTGTGCGTGCCTGTAATGCTCTGAGGAAGGAACACTGCTGGGGTGGTTTCAGGGACCGTCTGAGGTAGTGCCGCCTCGACTTTGTGATCACCGATCACCCGCTTAAGCTGCGAGACATGGAACAGCGGATGGATGGGGCTTTCCAAAGGTAGGCGAAAGCGATATGCCTGAGTGCCCACCCGGGCTAGGATATCGAAGGGGACGTAGAACTTGGCCGCCAGCTTGGAGTGTGTCCGCAGGGTCACCATAACCTGTCGGTGTGGTCGGAGCTTGAGAAACACTGAATCACCCTTGGTGAACTGGACGTCGCGCTGGTGGCGATTGGCTGAGGCCACCATCCTCTCCTGGGCACGCTGGAGATGGTGGCGCAGCTGACGGAGCATGGCATCGGTCACAGAGGAGTACATTCACGGCAGCTACCGTGCATTCGCCCGGCATAGCCTGTATGAGGACGGGCGGAGGCCTTCCATAAACTGCCTCAAACGGTGTGGTGTCGGTGCTGGAGTGGAAGGACGTGTTGAAGGAGCACTTCCCAGGAGATCCACTCGGCCCAAGCCCATGGGTGATCACACACAAAACAATGTTGATAGGTCTCCATGAATCGATTCATGACCTCAGACTGTCCGTCCGTCTGCGGGTGGTAGGTCGTGCTCATCCGAAGTTGTGTACCCTGCATCTCGAACGGCGCAGATAGGTCTCCAAGCATCGATTCATGACCACAGACTGTTCGTCCGTCTGCGGGTGGTAGGTCGTGCTCATCCGAAGTTATGTACCCTGCATCTTGAACAGTGTATGCCAAAAGGAACTTAGGAAGAGGGGGTCACGGTCACTCACAATGGAACGAGGAAACCCATGGAGGCGGACCACAAAGTCAACGAAGGCAGCGGACCACACCGTCAACGAAGGCAGGGGCCACTTCGGGAACCGTGATCGGGTGCCAAAGCGGAATGAAATGAGCATACTTGCAGAGGCAGTCAACGATCACCAATATGCAGTCCCATGACTTGGAGCGAGGAAGCCGGGAGATGAAGTCCATCAAATTGTCTTCCCAGACCTGTGTCGGAACTGAAAGAGGCTGGAGGAGGACCCCAGGAAAGGTAGCCTCATACTTGACGCGCTGGCACGGTAGGCAAGCCGCGACAAAAGTTTTTACCTGCTCGAACATTCCCGGCCAATACAGCAAGGTGGTGAGTTGGCAATACGTCCTGAAGGCACCCGCGTAACCCCCTTTTGGGGTCGCATGGAACTCAATGAGTAGGAGGGAAATCAAGTGAGAGGAGGCGGAAAGGACCAGATGATCCTGATAGTAGAAGTGGTTGCCCACAAGACGATAAGATGGGCGAGAGGTGGCATCCAGCCGCATGGTCTCCACAATTGACTGGAGCTCGGGGTCGGCTGCAACTTCGTGCTAAAGAATAGAGGCGTCCTCCCAGACCAATCGGAAAATAGCAGTAAGATTCTCCGTCTGCGATTGGCGGGAGATGGCGTCGGCCAGCCGGTTGGACGATCCCGCTCGAAACTCAATGTCAAAGTCGTACCCCAAGAGTTTGGCCACTCAAACCTACTACGGCGGGGTCGCAATTTTTTGATGGAGGAGATAGCGTAGGATGTGATGATCTGTCTGAACCGTGAAGTGGCGGTCAAGGAGGTAAGGCCGCCAAAGTTGTACTGCTAGAACCAACGTATTCAACTCAGACTCAAGTGAGGACGCACGATGGCCGCAAACGAACGGCTGAAATAGGCGACGGGTTGTCCCGCTTGCATCAAAACAGTGCCTCTGGAGGCGTCGCACTCCACCACAAAGGGTAGCGAAAATTCTGGCATAGCTAACACGGGGAGTGCTAAAGGCCTGCTGAAGGGCCTGTAATGCCGCGGTCGTGGCCATTGGCCACTAAAAATGTCAGTCCCTGACTTCTTCAGTAGGATGGAGAGCAGTTTGGCGATCTTGTCGTAGTCTCGGATGAATCGACAGTAGTATCCAGTGAGACCCAAGAATCCCCGAATGTCGTGGAGTGATCGGGGTATGGGCCACTGAAGTACGGCTCGAACCGTGTCCAGATCCATAGCAACGTCGTTGGCGGAGATGGTGTGCACCAAGTAACTAATTTGTCTGGCCGAAGACGCATTTCTTGGGGTTCATACAGAAAGAGTGTTGTAAGGGAGTGGTGAGAGTGGCCCAAACATGGTCCAAATGGTCCTGCCAAGAGGAACTGTAAACTAGAATGTCATCGTAGAAAACCAATATATACCTGCGCAAAACTGGACGGAACAGATCATTCATGGTAGTCTGAAAAGTGGCTGGAGCATTGGTCAGGCCATGAGGCATGACCAAAAACCCGTAATGACCATCATGCATGTGAAATACTGTCTTGGGAACATTCTCCTCTCGGACCCATAGCTGATGGAAGTCGGCACGTAGGTCCAACTTAAACAAATAGATTGCTCCCCGTAACTCGTTCACGAGCTCCCGAATGTCCGAAATATGGTGCTTATTCAGGATGGTGACTTTGTTGAGGTCCCGGTAGTCCACGCAAAAGCGCCAGCTACGGGCCTTCTTGCGGACCAAGAGGATTGAGCTAGAGAAAGGGCTAGGGCTGGGTCGAATCATGCCAGCCGCGAGCATGTCGCCCACCAGCAACTCCATCTCACCCTTGTGAGCATGGCCGTAGCGGTAAGGTCAAACCAAGATGGACGACACACCCCTTGCAAGGGGATGCGGTGATCCATCGGCCTAGCCGAGGGAAAATGGGTCTTGTCAGCGAAGACGACCGGAAAGAGGTCCAAGATAGTCCACAGCGCTGAAGCGGTCGGAGAGCATTGGGCGTACTGCCCCTCCACGTGCCACAAGGAGGCCGCCCAATCACGTCAGTGGATTTCTGGAGCGATTGTAAGGAGACAGACTGACAAAGTAAAGTTGAATCGTCCTCCGGCAAGCAGGGCGTGCCCCCGTGAAGGAAACGCATAGTCATGCTGTTGGATCCCTAGTAAGATTTGGGCTAGGTTCACTAAGTTAGTATCATATGACCCACAATGTATAGCCAGGGTGATGGTTGTGTCCTAGAGTCTAGGCCAAGTCCTTAGAATCAACATCACATGGACCAGCTATCAACAAGACTGTCAGAGACTCAAGACTTAGAGTTTTTCTAAAGACCAAGTAAAATGAGTTTGACGTTCGTCGAACTCAGGTCGACGATAGTCGTGCTCAGCTCGACGATCTCAGAGTAAATTATCTGAGCTGAGCTCGACGAACTTGGTACTCAGGTCGAGGAACTTTGGACACTATACTTCAACACTTCAAGATCAGAAAACATCTCTTTATTTTAAGTCCAGAGTCAGACTTTGGTCGACGAACTCAGCAACTCAGCTCGACGAACTGTGAACTTAGCTCGACGATTTCTGTTATCAGTTCGACGAATCCAGACTTAGTTATTTTCCATGCTTCTGTCCCCTTATTACTGCAATAATTCCTGAGTAATTAATGCTCAAATATTCTCTGAAATATAACCGTTAGACAGAGCATTGATCATGGTCTTCTCCAGGATTATTGTCTGTCGTTTTTCCATGGGACAGTTGGGGAAATAATTCAATGTTGTTTATTCTCAAGGTCGTCAGCATTGATTGCAGAGGATTTCAAAATTTCGAAAGACCATTTTTGACAGGAAATATAAAAGAGATTTTTTCTCTTCTTCCTGTAGACAGATAGAACAAGATACACAATACAGAGAGACGACTGATACAGAAAATAGTCAGTCTGAAACAAGAGATTCACTGCTGTCTGTCAACACAGAATTCTGACACAACAAGAAGTCATATTCCTGAAGATCATCAGCTATCTGAAGAATAAGAACACCTAATCAAAATCAAGAGTCTTCTGTCTTCAACACTCCTGGATACTTCAAAGGACAACTACATCACTATCTGTCAAAGAAGTTCCTGAACAGCTGCTGATCAAGGTTGTACTACTGAAGGCCTATCACCCTGCAGCAAGGCTTCTTCTACCTGAACCATTCTATAACTCAGGGGGAGTCTGTGTTAAAATCAAATATCCATCAGTCTTCTCAGTTGTATATTGAGAAAGAGAAGACACAATCATCTCTCACCCCCCCCCCCCCACTGTATAATCGGTTATAACTTCCTTCAAAAGTTATTCCTGGTTGCAAGTCACCTGATCAAAAGACTTGAGGATTGGTTTTTGAGCACCTGATCAAAAGTTCATTGGTGTCAGGCATCTGATCAAAAATCTGAGTGGATTCCTACCAGGGTGGTAGAAGAGTGAATGTACCCAAGTTTAGGGGAACCACTATAAATTCTTGTGTTGTCTGAATTGCTCTTTTCTTTTATTTTTTGTGTGTGGCTGTTTGTTATGATTGTTGTTTTAATTTTGTTCTTGCACTAGATTAAATCAGAAGAAAATTTTATAAACCATGAATACTCTATTCACCCCCCCTCTAGAGTATTCTTGATCTAACAGTTCACTTTCAATTGGTATCAGAGTTTGAATTCCTTGGTGTACACAAGCTAACCATTGAACCAAAGATCCTGTGTTAGATCAGATTTCATCTTTTATCTTTATTTTTATTTAGATTATATATACAGCAATGGCACAGAACAAAGACTATACAAGCACCAGACCTCCAGTTTGCAACCTAAATAGGTTTGTCATCTAGAATGCAAGAATCAAATTGTATATGAACTCTATTGATGAAGATATCTACAATTTCATCTTGACAGGTCCTCCTCAAGTCACTGCTTCTACATTTACAGCAGCCTCAAGCACAAATGCAGTCCCACCACCTGAGTGGACTGAGGCTCAGAAGAAGGTCAAGGTTGTTGATGCCAAGGCAATGAACATACTGGCACAGACTATGTCAGATGATATCTTCCAAAAAGTTGTTGAATGCCCTTCAGCCAAAGCCATCTGGGATTCCCTAAACCAAATGGTGGTTGGATCAGCAGATGAAAGAAAGGATAGGAGATCCAACCTCATATCCTTATATGAGAATTTCAAGAAAGAGAAGCTGAGTCAGTAGCTGAAATGTATAATAGGTTAAGCTCAATCATCAATGAGCTGAAAAATCTTGGACAAGGACATCACCCTCACTGAGATGAATGACAAGATCCTAATGTGCTTCCCAAGCTCATGGGATTCAAGGATCTGGCATATCAAAGAAGCCAGAAGCCTAACTGAGATATCCACTGAATCTTTATTAGGCAAACTTAAGTTCTATGAACAGCTGATTAAATCCAGGGAGGCAGCTGAGCAGAGAACACCCCCTCCAACAAGAAAAGAGTATAGCATTGCTTTCAAGGCAGCTGAAGAGACAGAGACTCCCTCAACAAATGAAGAACTCATGAGTCTGTTTGTCAAAAGATTCTACAAGTTGCAAGAAAAGATTTCAGGAGGAAGTCATCCAGACAGGATGACAAACCAAGGTATGATAAAACACCAACTAAAGAAGTGGTATGCTTTGGTTGCAGGAAAGCTGGACACTTCATCTCTGAGTGTCCAGAGAATCAGAAGAAAGAAAAGAGAAGAGAGAAAGATACCAGGAGACAGCACAACAGCAGACCTTCTTCCAACAAATATAAGAAGAAGGAGAAGGGTTTTGTGGCTGAAACCTGGAGTGAGACTGAAGAAAAATCAACATCTTCTAGCTCCAGTGAAGATGAGGAAGAGGCAAGGGCCAAGGAGATATGTCTCATGGCAATTGATGCTTCCAGGAGCCATTCAGAAGAAGAGGACTCAGACAATGAAGCAGTTTCAGATTATAAAGCTGACAAGGTATTGTCTTCTTTTGATTACAGTTCTGATTCTTTTAAATTTGAATTTAAAACAATGTGTATAGACTTAATAAACTCAGAAAAGGAGATTAAAACTCTTAGGGAAAAATTAGAAAACCTAGAAAATGTCAACTCTGAAAACAATAGGTTAAAAGATGAATTAACCTTAGTTAATGAACAAATAATAATGTTAAAGACTGAGCTTTGTGAGGCTAAACAACTTGAGGAAACTTTTAATGGAAGAAGCCTCAAGCTGATGGACATCACAAGCACTGTAAATGTCAGACTCAATGGCAAGCTAGGCTTGGGTGCTTTATCAAGTTTGTCCCCCGTCCTCAAGAAAAGCATACTGACAACCCCAATCAAATTTGTTTTTGCTAAGGGGAAAGAGAAAATAAACCATAAACAAACAATAGAAAATGTTCCCAAATCAATATGTCTGAAAACCAAAAATCAGAAAATCTTAAGTAAAAACAAGGTTCAGCAGAATTCGTCGAACTTAGATCGACGAAATACAGTCAGTTCGTCGAACCCAGATCGACGAACTCTGAACGAAAACTATAGTTATAATTATTCGTCTAACTGCAATCGACGAACTCTATATGGTTCGTCGAGCAGAGGTCGACGAACGTGGGGCATAGAAAATGAATATGTTCATTCTCTGGGCAGAGATCGACGATCTCAACCCAATTCGTCGAACTCTGGTCGACGAACTCACAGAAATTCGTCGAACCCAGAAAGACTTAACAGAAATTGTAATTTCAACTGCAACTCAAATAATTCGAGGAAACCTTTTAATCTTGTAGCTGATTGGGTTATACCACCTAGAAGATATCACCCTTTAGGATACAAATCTCAACCAGAATTTTCTGTTATATCTAGATTCTAATACCAGCAAAACAAAGGACTCAATGTAACCTGGGTCAAGAACAATTAATTGTATTTCACTGTAGGTGAAGAGCTGTCCAGCAAATAATCAAACATGGTACCTGGACAGTGGGTGCTCCAAACAATGACTGGCAGCAAGGACATCTTACACAACTACAAGTCCAAGCTGGGGCCAAAGGTTATCTTTGGGGATTCCAAATGTGGCCAGTCAGAAGGCTTTGGAGAAGTGAAGATTGGAGCAGTTACTTTCAAGAAAGTAACTTATGTCAGAGGACTCAAGCATAACCTCATCTCCATAAGTGAGTTATGTGATGAAAGTTATCAGGTACACTTCAACTCATCTTCTTGCATTATTTCTAATAAAGAAAACCAAACTATTTTAATTGGAATAGACAAGGTAACATATACTTAGTTAATTTTCTTTCTGTCACTTCTGATATCTGCTTACTTAATATAACTAGTAATCAGAATGATTTATGGCATAAAAGGCTAGGACATGTAAACTTGAAAAATATTGCTAGACTATCAAAAGACAACCTTGTTAGAGGTCTACCTTCTGGTCCCTACAAGAAGAAAGGTCTTTTCAGGGCTTGTCAACTAGGCAAGCAAACTAAATCTAGTTTTAAATCTGTTAATAAAAGTGATTCACCTACGATTTTGTATTTGCTACATATGGATCTCTTTGTACTCATTGTTGTACAAAGCCTAGGAGGGAAATCTTATAGATTTAGTTGGGTATCCTTTCTGAGATCTAAGTCAGATACCTTCAAGATTCTTACAGATTTTCTCAGGCACATACAGATTGAGTTCTCTACTCATGTTGCATTGATCAGAAGTGATCATGGCACAGAGTTTGAGTCTCTTCTTATGCATGAGTTCTGTGAGAAGAAAGGTATAAGGCATTGCTTCTCAGCTCCTAAAACTCCTTAACAAAATGGAGTAGCTGAAAGGAAAAATAGGACACTCATTGAAGCTGCAGGTACATTACTTGCAGATGCTTACATGCCCCTAACCTTTTGGGCAGAGGCTGTGAGCACAGCAAATTATGTACTGAACAGGAGTTTAATTCATAAACTAAAGAATAGGACTCCCTATGAATTACTTAAAGTGAAGAAACCTAAAATCAATTATTTTAAATTATTTGGATGTATATGTTATATTCACAACAACAACAAAAGATATATTACAAAGTTTGAGGCCAAGGCTGAAGAGGGAATCTCTCTAGGATATTCCCAAGTAAGCAAAGTCTATAGGATTTTTAATAAATCAGCTCTAAAAATTGAAGAGTCTATTCATGTTACATTTGATGAAGCTAACATGTCTTGCAAGGAGAAAGAGATTTCTACCAAAAGCAATTTGCAGGTACCTCACTTGTGTGAGAATTTGGATGAACTAAACCTTACCCAAGAGGTTCCAACACATCCTTCTCCACAAGTCAATGAAGATAGTGAATATGAAGGTACTGAAGGGATTGATATTCCCCCAACAGCAAACATAATTCCACAAGAGGAATTAGTTCCTAATGCTGTTGCAGAACCAACTTCACCCACTGATCTTGTCACACTAAGGGAACACCCCAGATCTCAAGTGATTGGAGACATATCAGCAGGTGTACAGACCAGCCATCAACTCAACCAAGATTTGATGCATGCATATTTTCTCTCTCAGGTTGAACATCTATCCATCCATGATGCTGAGCAAGATACTCACTGGATCATTGCAATGCAGAAGAAATTAAACCAATTTGAGAGATGTAGAGTTTGGAATTTATTTCCAAGACCCCAAGACTATCCAGTCATTGGAACCAAATGGGTATACAGAAATAAATTGGATGTCCAAGGTACAATAGTGAGGAACAAGGCTAGGCTTGTTGCTCAAGCATACAGGCAAGAGGAAGGAATAGATTATGATCAAACTTTTGCACCTGTGGCAAGGTTAGAGGCAATCAGAATATTCTTGTCATATGCAGCCTACAAGAGCTTCAAGGTGTATCAGATGTATGTGAAGAGTGCATTCTTGAATGGAGTACTTAAAGAATAGGTTTATGTTGAACAACCTCCAGGTTTTGTCTCTCCAACTCACTCTTATCATGTTTTCAAATTGCATAAAGCTCTTTATGGTCTCAAGCAAGCTCCAAGAGCTTGGTATGAGATCCTAGCCAGCTTTTTGATAGAGCATAAATTCATTAGAGGCATAGTAGATAGAACACTTTTCACTAGACATCATAAGGATCAAATATTATTAGTGCAAATATATGTGGATGACATCATATTTGGGTCTACTGATTCCAAATTATGTAAGAGGTTCTCTGATATGAATGTGCAAGAAAGAAAGAGAGAAACTAGAGAGGAAGGAGAGACTAGGGTTAGGGTTGAGGAAGGGGAAGAGAGAAACCTGATATGTCTTCAATGCCTCCTTCCCAAAGCAGCCCCGGGCTATAAATACCCGGGGAGAGGGGGGCCGGCCGGCCCCCCCAAGTGGGGCTGAACCGGAGTGGTTCAGCCCCCCCTTCTGGCTGATTTAATGAGTGGGGGCTGAACCGGATGGTTCAGCCCCGTTGTCTTGAGCGCGCTCCTTGGTCCGCCGCGAGTATTTATGTCCCGAGAACCCAAGCGGGTGTGGGGGCATAACATTCCCCTCCCCATCAAGCACCAGCTTGTCCTCAAGGTGGAAGTCCGGAAACCGCTCGCGGAACTCCAACAAGTCGACCCATGAGTTGTGCCCAGCATCCAACTGCCGCCATTTGACGAGTACCGCTGGGCGATATTCCGTGCCCGACTTCTTCCATTTGGTAAGCAAAATGGCCTCTGGTGACGGTCGTAACTCCCCCGTGCTGGCCGCCTCGGGGAGGACAGGGCTGGCCTGAACGGAAGCCCCGAGCTTCTTCTTCAAAACAGAGACATGGAATGTCGGGTGGATGCGGGACCCCGCTGGGAGATCCAAGGTGTAGGCCACTGGGCCCACCCGACGTAGAATGCGGAATGGCCCGTAGTAACGTGGGGCGAGTTTCTGATTCATCCTCCGAGATACTGACAGCTGGCGGTAAGGTTGGAGCTTGAGGAAAACCTCATCACCCACTGCGAACTCCCGCTCGGTACGGTGCTTGTCTGCCTGTGCCTTCATGCGGTCCTGAGCTACCCGCAGATTGTCTCGAAGTACGGCTAAAGTGCGATCCCGATCCTGAAGTGTCCGCTCCACGGGTGGGAGAGCGGCGCTGGAGGGCTCATAAGAACTCAAGGTAGGGGGAGGGCGGCCGTATACCACCTCGAAGGGGGTGACCTTGCCGGCGGTGTGGAAGGACGTGTTGTAACAGTACTCCGCCCAATGCAACCAACGGGTCCACGTGCGTGGCTCGTCCATCACAAAACACCGTAAGTAGGTCTCCACCCCCCTGTTGAGGACCTCTGTCTGTCCGTCCGTCTGGGGATGGTGGGCGGTGCTCATACGTAGCGTAGTGCCCTGGAGCCGAAAGAGCTCCCTCCAGAAACTGCTGATAAAGACCGGATCCCTGTCGGAAATGATGGAACGTGGAAGGCCATGGAGGCGCACAATCTCCTGCGCAAATAACTCTGCAACTGTCTCCCCCGTGTAGGGATGGCTCAATGGTAGGAAATGACCATACTTGGAAAGCTTGTCTACCACCACCAGGATGACGGACTTGCCGTGGGACTTGGGCAACCCGTCAATGAAATCCATGGAAATGGTGTCCCACACCTGGTGCGGGATCTCGAGCGGCGTCAGAAGCCCAGCCGGTGATGTGGTCTCGTACTTCTGCCTCTGGCAAATCTCACACTCCCGTACAAATTGTTGGACATCGCGACGCATCCCCTTCCAGAAGACATTTGCTTGGAGCCGCTGAAGTGTCCGGAGAATCCCTGCGTGACCGCCTGTGGGTGAAGCGTGAAACTCCTGCATCATCGCCGTCCGCCATGGCGACGCGGAGGGGATGACTACTCTGTCCTGGAAGTACAGCCGCTGGCCCTGAAGATGGTAGCCCGGCTCCGTAGCTTGACCCTGCTGTAGTGCCTCTACAATGGTGCGTAGCTCGGGGTCCTGGAGTACCGCTGCCTGTATCTCGTCCAAGGTGGTGATCACTGGCCCCGACACATGCGAGAGGGAGCTCTCAGGTAGGCGGGAGAGTGCATCGGCGACCACATTCTCTCTGCCCTGCTTGTACACAATCTCGTAATCATATCCCATCAACTTGGTCAACCACTTCTGCTGCAGTGGAGACGCCAAGCGCTGCTCCAGGAAGTGCTTCAAACTTTGGTGATCCGTACGGACTTGGAAGTGCTGTCCCAGAAGATAGGGTCGCCACATCGCGACCGCATGTATAATTGCCAACATCTCCTTCTCGTACGTTGAAAGCCCGAGCGTCCGTGGGGCCAAGGCCTTGCTGAAGTAAGCGAGCGGGCGGCCCTCCTGCATCAGGACTGCCCCGAGGCCGACGCCCGAAGCATCAGTCTCCACCACAAATCCCTTGGTAAAATCCGGCAGTGCCAACACCGGTGTAGTGGTCATGGCCTGCTTTAAAGCCCGGAAGGCCTCGTCTGCCTCGATGCTCCACTGGAACGCATCCTTCTGCAACAGCTGTGTCAGAGGTCGAGCAATCTTGTCGTAGTCCTTCACAAAACGGCGGTAATACCCCGTCAGCCCGAGGAAGCCACGCAAGGCTCGCACCGTCGTGGGCTGGGGCCAGGACACCATACTCGCAATCTTCTGTGGATCTGCCTGGACCCCCCGGGCGGACACAAGGTGCCCCAGATACTCGACCTGGCTCTGCCCGAAAGAACACTTGAACTTTTTGGCGAATAGTCGGTGCTCCCGCAGTACGGTGAGGACATGTCGCACGTGCTCCAAATGGTCGTCCCAAGCCCTGCTATAGATTAGTATATCATCAAAAAATACCCGGACATACCGGCGAAGTAGTGGTCGAAAGATCTCGTTCATCACCGCCTGAAAGGTGGAAGGAGCGTTGGCCAACCCGAACGGCATCACCAAGAACTCGTAGTGACCGTCGTGGGTGCGGAACGCTGTTTTGTGAACATCCTCTTCCTTCATCCGAATTTGATGATAACCGGACCGGAGGTCCAGTTTGGTGAACAGACTCGCTCCATGCAGCTCATCCAGCAACTCCTCAATCATAGGAATGGGAAACTTGTCCTTGATGGTGGAGCTATTCAGCCCCCGGTAATCGACGCAGAAACGCCAGGAGTCATCCTTCTTCTTGACCAAGATGATCGGAGAAGAGAACGCGCTGGTGCTGGGCCGAATAATGCCTGTCGCTAGCATCTCCCGTACGCTGCGCTCGATCTCCGCCTTTTGAACATACGGGTAGCGGTAAGGACGGATATTGGTAGGGTCCGTCCCTGTCTTCAGCTGTATCTGGTGATCCCGGAAACGCGAGGGAGGCAGAGTGTGCGGCTCCTGAAAGACGTCCTCAAACTGAGCTAAAAGCAGCTGTATCGGGTCCGACGCTACCGGCGTGTCGGCCCCTCCTGCCGCCACCCCGAGTATCATGGCCATCATACTACCCTGCTCCTCCAGTCTCTGCAGGCTTCGTAGGGAGATCTCCTTGAGAGGGGCGGACCGGATACCGTGCAAACAGTAATCCGTCCCCTGCTGCGTGAACTCCAGTGTCATGCGATCCCAGTCCGTGGTCACCCGCCTCAGTTGGCGGAGCCACTGTACCCCCAGTACCATATCAGACCCTTTTATCGGAAGGAGGTAGACGTCGGTGCGGCACACATATCCTGTAAGATGTATCTCCACGCCCTTCAGTGCCCTTCGCACCGCAGTTTGCTGTCATCCGCGACCATCACCTGGAACGTCGCGTTCCTGTCAACGGGGTGTCCTGTCTTCAGCGCCACCTCAGGGTTGATGAAATTGTGGGTGCTCCCACTATCAATGAGAATGGTGACCCTTTCCTTGCCAATCCTTCCCTTGATCCTCATAGTGGTGGGTGCCACACATCCCTCCATGGCCTGAATCGAAACGCCAAACTCAGCCAGATCCAACTCCTCCTCGGCTTCGAGGCTCGGGTAGTCCTCCTCCCCGTCCTCCTCCCGCAGCATGAAGACCTGCACCTTCTGGCATCGATGCCCCGGTGCGTATTTCTCGTCACAGTTAAAACATAATCCTTTCTCCTTCCTGGCCTGCAGTTCAGGCCAAGTAAGTCGCGTCACTGTCGGTCGGGCTGCCGGCGTCTGCTCCCTTCTGCCTGTTGCTGGGGCGGGCGGGACCCTTGGTGGGGCCCGACTTCTCTGACGGTTGAAGCGCTCCTCCTGTATGCGGGCCAGACTGATGGCATGGCTTAGACTGCGCGGCATATACGCATGGACCTCATCCCTCAAATGGTCCCGCAGGCCGGATATGAAACAACTGAGGAGTGTCTTCTCTTCCCAATTAACCCGATTTGCTAGCTTCTCGAAGTCCGCTCGATATTCCATCACTGTGTCCTTCTGACGGAGTTTCTGTAGCGTGGCCTCCACATCCTCGTACTCCAACGGCCCGAAACGTGTCACGAACCCTTCCACAAAATTCGCCCATATTGCGTATCCGTAGGCCCGTATGTACCACTGAGCCCACTGATATGCGTCCTCTTCCAGATGGAAAGAGGCCAGCTGCACCCACTGATCATTCGGTATCTCTTGATAAGTGAAAAATAACTCCGCCTTTTGCACCCATTCCAAGGCATCCCCGCCGCGGAACTTAGGGAAATTCATGCGAGTTCGCTTCGGGGGCATGTAGGGCCGTTGATGCATATCCCCATGTCTCCCGTTGAACTCCGGTCCGTGCTGTGGTCGGCCGAAAGGGTCATGGAAATTCGCTCCCCCTTGGCCGTCGCCCCATTGCTGTCCCCCGCCTGGAAATCCCTGTCAGTGTAGCTGCTCGGGCCATGTCTCGCCGTTCCCAAACCTCCTCGGCCCTCCCACGTGCTGTGGCGTCGGTAGAAGGCCCGTTCTTCCTCCGAAATGGGCATCAACAGCCCCCGGTGGTCTCATGGGAGCTATTGTGGCTTCCCGGGTCCTCCAAGGGTCCCCTGCGGTCCCCTCCTGGGCGGCGGAAGGTCCGCCTGCCCCGCTCCCGGCCTGCACGCCCGGATGCGGCATTTGCGGGCCGGTCCAGGGCGCTGGCTGGCGGAGGGGGTAGGCGCCCCCTGGGCGGCCTCCGCCGGCCCCTTCGGCCACTGTCGACCAGCCAGGAAGGCTGCCGATCCATGCGGAGGCCGATCCGGCGCCCGTTGGCTCCGTGCGGACCGGATCGGTCCCGATTCCGCCGGGACCGAAGTGTCCAGACCCCGCCGATCCTCCGTTGACATTTTGTGGCGCCTCGGTTTCAGAATCGCTGCCTTGAACCGCCTTGCCCTTCAACGATTGCATCAACAACGCCTTGATCTCCTCCATACGTCCATCCATGCGTTCCTCCATGTTTTTTGTGGACGTGTTCAAGCGGCCTTCCATGGCCGCCACCGAATCCGCCAACCCTACGTAGTTCTCCTCTAGGGTAGCCAATCGTGCGGTCTCCGCCTCCGAGCGTGTCACCATGGTCGCAGGAAGGAGGCTCTGATACCAAATGATATGAACGTGCAAGAAAGAAAGAGAGAAACTAGAGAGGAAGGAGAGACTAGGGTTAGGGTTGAGGAAGGGGAAGAGAGAAACCTGATATGTCTTCAATGCCTCCTTCCCAAAGCAGCCCCGGGCTATAAATACCCGGGGAGAGGGGGGGCCGGCCGGCCCCCCAAGTGGGGCTGAACCGGAGTGGTTCAGCCCCCCCTTCTGGCTGATTTAATGAGTGGGGGCTGAACCGAATGGTTCAGCCCCGTTGTCTTGAGCGCGCTCCTTGGTCCGCCGCGAGTATTTATGTCCCGAGAACCCAAGCGGGTGTGGGGGCATAACATTCTCTGACCTCATGCATTCAAAATTTGAAATGAGTAGCATGGGTGAGCTTTCCTACTTCCTTGGTCTCCAAGTGAAGCAGTTGTCTGATGGCATCTTTATCTCTCAAGCTAAGTATGCTAAAGAGCTTATAAAGAAGTTTGGGATGGCTGATGCTTCAGCAAAGAAAACACCTATGGCTACTAATGTTGTGATTGACTCTGATGCACATGGGAAATCTGTGGATCAGAAATTATATAGGGGCATTGTTGGGTGCCTACTATATCTAACACCAAGCAGACTTGATATCATGTTTGTCACATGCCTTTGTGCTAGGTTCCAAGTGAACCCTAAAGAATCTCATCTAATTTTCTTAAAAAGAATTTTGAGATATATAAAGGGTTGTCCTAGTCTAGGCCTATGGTATCCTGCTGAGTCAGAATTTGATTTAACTGGATTTTCAGATGCTGACTTTGCTGGATGCAGAGTTGATAGAAAAAACACCTCAGGGACTTGTCAGTTCCTTGGTATGAGGTTGGTATCTTGGTTTTGCAAGAAACAGTCTTCTGTATCCACCTCAACTGCTGAAGCAGAATATATTGCAGCAGGCAGTTGTTGTTCTCAGATGATGTGGATCCAAAACCAACTCCTAGACTATGGTCTCAACTTATATAATTCAACTCTCTTTTGTGATAACACAAGTGTTATAGCAATAGCACAAAATCCAGTCCATCACAGTAGGACTAAGCATATAGACATTAGGCATCACTTCATTAGAGAGTGTGAAGACAAAAATAAAATTAATCTTGTCTATATCTACACTGATTTACAAAGAGCTGATATATTCACCAAACTTCTGAATGAGAGAAATCACTTATTCTTTATAAATCAGCTTGGAATGATCAATGGAGAAGACTTAGTTTAGCTTCTGTCTGCACTCGACGAATTATCCAGAGTTCGTCGAACGGAGCTCGACGAACTATGGAAAGTTCGGGAGATATTCGTCGAACGAAGGTCGACGAACTCTCTGTGAGTGAAGTTGTTTTCGTCGAACGGAGATCGACGAATCCACTTCAGAAAACTTTCGTCGAACGGAGCTCGACGAAATGTCTTCAACTCTTCCAGCTGAGCTCGACGACTTATTTCACTATCAATTATTTTGTCGATCTCAGGTCGAAAAATTACTTATTTTTCGTGGAACGGAGTTTGTCGATTCATATTCCAGAAAATCTTATAACTAGGTTTTCTTCGACCTCCGTTCCGCGCTTTCTGTTCCCTTTGCACTTGATCGTTGTTTTTCTCTCTTGCAGGTGATTTCTTGGCGATTCAAGAAGGAACCCTAGCTGCAATGAAGTTCGACACCGGCTTCGATGTCGACTTTGACTCATTTCAACACTCAGACCCGATTTTTTTACATATTCTGGAACTTCTGGAAGAACAGAAACTGAAGAACCTAATGACAACCAGGATCAAACTGTCTGGAAAAGAGATTAGAGAATGAGTCTACACTTCATCAACATCAGAAGAGAATACCCTGACAGGAACAATTGCGGGTAACGCTATAACTTCTCTCCCGCAGTATTAACTGAAATTTTTGGATTGAACAATGGAGAAGAAGAACTGGAAATAGATTCTGAGGAATATGATATGATGTTAAGTTTGATGGGCTATGCTGACAATAATCCCCATAAAGTGTTGAAGAAACATTTATCTGCAGAATATAAATTTCTGGCAGATATTGTTGGGAAAGTCTTGCTAGGCAAGCACACTGCCCATGACTACATTATCAGGCATCAATTTTTGGTCATGTGTGCAGTGGTAAATAAGAAATAAGTAGACTGGGCTCAGATTATATTTGATCTAATAAAGAAAAAGAACAATAAGAAGGAAGTCTGTTTTGGAAGGATCCTAGGGATCTTCCTGAAGGAGAAGGCTGTTGAATCACTGGTCTCCCCGACAATATTCATTAATGCCAGCAAGAGTCTCACCTGTGCCTTGTTTGGCAGGTGGGAGAGGACTATATCCAAGTCATCCAAGGCTTCAACCTCTTCCACCCCAGCTTCTGAAAGCACAAGGGCTGTTAGAGTCACTCCCCACACGGCTGAAGAGATCATCCCCACACCTCCATCCCTTCCAGCAACTCAACATCAATCACCCTTCACAGTTCATACTCCCTCTCTTCAACCACATCCACAACTCCAACAACAACTTCAACCACATCAACAACCACAACCCTCTGATCATGTTCCTACTACAGCTACATTACCTGCCACCTCTCCACCAATAGACCTCACTGATTTCCCTTCCTCACCCACCCAGGAATACCATCAACCCACTCCACCTCAATCACCCCAATCCCCCAATGATCTACCAGCCCCAACACCACCTTCATCTCCTCTTCCACCCCACTTGTCCTCCATACCATCCTTCAATCTGCTGACATCTCCTCCTCATTCTCCTCCTCCTCCACATCCATCCACACAGGATGTCCACATGCAAGATGTTCCTCCTCCATCCTCACCAACATCTACCATCCCTCCAACTGTTTCCACCTCAACACCATCTGCCACTCCAACACTGGACCCCTCACCATCTCTTCTGTCCTTGCTCTCATCACACCCCTCCTCAAAACCATCATAGTAGAGGCCATTACACTCCTTGTTACTTCCCTCTCTACCCTATCTGCCAAATCTCTGCCCTTTCTGCTGCCCCCTCTTCATTTAGGGGTCTGGCTCCAGTTGATACTGCAACCAGGCAGGGGGAGATGCTTGATGAAGAAGCTGCAGCAGCTCAAGTAGCAGCAGTCTCAGTTTCAGTTCCAGCAGCTCCAGCTCCAGCAGATGCAGAAGGCAGTAGCAACAGCAGTAAATACAGAGCTTACAGATACAGATTTAATTGATTTAATTCAGTTTATTGAGACTGACATGGATATGGAAGATGCAGTGCCAAAAGAGTTAATTACTGCTGGTGATTTCATTTTAAATCCCACAGTAGATTTGGTTAATTTGTTAAGCATTTTTGATACTGCATACTTGAGATTCTTTCCAGCAGAGTATACTAAGTCATCTTTGGCTATTATCCCATACACCTCTCCAATAAGCCCTAAAGTGGATAAGAAGCTTAAGGACAACTTTGCTTCTCAAGAGGTTCCTACTTCACCTCTTCCTAAAGTTGTTTCCCCAATTGTCTCTTCTCTTTCAGTCCCAACTTTTGTAATGGATGACTCACTCTTGCCTAATCTGGATGAGTTAATCAGTGCTAACATTGAAGAAGAGAATAAGGCAGCTGTTGAAAGCACCGTCACAGTTATTTCTCTAGCTCCTCTTGAAATTTCTCTTCCAGCTCCAGCTCCAGCATCTACTTCAGCTCCATCCCAAGTTGAGAAACTCATTATATCTGATGAAACACTGAAAAAGCTAAATGCTTTATATGATAATCCACAGGATAGCAGTGATGATGATGATGATGAGGAGGATGATGAGGATTCTGATGAGGATGCTAAGAAAAAGAAGAAGTCAGTATCTAAAAAGAGAAAAGCTCCTCCTCCTCCTGCTCCTAAGCCAAATCCAGCCAATGACACTCCCTACTATATTCTCCAGAAGATAACTCCATATAAAGGGATGCCAGCTTGGATGTGGTTATCCAAAAATGAACAGAAAGAGAGGAAGAGAAGCAGAAGATACTCTCCTCCTCCATCTCAGAAATACACAAAAGATTCACCTCCTCCAGCTGCTGGTGCTTCAGGCACAACTTCCCAAAGATCTACCCAATTCCAAACATATCAGAGACATCAAGGAAGATCTTCTTCTGAAAGCAGCCAGCATAGGCATTACTCTTCAGGCAAGCAACATCAATTTCAGCATCAACCACAGCAGCAGCATCAACCACAGCAGCAGCATCAACAACAGCTATCATTCCCTGCAGATCAGAAAGCTGAAAGTCCTAAAAGACCAAATTCTCCTCCTGTTCCTTTTGAAGATCCTGAAACAGCTAATACAGCTAGAATGACCAGGTTCCAAGAACTTGTACGTCTTTCTATGATTAACAAGGCCAAAGCTGAAGGAAAGGATCCTTCTGAGTATTCCACAATGTCTAAGTACAGGAAAGAAGAGCTTAAGAGGTTTGAGAAAGCAAACAAGTTTTTCAATGTTGATGACTACATGAAGTTGCACCCAGAAGCAGTTGTCCCCAGAGCCACATCTTTGAAGATTATAGGGGCTGCTGATATGACCATGACAAAAGTGCAAGCTTCAGATCCAAACAGAGAAATTGTCTTTACCAAGCCTGGAGATAAAGGTAAAGAAGTAATGCCCAAAGAGAAGAAACAAAAGAAGTGATTCTGAACTGCTTTACTTCTGTTATGTTCTTATAACTGCTTTCTATTTCTGAACAAAATTTATGTACATATATATATCTGCTGCATGTGTTATTGATCTCTGTCAGATATATGCTTTCTTGCCTTGTGATTTTCAATTTTGATTTGAGTCTGTAATTAGTGACCTCACCCAAATAGGGGGAGATTGTTGGATCACTAGTAAGATTTGTGCTAGGTTCACTAAGTTAGGATCATATGACCCACAATGTATAGTCAGGGTCATAATTGTGTCCTAGAGTCTATGTCAAGTCCTTAGAATCAACATCACATGGACCAGCTATCAACAAGACTGTCAGAGACTCAAGACTTAGAGTTTTTCTAAAGACCAAGTAAAATGAGTTCGACGTTCGTCGAACTCAGGTCGACGATAGTCGTGCTCAGCTCGACGATCTCAGAGTAAATTCTCTGAGCTGAGCTCGACGAACTTGGTACTCAGATCGACGAACTTTGGACACTATACTTCAACACTTCAAGATCAGAAAACATCTCTTTATTCTAAGTCCAGAGTCAGACTTTGGTCGACGAACTCAGCAACTCAGCTCGACGAACTGTGAACTCAGCTCGACGATTTCTGTTATCAGTTCGACGAATCCAGACTTAGTTATTTTACATCCTTCTGTCCACTTCTTACTGCAATAATTCCTGAGTAATTAATGCTCAAATATTCTCTGAAATATAACCGTTAGACAGAGCATTGATCATGGTCTTCTCCAGGATTATTGTCTGCCGTTTTTCCATGGGACAGTTGGGGAAATAATTCAATGTCGTTTATTCTCAAGGCCGTCAGCATTGATTGTAGAGGATTTCGAAAGACCATTTTTGACAGGAAATATAAAAGAGATTCTCTCTTCTTCTTGTAGACAGATAGAACAAGATACACAATACAGAGAGACGACAGATACAGAAAATAGTCAGTCTGAAACAAGAGATTCACTGTTGTCTGTCAACACAGAATTCTGACACAACAAGAAGCCATATTCCTGAAGATCATCAGCTATCTGAAGAAGAAGAACACCTAATCTGTTGCAGGATGGAGGCCGGGCGGTCTGTTGCTATTCGGAGACCGGGCGGTCTGGCGGTTTCTCCTAGCCGGTCTGTGTGCCGGGCTGTTGCTGTTTGGTATCTCAGCGGTCAGGCGGCTTGTCTCAGACGACTTGGAGACCGGGCGGTCTAGCGGTCTCCTGTGACGGCTTTCTCTCCGTGTGCTTGTTCTCTCCTCCTGTTGGTGGTCGGGCGGTTAGCCGGTTTGTCTAACCGCATGGCTTGTCCGGTTTGTCTTTTTGTAAAGCCGCATATACTTGTAAATTTTTAGTCTCATATTGCTTAATTGTAATCTCTCTCATCTCCTCCATTCTATAAAAGGGAGGCTATACCATTGTAATTGATACCTTTTTTGGATAATAAAGTTTACATTACTCCAATTTTTCGGTTTGTTTTTTTTTTTGTTCGCACATGGTATCAGAGGATTCGATCCTTTCCTCCTGATTGTGTGCGCTCTCTGTTCTCGCGGCTTATTCCTTCTTTTCGCGACCTGTTTTCGCGGCTTGATTCCTCTTCTGCCCGTTGCACTGTTCGCACGACTTGTTCCTTCCCGCGACCTGTTCTCGCGGCTTGTTTCTGCTTTCCGTGACCTGTCTTCGCGGCTTGTTTCCTTGCTTCCCTGCCCAAGCCGCTCCTCTTCTTTGTTGTTGCGACCTGTCCTTTAAGTCGTCGCGACCTGTCCTCTTCTTTGTTGCTGCGACCTGTCCTTTAAGTCGTCGCGACTTGTTCTAGCCGCTCTCCTCTTCTTAGTCGACGCGACCTGTTTCTTGTCGCCGCGACCTTGTTAGCCGCCCTCCTTCTAGCTGCGACTTGTTTCTTCTGTTGTTTTCTTCTATGGCCCACTCTGATATCTCCACCACAACACTCCCGTTGTCGCTCTTCCTCCTACACCTCCCACTCCTTTTGGTAATCTGGGCACCGCTTTCAAGCTTATTGGTCCCAACTATCCAGATTGGAGTGTCTCCTTCACCTTCCTCCTCCGCTCTCAACACAAACGTCGTTATCTCACCGATGACCCTCCTCCACTTGATTCCCCTCTCTGTGTCTCCTTCACCTTCCTCCTCCGCTCTCAACACAAACGTCGTTATCTCACCGATGACCCTCCTCCACTTGATTCCCCTCTCTTTGAAGACTGGGATGTCAGCGATGCTCTTGTCCGCACATGGCTGGCTAACAGCCTTTCTGATGAATGTCTTCCTATCATCCGTCACGATGAAACCGTCAAGGCCGCTTGGCTACATCTTGTCGCTCTCTACTCCAAAGGGGCTCAGGCGTCTCGCATTTATACTTTATATGCGGACCTCTTTGCCCGTCCCTCCATGTCTCCCGCAGCCGCTTACCAACAAGTTCAGGCTCTCGGAGCCGAAATTCTCCAAAACCGCCCCTTCTCTGCTGATCTCGCTGGGCAACACAAACACTTCCAGGAGCTTCTGGTTGTGTGTTATCTTCTCCTCCTTCCAGAGTCCTATGACATGATCTGTCAACAAATCCTTGCTGAGGCGGAGTCTCCCACCCTGGATGCCGCCGCTGCCCGCATTGTCGTTGTCACTTCTTTGCTCCAACGTCCGTTGTTATCCTCCCCTCCTCCATCGGACAACTCCGCTCACCATACTCAGCGCAGTGGATCTGGTGGCCGCCATCTCCCCTCCAGCGAACGTGGTGTTGCTCGCTTCCTGTGTTCTCATTGTGGCCGCACTGGCCATACGGTTGATCGTTGTTGGAAGAAACATCCTCACCTCCGCCCGTCTGGCGACGCTCCTTCTTCCTCTCTGAGGCCGTCCGCCTCTGTGGTCACATCTTCAGGTAGTGTCCACGTCGCTACTCAAGGTAAATGGCTGATCGATTCTGGTGCTACCAATCATATGACCGGCAATCCGCACTGTTTTTCTCTCCTACAACAGCATGATCGGTTACCCCCGGTCCTTGTTGCGGACGGCTCTCCCTCACCGGTCAATGGAACAGAGGTTGTTCAAGTTACTTCGTCTCTTCGATTGGCGGATACCCTCTATGTGCCCAAGTTCTCATGCAACTTGTTATCTGTCACTTCTCTTTGCAAACAACTACAATGATCTGTTATATTCACGTCTACTTCTTGTTCTTTTCAGGATACGGACACCAACCGGACGATTGCTACTGGGACTGAGAGCGGTGGCCTCTACTTCCTCGACAATGTTTCTGCATTCTCCGCCTTCTCTACATCTTCTACTGATCTTCTCCAGTGGCACCTTCGCTTTGGTCATGCTCCTCCCCGTCTTCTTCGTCAGCTTCTACCACATCTACCTCTGCAAGGCCCATCGCTCAACTGTGAAGCATGTCAACTCGGCAAGCAGCACCGCTCTTCCTTCCCACCAAAGCAAGGCCGTGGATCTTCCCGGTCCGTTTGAACTTGTTCACTCCGACATTTGGGGTCCGGCTCCTACCCTCACCGTTGGTCGGGGTAGTTCATATTTTGTAACATTTATCGATGATTTCTCTAGATGTACATGGGTGTATCTTTTAAAAGATCGCTCAGAACTTTTTTCTGTATGCACAGTTTTCTATCATATGGTTATAACTCAATTTGATGCGTCTATTAAAATTTTTCGTTCTGACAACGCTAAAGAATATCTTAGTCATGCCTTCACTTCCTTTTGTGTGCAACATGATATTATTCATCAAACTATCTGTGTATATACCTCGCAACAAAATGGGGTGGCGGAACGCAAGAACCGTCACATTCTTGATGTCGTCCGCACTTTGATGACACAAATGCACGTTCCTCGCTCATATTGGGGATACGATGTCCTCCTCGCCTGTCACCTTCGAGAATGTTTCTTATTTCTCCTCCAACCCCACTCCACCTTCACCTCCTTCTCTCACCGTCCCCTCCACCCCGTCTACTCTCGTCGAGCTTTTCCCACCATCACCTCCACTGTCTCCTCCTTCCCTCCCTTCCTCATCACCACCCCCATCTCCTTCTTCTCTGCGGTTGTCTCTCTCCTCTCCCGGGCCAGCTCTCTCCGCCACGGATGCTTCGGTTGCTGAGGAACATGCCGACCTGGATATACTCATTGCTCTTCGCAAAGGGGTGCGGACGTGTACCCAGCACCCGCTGGCTGTTGTTGTTTCATATAATCGTCTGACTCCTTCTCGCAGAGCGTTTGCATTGGCTATCTCTGAGACCGCCACTCCCCGCACCTACCAGGAGGCTCTCACTATTCCTCATTGGAAGACTGTCATGGATGAGGAAATTGCTACCCTCACTGAACGAGGGACCTGGACCCTGGTACCCCCACCGTTGGGCATGGATTTTGTTGGCTGTCGTTGGGTCTTTGTTGTAAAATTCCGTCCTGATGGCATCGTGGATCGCTACAAGGTCCGCCTGGTGGCCAAAGTTTTCACTCAGACCTATGGTGTTGATTAATTCGATACCTTCTCTCTCGCGGCTCGTCTCAGCACCATTCGGGTCCTTCTCTCTGTCGCTGTCAACAGGGATTGACTCATTTCGCAGCTGAATGTTAAGAATGCTTTCCTGTATGGTGATCTACAGCAAGATGTTTATATGGAGCAACCTCCTGGGTATGTTGCTCAGGGGGAGACACGAGTATGCCGGCTACAGAAGGCTATCTATGGCCTCAAACAGAGATCTTGTAACTGGTTTGACAAGTTTAGTGGCATTGTTGCGGCCATTGGTTTTACAAGAAGCTCAGCAGATCACTCCTTGTTTTTTCGAAAAACCGCCTCTGGTCTGCTTGTTCTTGCGGTTTATGTTGATGACATTCTTCTTACTGGCAATGACCAGGATGGGGTATTGTTGACAAAGACCTTCGTCAACACCTGCTCACAAAGGATATGGGCTCCCTGAAATACTTACTGGGGATTGAAATCTCTAGGAAGTCCAACTTCATGATCTTTTCCAACGGAAGTATGCTCTTGATCTTTTAAAGGAGGCAGGATTGACTAGTGTTAAACCTGCACGTTGTCCTATGGCTGCTGGAGAAGACAAAACTTGGACAGATGACTCGTCTCTTCTATCTGATCTTACGAGGTACCGGCGTCTGGTGGGCAAGCTCATTTATCTCACGGTAACCAGACCCGACATCTCTTATGTTGTTGGCAAGGTGAGCCAGTTCATGCAAGCTCCTAGGGAGTGTCATCTACAATCTGCCCTGAGGATATTAGAGTATATTAAAGCAGCACCAGGGAAAGTACTCCTCTTTCAGAAGAATGGTCACCTAAGAGTTGAAGTGTACTCTGATTCAAGTTATGCTGATGACAAAGGGGACCGCAAATCGACATCAGGTTTCTGCACGTTTGTTGGAGGCAATCTTGTGAGTTGGAAGAGCAAGAAACAGTCTGTGGTTTCCAGGTCTAGTGCAGAGGCGGAATATCGCAGCATGGCGTTGACTACACGTGAGTTGAAATGGTTGCGGGCTCTCATGCTTGATTTAGGAGAGGTTTACAACTATCATCTTCCTATGTTCTGTGACAACAAGGTTGCGATATACATTTCCAAAAATCTGGTCTTTCATGAGAGAACAAAACACATATAAGTCGACTGTCATTTTATTCGGGAAGAGATATTGAAGAAACAGATTTGCACTCCGTTCGTCATTTCCGACAACGAGTTGGCAGACGTCTTCACCAAGCCGGTGTCCGCTTCCTTTTTCCACATCTGCGACAAGTTGGGCATGATTGATATCTATGCTCCAGCTTGAGGGGAGTGTTGCAGGATGGAGGCCGGGCGGTCTGTTGCTGTTCGGAGATCGGGCGGTCTGGCGGTTTCTCCTAGCCGGTCTGTATGCCGGGCTGTTGTTGTTTGGTATCTCAGCGGTCAGGTGGCTTGTCTCAGACGACTTGGAGACCGGGCGGTCTAGCGGTCTCCTGTGACGGCTTGCTCTCAGTGTGCTTGTTCTCTCCTCCTGTTGGTTGTCGGGCGGTTAGCCGGTTTGTCTAACCGCACGGCTTGTCCAGTTTGTCTTTTTGTAAATCCGCATATACTTGTAAATTTTTAGTCTCACATTGCTTAATTGTAATCTCTCTCATCTCCTCCATTCTATAAAAGGGAGGCTATACCATTGTAATTGATACCTTTTTTGGATAATAAAGTTTACATTACTCCAATTTTTCGGTTTGTTTTTTTTTGTTCGCACATAGTATCAGAGGACTCGATCCTTTCCTCCTGATTGTGTGCGCTCTCTGCTCTCGCGGCTTATTCCTTCTTTCCGCGACCTGTTTTCGCGGCTTGATTCCTCTTCTGCCCGTTGCACTGTTCGCACGACTTGTTCCTTCCCGCGACCTGTTCTCGCGGCTTGTTTCTGCTTTCCGTGACCTGTCTTCGCGGCTTGTTTCCTTGCTTCCCTTCCCTAGCCGCTCCTCTTCTTTGTTGTTGCGACCTGTCCTTTAAGTCGTCGCGACCTGTCCTCTTCTTTGTTGCTGCGACCTGTCCTTTAAGTCGTCGCGACTTGTTCTAGCCGCTCTCCTCTTCTTAGTCGACGCGACCTGTTTCTTGTCGCCGCGACCTTGTTAGCCGCCCTCCTTCTAGCTGCGACTTGTTTCTTCTGCTGTTTTCTTCTATGGCCCACTCTGATATCTCCACCACAACACTCCCGTTGTCGCTCTTCCTCCTACACCTCCCACTCCTTTTGGTAATCTGGACACCGCTTTTAAGCTTATTGGTCCCAACTATCCAGATTGGAGTGTCTCCTTCACCTTCCGCCTCCGCTCTCAACGCAAACGTCGTCATCTCACCGATGACCCTCCTCCACTTGATTCCCCTCTCTTTGAAGACTGGGATGTCAGCGATGCTCTTGTCCGCACATGGCTGGCTAACAGCCTTTCTGATGAATGTCTTCCTATCATTTGTCACGATGAAACCGTCAAGGCCGCTTGGCTACATCTTGTCGCTCTCTACTCCAAAGGGGCCCAGGCGTCTCGCATTTATACTTTATATGCGGACCTCTTTGTCCGTCCCTCCATGTCTCCCGCAGTCGCTTACCAACAAGTTCAGGCTCTCGGAGCCGAAATTCTCCAAAACCGCCCCTTCTCTGCTGATCTCGCTGAGCAACACAAACACTTCCAGAGCTTCTGGTTGTGTGTTATCTTCTCCGCCTTCCAGAGTCCTATGACATGATCTGTCAACAAATCCTTGCTGAGGCGGAGTCTCCCACCCTGGATGCCACCGCTGCCCGCATTGTCGCTGTCACTTCTTTGCTCCAACGTCCGTTGTTATCCTCCCCTCCTCCATCGGACAACTCCGCTCACCATACTCAGCGCAGTGGATCTGGTGGCCGCCATCTCCCCTCCAGCGAACGTGGTGTTGCTCGCTTCATGTGTTCTCATTGTGGCCGCACTGGCCATACGGTTGATCGTTGTTGGAAGAAACATCCTCACCTCCGCCCGTCTGGCGACGCTCCTTCTTCCTCTCTGAGGCCGTCCGCCTCTGTGGTCACATCTTCAGGTAGTGTCCACGTCGCTACTCAAGGTAAATGGCTGATCGATTCTGGTGCTACCAATCATATGACCGACAATCTGCACTGTTTTTCTCTCCTACAACAGCATGATCGGTTACCCCCGGTCCTTGTTGCGGACGGCTCTCCCTCACCGGTCAATGGAACAGGGGTTGTTCAAGTTACTTCGTCTCTTCGATTGGCGGATACCCTCTATGTGCCCAAGTTCCCATGCAACTTGTTATCTATCACTTCTCTTTGCAAACAACTACAATGATCTGTTACATTCACGTCTACTTCTTGTTCTTTTCAGGATACGGACACCAACCGGGCGATTGCTACTGGGACTGAGAGCGGTGGTCTCTACTTCCTCGACAATGTTTCTGCATTCTCCGCCTTCTCTACATCTTCTACTGATCTTCTCCAGTGGCACCTTCGCTTTGGTCATGCTCCTCCCGTCTTCTTCGTCAGCTTCTACCACATCTACCTCTGCAAGGCCCACCGCATTGATCATGGTCTTCTCCAGGATTATTGTCTGCCGTTTTTCCAAAGGACAGTTGGGGAAATAATTCAATGTTGTTTATTCTCAAGGTCGTCAGCATTGATTGCAGAGGATTTCAAAATTTCGAAAGACCATTTTTGACAGGAAATATAAAAGAGATTTTTTCTCTTCTTCCTGTAGACAGATAGAACAAGATACACAATACAGAGAGACGACTGATACAGAAAATAGTCAGTCTGAAACAAGAGATTCACTGCTGTCTGTCAACACAGAATTCTGACACAACAAGAAGTCATATTCCTGAAGATCATCAGCTATCTGAAGAATAAGAACACCTAATCAAAATCAAGAGTCTTCTGTCTTCAACACTCCAGGATACTTCAAAGGACAACTACATCACTATCTGTCAAAGAAGTTCCTGAACAGCTGCTGATCAAGGCTGTACTACTGAAGGCCTATCACCCTGCAGCAAGGCTTCTTCTACCTGAACCATTCTATATCTCAAGGGGAGTCTGTGCTAAAATCAAATATCCATCAGTCTTCTCAGTTGTATATTGAGAAAGAGAAGACACAATCATCTCTCACCCCCCCCCCCACTGTATAAAGGGTTATAACTCCCTTCAAAAGTTATTCCTGGTTGCAAGTCACCTGATCAAAAGACTTGAGAATTGGTTTTTGAGCACCTGATCAAAAGCTCATTGGTGTCAGGCACCTGATCAAAAATCTGAGTGGATTCCTAACAGGGTGGTAGAAGAGTGGATGTACCCAAGTTTAGGGGAACCACTATAAATTCTTGTGTTGTCTGGATTACTCTTTTCTTTTGTTTTTGTGTTGTGGTTGTTTGTTAGGATTGCTGTTTTAATTTTGTTCCTGCACTAGATTAAATCAGAAGAAAAATTTATAAACCCTGAATACTCTATTCACCCCCCCCCCCCTCTAAAGTATTCATGATCTAACAGCTCGCTTTCACATGCGATTCCAGTTGATATTGACGTCCCCAAGGGTACAAAGCCAAGTCACACCGAGAATAACATCCACCCCGCCCAAAGAGAAGTTGTGGAAGTCTGGCTGAAATGGGTTGCTGCTGATGGTGAGAGTGACTGTCGCACAGGCCACCCGTGGCCCGCCGCCTCCCATCTCCTAAGCAGACCGAGAAATGTCTGACGGCCTGCACCTGCAGCGCCAGACGATCCACCAGGTGCTGAGAGATGAAGTTGGGACTCGCCCCGCTATTGATCATCACCGCAACAGAGGCTCCGGGAAGTGTCCCCCGAAGCTTCATCGTCTGTGGGCCCAAGAATCCGCCAACGATAAATAGTGGAAGGTCCAAGCAGTGAAAGGTGTCCGCTTGGGGGTCCCCTGTCGTCGTATCCAACTCGAGGGCCTCGAAGTCTGCGAATGTCACCTCGGGTTCCTCCTCGCCAATGAGGATCCGGAGGTCTTTCAGAGGGCACTCATGCGTAAGAGAGTAGGATTGCTTGCGGCGAAAGAACAACCCCTTGGTGCGCAAATCATGGTATTCTTTTTCGGAGAGTCAGGGTGGGCCATTGGCCTAGGAGGGTGTGGCGGGGATGCGGCCCGGCCGGGGGCCAGCTGTGGTGGATGGTGGGCCGTTGCGGGCCGGTTGACCGGGCACACCGTAGGTAGGGACGGTTTTCCCTGGTCCAGAGGCCGAATCTGAAACTCTATTTCCACCAAGCGAGTGAGATCTATGGCTTCCATAATCGGCGGCGGATGGTGGGTGTAGATCCGGGCACGGATGTGGGGAAAGAGCACTTGCATGAAGAAGCTGAGGTAATGGTCCGACAGAAATTCTGGCACATACGTCGCGAGAGCGATAAACTCATCGATGTACTCGTCAAGCTAACACCGCAGAGTCGCTCCAACGCAGAGCTTGAGTAGCGGGCGTCATAACGGCAAATGAGCTCATGTTGAAGGTCCGACCAAGACATGGTCGGTTTGGATTATCACAGACAATGCACCCCGTGGAGGGCGGAGCCATCCATGCCGATCAAGGTCGTGTTAACCTTCTGCAGCTCTGAGATCTGTTGTATCTCAAAGAACTGTTCGGTCCGAGCAATGCATCACATGGGATAGGTGTCGTTGAAAGAGGGAATATCAAAGGAACGAGGGCCCGGTGAGAGAGCCCTAGGTAGAGGGTTGTTGCACGAAACGGTTCTGAGGGGGCTCCGAGGAGAGACGGCGAGTCCATCGCGGACGTCACGGATGTGATAGGGCGGCCGGCCAAGAGGGAGTCAATTTTAGCGTCCATGCGTAATATGAGGGCCTGCAACGACGTGATTGAACCGTCATGTTCATCCAAATGATGAAGGATGGCAGGATCATTAGATGGAGGCGGCAGCATTACGTCGGTGTTGACCATCGATCGTAGTCGAGTGGGAATACACTCGGTCGGGTGTTAGGAAGGGTAACAGAAACCGCTTGAAGCCTTAGGCGGGAAGGTCGAACCTGCTGGGGTAGTGTCTAGGGCAGGCGAGACAGTCGGGGTACAGATCTGGCGGTGCGACCGGGTGGAAGAGGGGATCTGGACGCCTGAATCCCTAGGAGGAATCTGGAAGCCCGTTGAAGCCTTGTCTGGAGCCGGCGAGTCGATGGTTGTCACGACCCGTCTCAACAAAAGTCAAAGTGTGCTTCGGGCATGGGCGGAAAAAAAATCCATGTTTGTTAGGCGGAAGCAGAGATTCTGATAATTAGGTTTAAAATAAATAATTTGAAATAAAATAATTATTTTTATGCGGGAGCTTTAAAATATGGTAGTTTGAAACAGATGCACATGTATTTTATTAAAACTTATGATACAAATTTCATGCAATGACAGGTTCAGATGAATGAACATACAAATAATATTAACATTGAGTATATAATATATCTTACCAGTTGTCCATGATTTATTAATCATTATTATTACATAAAAATGTCTAACAACAAAGAAAATGAAATGTAAACATAGAACCTGAAACTTAATGCAGATCGGGCTCGAGGACCTGGCGGCACTGTCACAAACGTTAAGGCAATTCAAAAACAAGAAGGAAATGTCTCGAAACATTGAAATAAGCAGGTGAGCAAGTAAAATACATAACCAGAAAAAAAAAACAGAAATGTATGTGTATCAGTTTTCAATAAAGCAAAGCTAACAAGACAGGCAAGTAAAATAGTCAAACGGAAATAACTTGAATTAATTTTACTCCGGAGCATAACATAAAATTGATCATGTGATATCATAAGTTGTAATCAATGAAGTGTGGGTGTTTTTAATGGGTGCACGTGGTTCACACTCAAGTTCATATGCAAGTCTTATTAGAAAAATTCTTGTTTGTCGTGACCATGCAGGCAGAAAGATGCACCAATTAAACATTACATTTCAATGATTGTTTAAGATATTATTTAGTTAAAAGATTTATATTTTAGTGATTCTCTGCATTTCAAGATAAGTTATAAATTTAACGATTCGGATGCACAAGAGGAGAATTCATAAACATGAAAAGGGGCATCGAGTCAAGGAATAGAATTTACCACAGTTTTAGAACCAGACAGACATAAGAAACAAGATTCGATAACACCGAAAGCTAGAGAGTGAGTTTTAAACTTTGCGGTTTTGAGGGATTAAGTTATCATTAACGAGAAGATTTTTCAAGCAAATCGCAGGGATAAGTTTGACATGCATCGATTTGAGGGTAATAAATACTCATCTAGATACCATCATTTTAAGACATAATTATCTCCCAAGTAAACATGTGTATGATCAGAACCTTCATATAAAACACAATTCATTTATTTGCTAACAAGAAATCTTAATATTTATCATTATAATAATTAATGTTCATGCTGACAAAGAACTATCAGTTTTTCAATAAACCATCAAATGAGATACACTTCACCTAAGTGAGAATCCAATAAAAATGAATCACCTTCATTTACTAGCTCATCTTCTCATTATTCATCCCATGAGACGCAAATCAACTAAGTATAAACCAATCATGATCACAAACTCATGTTGATCCAAGCATATTAAACCCTAAAATATTAACTTGTCTGATTAGGCAGTCGACATTCCAGTTTATTCAACAAATCAAAATATACAAAAATGAAGTCATGTGGTTCAAAGAACAGATGCAATAAATTAAACTCAATGCTTGCAAGAGATAGAGATCTCTACTTGTCTTAAGAAAGCTGAAGCTGACGAATGCAGCCAAGTGGCGAAAGAAAAATTCAAAAACCCTACTTTGAACCTGTTAAGAACAACGAAAACAGAATTAACTACGCTAGCACAGGCATTGATTCATTGCAAAAATTAGATCAAGAGCAGATTAAGAGATTTACCTCCCTCATGAATGAGGGGAGAAGAGATTATCACGCGGAAACGGAGAATTGGCGGCGCTTGGCTAGGAGAAACCCTAAATCGGAGAGAAATCTGAGCGATCTCGCCAATTGAATCGAGGAGCGGCGCCGGAGATCAAAAGCACAACGCGGTTAGACAATAATAACGGGGAAAAAACTAAGAATCGCAACATATACACAAATTGGAGGCAATTAATCTCGAAGCAAGTACCATAAAATCTGAAAAGAAAGAGGAAAAGAGAAATCTTCACCCAAGTAGGCCAAATTCGAGCCCAAGGAGGAGAAGGAAGAAAACACTAAGCGATTATCTTGAAATCCACGGTCCAAAACGAAGAAGAAGCGGTTGACGGGGGAAGAAGCACTGGCCGGCCTTGAGAAGAGGGGAGAAGTTGTTTCCCCTTACTAGTCGGAGAAGAAGGAAAAGCTGATGTTGGTCGGCCCACTAGGCGAAGAGGTTGTCGTCGGGTACCGGGAGTAGGATGGGCGACGGCGCCTGGAGCAGGAGGGGGCGTCGGGGGAGGCGGAATCAGGAGCGGAGCCTTGCGGATTTGGAGTCGAGCGGGAGCGGCCTAAAGGCGGCTAGCGGGAAACGAGAAAAATGGGAGACGGGCTCGGGAAAGCCCTAGGACGAATAAAATAAAAAACAGGAGGAAGGCTGGTCGGCTAAGTTAAGAGGAGGGATTTTAATTTTTTTTTTAACATGGGTTGTTACAGTGGCGGAAGCGGTCGGGCCACGTGAAGGTCGCGGCAATGCGGACGACGTGCGGCGGAACAGTGGCAGTAGATCGATCACGCGACGAAAGAGCGGAAAGGGGCGTGATGCACAACTTCATAAGCGCGGGTACTTCAGATGGCGGAGACCGCGGCCAGAAGGTGGCAGGTCAAACAAATGGTAGGGTTCGAAAAAGAGAGGGAGGATGGAGGAGAAATTAGAGGAAAAGTTGGGGAGCGAAAAACAGAAGTTCCAAATACATTCAAGTATGCTCATTATACAATAGCCTCCGGCTTATATAGTCGTCGGTCACAACATTAAATAACGGTACCGAGAAATAAGACAGTAATAATTTAAAGGATAAATTAACGCCCCTCGACCATATCGGCTAGTCCGGCAAGTTACGTGTGTCGTGCTCGCGGTGTTGATATACCCGCCACACTGGCGGTCACCCATTGCCCTCGTCCGCTCCATCGGTATCCGTAACAATTCCCTATACAGGTTGTCGAACTCGTCGACCTGGTGTCGTAGGTGAGTAAGCGAGGGGGTCCCGACCATAGATAAGACGAAAGAGAATGGTCTGGAGGATTGCATGATGGGATGTATTGTAACAATACTCCACCCATGGAAGCCGACGTGCCCAATCCTTAGGGCGATCCTCGGTGATAAAATGGACGTACATCTCAATGGTCCGATTAACCACCTTGGTATGCCCTTCCGACTGCAGATGCCCTTCCGACTGCAGATGCCCTTCCGACTGCAGATGCCCTTCCGACTGCAGATGCCCTTCCGACTGCAGATGCCCTTCCGACTGCAGATGCCCTTCCGACTGCAGATGCCCTTCCGACTGCAGATGCCCTTCCGACTGCAGATGCCCTTCCGACTGCAGATGCCCTTCCGACTGCAGATGCCCTTCCGACTGCAGATGCCCTTCCGACTGCAGATGCCCTTCCGACTGCAGATGCCCTTCCGACTGCAGATGCCCTTCCGACTGCGGATGCCCTTCCGACTGCGGGTGATAGGCTGAGGACATGGCGAGCTTGCTTCCGCACAGAGCGAACAACTCCTACCAGAACAGTGAAGTGAAGGCCTTGTCCCGATCGAACAAAATACCCTCAAGGAGCCCATGTCGGAGGAACACCTGATCGAAGAAGATATGAGCGACGGCGTCTGCGATAATGGGAAGGTTCATGATGATGAAGTGGGCCCCTTGGAGAACTTATCCATCACCACGAAGAGGATGAACCGTCCCGACAAGGTGGACAAACCCTCAATAAAATCTGTAGAGATATACAACCATATTTGTGTTGGTATTGGAAGAGGGAGGCTGAAGAAGGCCCACTGGGAGTAAATGATTTGCCTTACAGCGTTGGCGTACCAAACATGCGGCAATGAAATCCCGCACATTACGCTTGAGTTCATGCCAAGAGAATTCCGTCAGAATGCGATGAAGGGTCTTGTGGACCCCTTCATGAGTCGCTCCATGAGTACCAACAAGAATTGTTGGAATCAGTGTTGAAGCGGCTAGTAGGTAGATCATGTCCTTGTACACTATGAGATCATCTGTGACCTCCCAACAAGAGGGAAGACTCCCCTCCTTGATGCGGTGGAGGGCCTCTAGGAGGGATGGGGAATCATGCACCTCCTGCCGAAGGCGAGTGAGAACAGTCGACATGGGCTGGGAGATGACGAAGTGAGTGCTCCATGCAGGTCGCGGCATGAAAGAACATCGGTTGTCGGGTTCAAGGCACCCGCCTTGTACTCGACCAAAATATCATATCCCAACATCTTGTTAACCTAACGTTGTTGCGGTCCTGTACTGAGGCGTTGCTTAAGGAGGTACTTCATACTGAATTGGTAGGTACAAATCATAAATGCCCAGCCCTATAAGTACAAACGCCAGTATTGGTTGGCCTTAGCCAAGCCAATCAACTCTCGTTCATAAGCAGAAAGTTTCTAGTGATGGATGGTTGTCTTTTGGCGAAAATAGGTTTTTGGATGTCCCCCATACTAAAAGCATGGCTCCACACCCTTGGCCTGAGGCATCACACTCATCTAAAATTCCTGGGTTAAATCAAGTAGATGAAGTGTCGGTGCAGTCAACAACGCCTACTGAAGGGCCTTGAAGGCAGTCGTAGCGGTGTCTCCCCAAGAGAATGAGTGTCGCTTCAATAAGGAAAGCGAGGGAATCGTAATCACGAAGTACCCTGAATGAAATGTAGGTAATAGCCTGTGAGACCCTGAAAGCTTAGGAACTCGCGAGGGGATTGGGTAACCGGCCAGTCGGTCACACCTTGGCTTTTGGTGGAGTCGATGGAGACTCCGGTGTTGTCGACGATGTTCCCCTAGTAGGCGACCTTGAAGGTCGCAAATGAACACTTGGCCCGCTTCAAGAACAGCTTAAGGCCATGAATGGGTTGAAGGACGGTGCACAAATGGGCCAGGTGTGATGCCCGTGTCTTGGTGTACACAAGAATGTCAAAGAAGTACACAATAACGCAACAAGTCAAGAATACCTCATTCTTGAGAGATTGGAAGGTGGACGGCACGTCGGTGAGCTTGAAGGGCATCACGAGGCACTCAAAGTGGTTGTAGACTTGTAGTGGGTGCAGAAAGTGGTCTTCTCTGCGTCGAGCGAGGCCATACACACCTGGTGATACCTCAAGCATAAGCCAAGCTTGGATAAGTAGTGGGCGTCAAGCAATTCGTCAAGTAATTCCTCGACAACTAGAATAAGAAATTTGTCCTTCATCATCTGCGCGTTCAATGCGAGCGATGTAGTTTACACAAAACCTTCACGTGTTAACATTATAGACCAAGAGAACCGGGAACGAGAAAGGGGAGACACTATGATGGATGAGGCCCTGTTGCAGCATGGCGGTTGTTGCAACTCGCGTAGCACCAATGAATTTTACTTTTATTTTATGCACATATATGTATCGCGCCTATCTTTTCGTTGTTTATCTCGTTTATTTTCACATAGATTATTTTTTGCTTATGTTTTAAGCGCTTATGTATTTTGTTTCGCGCATGTCGTCGCGTGCGATGTTAGGCTTATTAGCGTGATCGAGTAATAAGACTATGAATGAAAAGGTCAATCAAATTAGGTTAAGTGACGATTAGGCAAGCTTTGAAAATGATATTAAGCAAAAAAGCAAAATGAGTAGAAATAAGTTACCAGCAAACAAACTTCATTTTCAAAGCAAAAAAGCAAAATGAGTAGAAATAAGTTACCAGCAAACAAACTTTAAATAAAGCAATATTAAAAAGGTTGAAAAATATGATGCTTACTTCTTGTAAAGAGAGGCGTCAAACCTTGTATATGCTTCTTGAATTATGAAGTACAAGTATGAATACATTTATATAGGAAGGGAGGAAGAATAAAAATCCCAATCCAAGATTTGAGACAAATACAAAGAGAGAGAAAATGGGCCCTTATATGGGTCCTTACTAAGGCTTTTCTAACACTCCCCCGCAAGCTGGAGCGTACAAGTCGTAGGCACCAAGCTTGGATAAAAACTGGTAGTATAGTGGTCAGGAGAGAACTTTAGTCAGGATGTCAGTAACTTGGTTTGTAGCAGGAACATGCCCCAAATCTATCTTCTTTGACTGAACTTTTTCCCGAATAAAGTGGCAGTCAACTTCAATATGCTTTGTGCGTTCGTGAAAGACCGGATTCTTGGCAATATGTATTGTTGCTTGACTATCACAAAATAGGGTCGTCGGCGATGAGAGACGAACACCCAAGTCTCCCAGAAGGCTCTCAACCCAAGTTAACTCGGAAACAACAGCAGTCATAGCCCGGTACTCGGCTTCAGCAGAAGAGCGAGCAACCACAGTCTGTTTCTTGCTACGCCGGGTTATGAGATGTCCACCGAAGTAGGTACAGAAACAAGTTGTAGAAGGCCTATCATCAACGGATCCTGCATAGTCAACGTCAGAGTATGCAACAAGAGATAAAGATGTGGATGGCTTGTACACAAGCCCTTGTCCTGGAGCGTTCTTGAGATATCGAAGAATGCGCTCGACAGCTTGAAGATGAGATGTCTGAGGAGAATGCATAAAACGACTCACGACTCTCACGGCAAAAGAGATGTCTGGTCGAGTAACCGTAAGATAGATCAGCTTCCCAACCAAGCGTCGATAATATTCCGGATTCGTAAGCAGCTTATCGGAGTCAGAGTTGTGGGCCGAGAGCTTGTGATTAGCATCCATAGGAGTATCCGTAGGTTTACATCCAGAATAGCCGGCATCATGAAGGAGGTCCATACAATACTTCCTTTGCGATAACACCAGACCATCAGGGCGTCGTGCAACCTCAAGCCCAAGAAAATACCGATGGTTGCCAAGATCTTTGGTCTGAAAGGCGGAGTTCAACTGTTGCTTGGTATGTTGTATCTATGTAGTATCGTCGCCAGTAATGAGGATATCGTCAACATAGACAAGTAGGATCACAGTTCCAGTTGACCGTTGTCGGGTGAAGAGAGAGAAATCAGCCGAGCTCCAAATGAAGTCAATATCGCAGACTACCTTGCTGAATTTTTCAAACCAAGCGTGCGGGGACTGTTTGAGACCATAAATAGATTTCCGAAGATGACAAACCCAAGACTCCCTCGTGGTCTCAAACCCGGGAGGTTGGTGCATATAAACAGTCTCCTGCGGATCGTCGTTGAGGAAGGCGTTCTTAATATCCAGCTGATAAAAAGGTCAATGACGATGAACAGCCAAGAAGAGAAGAACGCGGACCGTGTTCAATTTGGACACCAGAGAGAAGGTTTCCTCATAATCAAGGTCATGTTGTTGAGTAAAACCCTGGGCCACGAGGCGGGCCTTTAGACGCTCAACGGCGTCATCCGCCACATTTTTAATAACAAAGACGCACTTGCAGCTAACACAGGGTTGGCCTGCAGGAAGAGGAACCAGATCCCAGGTCCTGTTGGCCCAGAGAGACCGCATTTCATCGTCCATGGCCGTCCGCCGCCCCGGATGTTGAAGCGCCCCCTGCACAGTATTAGGAATAGAAAAAGAAGAAAGAGAGGTGGAAAAGGCATAGAGAGGTGGAGTGAGCCGATGGAGAGAAACGTAGTGGGCCAAGGGATGAGCCGTAGAAGCGGGAGCCGGATCCGTCGTTGCCGGAGTGTTACTGGGAGCATAGAGCTGGTGCAAGGAACCATCCTTGGAGCCGCGACGAGTACAGACACGGATAACGGGCGGAGGAACCTTAGAGGGTGCAGGGATAGAGGAGGAAGGAGATGGCAAAAAAGAGGGTGTGATAGGTACGGCAGGTCGGGGAAGAGGAGGAGAGGAAGACGGGGTGGGGGAAGGTAAGTGGAAGGGCTGGTCTTCGCAGAAGGTGACATCCGCTGAGACGACCAGCTTGTCATCCGAAGGAGAGTAGCAAACATACCCCTTTGGAGTACGGGAGTAGCCAACAAACATATATTTGGCCGCCCGAGGAGCAAGTTTGTCGGAGGGGGGGCCAAGAAGATGAACATAACAAATACACTCAAAGACCCGCGGGGTGAGAGAGGTGGGGTTGGTAGAAGGATAAAGGAGGTGGATATGTGAGGCAAAGTCAAGAACAGACGAGGATAGACGGTTGATGAGATGACAGGTTGTGGAGACGGCAAAATTCCAATATTTGATCGAAACCTTCATTTGAAACATGAGGGACTGAGCAACATCGAGTAAATGGCGATTCTTCCATTCGGCCACCCCGTTTTGCTGAGGGGTATACGTCACACGAAGTTTGATAGGGCGGCGGCCTGGGCAGGCCGCCGCCCCTAGTGGGAGGCCTGCCCAGGCCGCCGCCCCTAGTGGGGGGCATGCCCGTCTGCCTGCCCAAGCGGCAGCCTGTTCCTCAGGCCGCCCCCTCGGCTTGTCTCAGGCAACCTGCCTCTCCTAGCTGCCAGCCCAGGCAAAGCCTGCAGTCTGCCTGCCTCTAGTCCGCCGAGTCCGCCCAGGTCGGCGACCTGCTCTCTTCAGCAGAGGCAAAGCATGCAGCCTGCCTGCCTCCAGTCCGCTGAGTCCGTCTAGGTCGGCGACCTGCTCTCTCTTTAGCAGAGGAAAAGCCTGCAGCCTGCCTGCCTCCAGTCCGCCCAGGTCGGCGACCTGCTCTTCCCAGTCCAAGCAGCAGCCAATTCAAGCAGCAAGTCCCAGACCGTGTGGCCTATCGCGGACTCCGCGGACTCAACATTTGTACTCGCATAACTCACCGCCTCACCGGTGGTGACGTTACCAAGACCGTTACCGCCCCGGGCCTATAAATAGCCCCAAATGCCTCTCGTTTAAGGAGGTGGCACGGGGGCGAGAGGAGAACCGCCAGCTTGATCAAGGTCTGCGGACTCAAATTTCTCAGTCCTCCCAGTCCTCCACAGTTGATCAAGCAGGGTCTGCGGACTCAGTTTCCAAGTCCTCCCAGTCCTCCACAGCTGCTGGCAGTCTCTTTTACTTAATCTCTGGCAGCTCCTTCCCTAGCCACCAACTTTCCCCATTGTACCCTTTACTGCTTTCTCTTGTAAAAGTGTAATGGTAAGTTGTAATTCTGCTTCTTGATTAAAGAAAATGTCTGTCGCAAGAGTGGCATTCAAGCCGCGGCGGGCGAAGTCTGTTGTTGTCGCTGCTAGCGGCCCCTCCTCTCTTCTTCTCTCCTCTCTCGGCATCAACCTGCAAAGCTAACCGCCTAAGTAGCTGTCTGCTCGACAGTCCCTGACCAAGTTTCTCCTCTGCTCAAGCAAGCTTCTTCTCTGATTGAGCAAGCTTCTTCTCCGCTCAAGCAAGCCTCTTCTCTGCTTGAGCAAGCTCCCCCTCCGCTCAAGCAAGTTTCTTCTCTGCTCTAGCAAGCTTCTCCCTTACTGATTAGGCAAGCTTCTCTGTTGATCAGCAACCTTCCCGGCTGTTCTCAGCAGACCTCTCCTCTATCCACGCAGCCCTTCCGCTTCTTCACCTTAGCTTGTGAGATCGAACAACCCGTTAACTTGAGGGCGCATTTCTTGCGTCAACAGATGGATGACGCCAAATTCGGTGCAGAGATTGGAGAAGGTATGACTCGTATACTCGCGAGCATTATCAGTGCGGATGATTTTGAGATGGGGGGCGAACTGCGTACGCATCTCAGTTAAAAAAGCATGAAACACAGATGTAAGTTCAGTGCGATCATGCATTAAATATAGTCATGTAGTACGCGAGTAATCATCAATAAAGGTTACAAAATAGCGAAAGTCAAAGATACTAGCGACTTTATAAGGGCCTCATACATCAGAATGAACTAAAGATAAAGGAGTACTACTCCTGGTACAGGCAGGGGGGAAGGTAGAACGATGTTGTTTGCCGTAGATACAAGATTCACAAGAGAACTCCCGAAAAAGAACATCAGGAAGAGCCCGCTTGAGAATCGGAAGGGGAGCATGCCCAAGGCGGCGATGCCAATCGACAGTGGAGACGGCGGAGAGAAGAGTGGGTGGGATATCCAAGATGTAGAGCTCATTCAACAGCTGCCCCCTACCAATAATACTCCGGGTGCGACGATCCTGCATAAGAAAGGAAGAGGGAGAAAAGGTTATGCAGCAATCAAGGTCGTGCGTCAGACGACTAACAGAAAGTAAATTGAAAGGAGACCCTGGAACGTGAAGAACCGAGGAAAGAGAAAGGGTCGGGGTAAGCTGGAGAGCAGCGGCGCTAGAGACCGGTAGGGTGTCACCATTGGCCACAGTGATACACGGAGGATGAGCCGTCTGGAGATACTGGGAGGGCTTCTGGGAGGTAATATGGTGAGTAGCGTCGGGATCGACGATCCAGTGGGGGCTAGAAGAGAGACAGGTTATACCTTCCGCAAAAAAAAACACAACCGAGTCGGAGGAGCGGCCAAGGGCACCCTGTAGCTGGTGGAGTTGGGTGCGGAGCTCACCAATATCTTGGCGGGTAGTGGACGCCGGATCCTGGGAAGAAGCCCCAGTGGGAGCAGGAGCAGCAGAGGAAGTAGCAGCGAGGTAGGGAGGGAACCCATGCTTGTTGTAACAGGTAGCCTCAAGATGGCCACCTCGGCCACAATATGTGCATTTCATACACGAACGACCACCGCGTCCTCGTCCCCGAGACGGAGGTCGGCCCCTCGAGTGGAAGATCCACGAGCAGGAGGGGGGTCGGAAGGAGAGGCTGTTGAAGAAGAGCAGGTGAAAATCCGGGAGGAGCCTCAGTAGGAGGCGTAACTCGAAGCAGCATTGAACAGACATCAGACAGTGAGGGAGTCGTCGTGGAAGAAAGGATCTGGGCCCGAACACTATTCAGGTGGGGCAGAACACGGGACATCATCATCGCGATGGTGACAGCCTCTTTCTGTGTCCGTTGAGTAGCTAGATCAGTAAATGGATGCTGATGTTGAATCCAAGCCTCGGTCAGGGTCTTTGTCTGGGCAACGAAAGAGATCATATCGTCGGGAGCACCAGGAGTGAGGTTCTGATGGTCGGAGAGAATATCATATAAGTGTTGAAGACTGTTGTGCCCTGAGTAAAAAAAGTGGAGCTCCTCCCACATAGCCTTGGTCGTGTCATGATACATGGTCATCTTGTAGGGCTCGGTGTCCATAGAGTTGAGGAGCCAAGACTGGACCCAACCATCATCGCGAAGCCAGCCATCAGAGGGAGCAGCGGGGGTAGCTCGGGTCAAGTGGTGAAGAAGACCCTTCGTCTGTAGAACACGACGAACAGAGTAAACCCATTCGACGAAATTTCGTTTCCCAGTCAGAAAGATAGTAGTAATTCGTAGCTCATCACGGAGTTCGGAAGTCGTAGCAGCCGCACGGGCTGGCGGAGCAGAAGTAGCAGCGGATGCATCGGAAGCCATGCGGCTAACAGAAGAGGTTGGGCTTCTAGCAAGAGAAACTGGGCGGCTAGCAGGAGAGGCCGGGCGGCCAGCAAGGTTTGGACCGGGCGGCTAGCAAGAGAAGTCGGGCGGCTTGGCAAAGAAGGTCGGACGGCTTGGGAGAGAAGGTCGGGCGGCTAGAAGGAGAAGAGGCCGAAGAGAGAGAAGTCGCACAGTCACGGCGGACACATCAGCGACAAGGAAAGTCGCGACCAGGATGCGGCTAAGGTTAGAGGAGAGACCGCTAGCGACAAGACAAGACGGGTCGCAGCGACTCGGGGTGAAGAGATTAAAAGAGGAGTCTGCATGGTCAAGGTGAGTCCACCAGCGGCAAGGAGAGATGCCACAACCTAGATGCGGACTGAAGCGAGAAAGAGAAAAGAGGAAGAGACCGCAGCGAGCAAGAGGCGCCACGTACGGCTAGAGGGGAGAGACCGCGGCGACTTTAGAGAGGTCGCGACAAGCGGGAAGAGAAAGGCCGCGCGGATAGCAAGGGAGAGAGGCCGCGCGGATAGCAAGGGAAACCGGGCGGTCAGAGAAAAAAGCAAGAGAGGGTGGACCCCACGTGTGAGAAAGGTTTATAAAAGAGGGGTAGGAGGAGGAGGAGACGTGGAAGTCATGAGAGAAGCAGAGTTAAGGAGACAGCGGCTAGAGAGAGAAAAAAACAGGCCGCTCGATACTGCGGCTAAGAAGGAGAAGGGAAAGTCGCGCGGTCCGTCGGGAAAACAGGCGGTTTGCAAACGGACAGGCCGGCTAACCGAGCTCGGGCGGTTAGGAAAAAGGAAACCGCGAGTAGCCGCGAACAGAAGACCGAACACCCAAGGAGGAGACCGCTTCCTCTGATACCATGTAAAGAGAGACCTCAAACCTTGTATATGCTTCTTGAATTATGAATTACAAGTATGAATGCATTTATATAGGAAGGGAGGAAGAAGAGAAATCCCAATCCAAGATGTGGGACAAATACAAAGAAAGAGAAAAGAGAGAAAAATGGGCCCTTACATGGGCCCTTACTAAGGCTTTTCTAACACTTCTAATCACCTAGCCCGAGTGGTCAAAAGCAAAGAAAATCAAAATTACTGCCTGCTCCTACCCACCCACCCCACGTGGTCAAAATAAAAGAAAAACCAAAACATACCTTTTCTCTGTGAAGAAACCAAACTCCACCTTGGAAAAGAACACCTAGAAGAATTTGAAACAGAGAAATTAATTCTCTGTTTCATAATCAAGGCTCAGCCCTCGTCTATTCAGGTCTCCTGCCAGATTATGCTCCCTGCTCCGTCCGTTACAGCCTCGCCGTCAGCTTCTAAGGGTCAAACAACCTTCGGCTACTCCATCCCTGCCCACCCGGTGGTGTCAGGACGTTCCATCCCCACTTGCATTCCGAGCCATTTTTTCCTCTTCTCCTCCCAGATATGGCGTTCCAGTTTTCAGTCATTCCCTCTAAATCTAGTGAACACTACAACCATTCCTTCGCTGCATTAATGAATCCATGGTATAACTCTTTCTCTAATTTGCCCTGACATTTAATTATTATTCACCAGTTTGGCGCTAATTTTAAATTTTGCTTGTTCTCACTTTTTTCAATTCTCTAACTGCATGCCGGTAAATATTAAATCATATTTAATGTATGTGCATTTGTTGGCTTTTTGGGCGCATTTGTGAACACTACATTAAGGCCCCATTTGGCAGGGCGAATCCGCACCGGTCACGGGGACGACCACGCTCGGCCGCAGGTTCCGCTCGTTTGGCGGGGCCGCGGTCGGGCGGTGTGGATCCTCCCCGCCGCTATATTAGAGGAAATAAGCGAGGATTTCATCCGTGCCACGGGAAATATAGTCGGGGTCCCGCGGCGCAGATGAAATCTGCGCCGCCCAGCCACTGTGTCAAACAAGGCGTAATTGTCAAAGGATAACATCTCTGGACATCTCGCAAGCGCTGCATAATCTAAATAGGTCTCAAATGTAACATTTAAAATTAAATATTAAGATTTTAGTTTACATCAGCGGCGCATCGTTGTTCGATCTCGTCCTTCTGGCAGAAGGGATCGCTGTAGGGGCGGTGACCACAAGGGCCATGTTCGGCAGAAGGCAGATGTCGTGATCACGTCGTCGAGGTGGTGGGAGGCCTGTGGGGGAGTCCATGGTGTCGTTGAACTCCTGCAAAAGAGCGTCGAGGTCAGTGTGCTCCGTGTCATCTGCCAGTACTAGGAATTATCTCCACAAAGTGGCCGTGAAGTAACTCTTCCATTCCGTTTGGTGGGAGCCACGACTCCAAGTCATCGTGAGGTGGTCAAAATCTCAAAACAGTGGCACCAAGGTGCGCAACCATCGAACCGCCAAGACGGCCTTAAAGCCCCGAAGAGCTATCACCTAGAAATCCACATGTGAATGGTGTTCCTCCGTAACAATCAGCACGGCTAGACAAATGCCAGAGCAAGCCATCAAACTGTCATTGGCCACAGCGACGTTGAGGCAGCTCCAGGGAGTCGCGAAGAGCTGAAGACGGTCGGCAGTGTGCTCACTGATGAAACTAAGGGTACTTCCTAAGTCCCTGAGGGCGACCGACGTCTGGCAAGCCACTATAATCCGTATTTGAATCGTCACACCCGCATGAGGGCCAACAATAGCGTGTAGAGAAAGAGCCCCTGAATTATCATCCTCCTCTTCGGAGGGGTCCTCGACCTCAAGCCAGAAGATGTGCTTGCACTGGTGACAGCTATTGTAAGTGTCATCGCAATTGTAACAAAGGCTCTTGGTTCAGCGGTCAACCATTTCTTGGTTCAACATGCGGCCTATCGTGATAGGGCGGTCTCCCCCTTACTGGGTGTACCGTTGGGTCGAGGAAGCACTGAAACCCGGAGAATGCTCGTCGCCGCTATGACACCTGAAGTGTGGTTGATGCATCAAAATACGCCTATCACAGACACGTACAAGGCTCATGGCGGTAATGAGATCTGAAGGATTCTATAACTCTGCATCCAGACGGAGACGCTCATGGAGACCCGCCGTGAAGATGGGCACCTGGTGTGTCGATGGAATTGACGGTATACTGGCGAGCATCACCCGGAACTACTCCAAATAATCATTAATGGAACATGTCTGGCATGGGGAGATGAGATCGCCGATGAGGTTTCTACGAAGGGCCGAGCATATGAGATGAAGGTGGCAACATTAATCCAATCCACCCAAGGGGTGAGTTGGTTGGCAAAAAAATGCTCGCAGCGTGTGATCCAAATTAAGGGTCCCCGCACCCGTTGAAGAGGGAAAGTCCATCTTTATATAGCGGAGAACGTCACGGCCTTTAGAATGGGGTGGTGTGAACTCTGGTCAGCGTGGGGCGACTGGGCCGTCGTGAAAGGAGCTAGAAGCAGTTCACGGTGGCGGCAGAGTGGTTCAAGGTGATTGATACTTGAATTTTACGATAAAACATTATGTTCTTATACTGCTCTGATTTACTTAACTCTTTCAAGTTCAATTCATTGTCCTTTATTTCATTATAGAATTGATAAAAGTATTTTTTTTAATCGCTCTTCAATATTCGCATCAACCGTCAAAACTGTATTTGTCTCATCTTTTATGCATTTTACATGACTTAAATCTCGTCTTTCTTTCTCTATCTCGAGCAATTTTATATATGTCACGCTCTTCATCTTTGATATCTAGTCGCTTATAAAATTCTTCATAAGTTTGACTTCTTGCTTTACTTACTATCTGTTTAGCTTCTTTTTTGGTAACTTTATACCGGAGCAAGTTTTTTTCATTCCTGCAACCGTAGAGTGATTTATAGCTGGCCCTCTTTGCCTTTATTTTGTCTTGCACTTCCTCTTTCCACCACCAAGATTCTTTATTTGTGGGGCACGACATTTTAATATTTCAAGTACGTTCTTTCCGCTTATTCTTAAATGTGAAGACATAACTTCTCATGAGATATTATGAACAACATAAGGGTCATCAACTAGTTATTCCATAACTGCCTTCTTGAAAGTAACCTGCTTTTCCATCTTCAAGATCCACTACCAAATTTTTTGCAACATTTTTGTTCTTATCTTAAATTTATTATATTTAATTTGTACATCAAACATCACTAACCTATGTTGTGTTGTCAAACTTTCTTCTGGTATGAGTTTGCAATTCTTACAAATTATTTTATTCATTTTGTGAGTCATGAAATAATCAATTTGTGATTTATTTGGTCCGCTTTTAAACGCAATTAAATATTCTTCTCTTTTTATGAAAAGTGTATTTGATACAATTAGCTCATGTGCTATGCCAAAGTCTAAAATAGTTCGTCCTTTTTCATTCCTTTCTTCATATTCATATCCTCCATGAACGGTTGTGTAATTAACATTTTTTCCCTATATGTTCATTGAAGTCTCCTCCTATGAAAATCTCCTCTCTTTGTGTGATTTTTCTTACTAAATCATCTAAGTTTTCCCAAAATTGCATTTTTAATAGCTTTATTTAATCCTACTTGTGTCGCATAAGCACTGATCGCATTAATAGTTTTATTTCCTATGACCAATTTAAGAGCTAATATTTTATCACATTTTCTACTTACCCCAACAACTTCATCATTTCAAGTAGTATCCACAATAATACATATTTCACTGCTTGTTTTAGTTTTTTTCTTGCGTAATCTACATTTTCCTTCCCTATATGTCCATTTAAGTCTCCTTCTACGAAAATTTTCTCTTTGTGAGATTTCTCTTACTAAATCACCTGAATATATATAACTAAGTATAAAAATGTCTATTGAGTTGAAAAAATTAATGTAGATGATAGAGTTAAAAGATAATATGTTATAACTAAAAAAATAAGTAGGAATCCGACATTTTAAAATGTCCCTGACATGTCTCCGATATCCGACGTCTAAAAACTCAATCTGACATGTCCCCGACATCCAACATTTAAAACCTTGGAAGTCAATGGAGTCATCCTGTTTGAGGTTCACCAAATCGCCGAGTGTGTTTCCCTATAGAGCGGGACCAAACCTCAGGGTGGAGGCCGTACTAAATTCTGCCCACAAAGTTTTGGGGTGTTCCCGCATAAGTTGAGTGAACCACAATTGCGCTGGTCCAAGTAAGTGAAAGGAGGCAATGTCGACACGTTCTTCATCTGGCGTGTGGTGGTTGGCGAAGAAAATATCACAACGGGTACGTCAAGGAAGAGGATCTCTGCGGCCCTTGTAGAGGGGAAAATCCATCCGGATAGTTCGTGCATAGACGGGGTATTCTGCGCTTGTAGGAGCAACGGAGTCCACGTGGCTTGTCGAAGGGTGATCGGTCGTGTGGAAAAGCGGAGAAGGCACCCCCTGTAGGGCATCCAAACGTGCGTTGAGGTCGTCCATTTTGCCATTCTGAGTCACAAACATGATTTGGAAGCAGTCATAGGCATAAAGCCTGATCGGGCCGGCCTGGTACCTGGCCCAACGGGCCCGGGCTTTAGTTAACCGGACCGAGCCTGGGCTTTACTTAAATCGGGCTCGGGCCAGGCTCGGGCCCCTGCTCCGGGAAGGGGCCTGATCCAGCCCTTCGGGCCGGACCGGGCTTTTTTTAATAAAAAAAATTCTTTAAAAATTTATAATTATTAAATTATTCAAAAAATTAATACATTAGAAATTTATAATTATAATTTTTTTATGATAATAAAAAAATTCTCACATGGACAAGAAAAATGCAATTTTATTAATATTAAATAACATTTACAATTTACATTAATTGAAAAAAATGAAATTTATTATCATTATTAATTTTAGATAAAAAATTTACAATATTCATTAATTTTACAAAACACAAAAATACAGTTTTAAGCTACTAGATCTGTGTTTTCTCTTCAATCATCTCGTAAATTTATTGCATCCATCTCATCTTCTATGTCCAAATTTGTCCTGCTCCTGAAATTTGGGTCTGACTTGACTCGGGAGCTTGTTTCGAAACGCAAGACTTAAGGTGTTTTGATAGTGTTGAGTTGCCGGTAAGGGTCAGCAGCTTCGAGCATAATTTGCATCGCGCCTTGAATTTGGCGCCAACTTGAACCTTATCGAAATGCTCCCAAACTGTCGTCTTACGATTGTGCTCCACCACAATAGGCGTACTTTAAGTAGACGACCCTGGCGTTGAGGAGGACGACGTCATGCTATCGTTGACGACGTCATGCTATCGTTGACGACGTTGACTCGTTGAGTGAGTGAGAGCGTTGGAGGGAAAATGAGAGTGAGAGAGTGAGTGAGTGGGAGAGAGAGTGAGAGAGAGGGGGGGCGGTCGGGTTGGGGAATGAGATAATGAGAGAGAGAGAGGGGGGGGGATTCTATAAAAAAATATTTTTTTTATTAGAGCCTAGGCCCTAGGCTCTGACTGATGTACAGTAGTACAGCAACCCTGATGTACTATTGTACAGCAGTGGGGCCAGCAGCCAGCTAGGCCTATTGCTGGCCTGCTGCTAACGGCACTTATTAGAGCCGTTAGCAACAAACGGCTTTAATAAGAGTCGTTTAATTAATGGTTCTTAAGAGCCGTTGGTTTTTTCTGGCCCGGGCTTTGCCCGGGCTCGGGCCCGGGTCGGCCCGAAAATCGGGCTTTGCTCGGCCCGGCCCGGGTATCGGCCGGGGCAATAGCACTAAACCTGGGCCAGGCCTATAGGGGCTTTTATCGGGTCGGGCTCAGGCCGGCCCACTGGGCCCGGTCCTTTTGCCCACCACTATTTGGAGGAGCGTCATGAGCTCGACGAGAGAGGGAGCAGCTTCCGCCATCTGGGATAGGGCTGGACAGACGGTCGGCGGTGTTGGAAGTAGGTCGGAGGAAGAGAGGAGGGGAACTGCGGTTGTGCGGTTGGGAAGCTGGGCGGTAGCCGCCGAGTCATCTGGAGAGAGGTCAGAGAGGTCCACAAGGTGGGAAGACGAGACGGCGAGCGTGCAGTATCGATGGGGTGAAGTCGCGGAACTGGGAGCACGTACTGCGCACGAAGAAGCGGGATCGGCGGTTGTGTGGAGTAGACTGCGTAGATTTGGGCAATCGGAGGAAGCGCCGGAGAGTAGGTCGGTGTTGGGCTCCGATACCAGACTGTTATGAGCCCCCCTCTTGGATCTCGTGACCGGCGGGGGAGCTATGGCGGCGGGCCGCTTGCGGCCTGAGAACGGCGGAGGCGGGCTGTGCGGGATCGCGGGATGCGGGCGCTATGGGTTTGCGGAAAGCGGCGGCTATGGTTAGCCCTGAACCTGGAATAGAAGAAGAGGGGGTTTAGAGAGAGAGAGAGAGAGAGAGAGTAAAAAAGAGGAGATAAGAGAGAGGAATTAAGTTTCTATTTTTTTGATTGTCATCCAAACCCATCCAGCCACTATTTAAGTTAACAAAACACGTCCCTCATTTGAGTTTACGACAAATGGGCACAATATTTAAAAATAATACAACAAAAATTCGAAAATAGCATGCGTCGTCTCGCCACATAACTGGGAGTAGGGCTCCCCTCACTAAGAGAGTGGGGGTAGTCCACTCCCCACGACGAGGGGTGCGGTTAGTGTTTATGTTCGTACGCTCATTCTAATGTCTGTTTAGAAAACCAAAAGAACTCGGAATTGTGCAGGAATTGGCCCGTTGGAATTGTTCCAGCGAGTCAGTCGATGTCGGGGCAACAAATCTCCAATTGGAGCAAACCCATTTGGGGAACACATCAACTACCCCCCCCCCCCCCGATTTTCGGAGGTCATTTTTTTTGTAGAAAATGAGCCTAAAAATTTCTCTAACGAACATATATCTTCGAGTGTGCGAGCTCGTTTAGGCGAGTTGTCGTGACTTGCGCGATTATGAGTATTTTGTTATGTGAATGTGCCGAAAGTTGTCCCTTGGCTCTAGTGCAGGAAGGACTACTCTCTCGTCCTCATCCGTTGCGAGCTTGCCGCTCAGCAATTGCGTCGAAGATCATCGCAATCCTATTGTTTGGCGTTAGCACCAGTGGTCGTTGTTTGGCGTTGACGTCTGAAGTCGAGGTCTGGTTATGTCATAGAGCGGCATTTATGCTCCTTAGTAGGATTTGTTGAGTTTGTTGCTTCGGATGTCTGTTTTTGACAGAAGCGGTGCTGGAGAGGGAGGCCCAGGCAGCGTGGAAGACAGGTGCCCTAGCAGCGGGAGAGTGTGATGCCCTGCAGCACGGGAGCGTGATGCCCTGCAGCACGGGAGCGTGATGCCCTGCAGCACGGGAGCGTGATGCCCTGCAGCACGGGAGCGTGATGCCCTGCAGCACGGGAGCGTGATGCCCTGCAGCACGGGAGCGTGATGCCCTGCAGCACGGGAGCGTGATGCCCTGCAGCACGGGAGCGTGATGAGCACGGGAGCGTGCTGTAGCTGCCATGCAACACGGGAGCATGATGCTCTGCAGTGCGAGAGAGGGATGCCCTGCAGCGCGGCAGCGTGATGCTCAGTAGCGCGGGAGTGGGATGCCCTGCAGCACGGGAGCGTGATACTCAGCAGCGCGGGAGCGGGATGCCCTGCAGTGCGGGAGCGGGATGCCCTGCAGCGCGGGAGAGAGATGTCCTGCAGCGCGGGAGCGCGATGCCCTACAGCGCGGGAGTCGAATGCCCTACCACGCGGGAGCAGGAGGTTTCATCTTTATAGACGAGTCGCACTACCTGATGTTGGAGAGCCTGCTGCTTGGTATTAGAGCACGGGTCTGTGGCTTTAATCGTCAGAGTTTTGCTTCTTTATTTTTAACGAAGTTAAAAGCAGTTGCAGTATTGTAGAAAATCAAAGCATATATGCGCGCATAGGTGTAGTTTTGCGGCCTATTACACCAAAGCGAAAGATAGAAAAAGAGAAAAAAAGTGACGTTGTTGATAAATGAGACGCAAACTTTGCGCGATCTATTAGGAGAGAGCCCCCTTACCTGGGGTCTCCATCTTATCCACGTCGGGGTACAGCGTTGCCCTCTGTTGGATTGTCAGCATGTGGCACGCGCTAGTTCGGGTCCTGGTTCAGTAATAATCTTTCAAGAAAACCTTGTTGAACAAGGCGCTCAATCTTTATCTTCAATCGGTGCCTTCCGTGTTATGGTCGTGCCCGCGATGAAAGTTACAGTACTGTGACTGATTTCCCATGTTTGGCGCGAGCGGCTTGGGCCTGCAAAGGGAATCGCTATCGCGGATGGCAAGGAGCACGTTGGTTCGAGTAGTGTTTAGGGGCGTGTAATCCTGATTTTGATGTGGGCCTCGGCCTCGGCGGGGGTTGTCGTGGCAAACGTCGTTCTTCTTGTGAACCGGCGGCGGCGATTACTCCTGCTCTCGCTGCATCTTCGAGTTCCTCTCAAACTGTTGGTGGTGGGCTTCAAATGCCTCATCAGCTGCAATTTGGGCCTCAAACCGATGAACGAGATCGGGATAGTTGAGCACAGTCTCCCGCATTAGTGCGGAGTAAAAGACACCGGGGCGGAGCCCTCCAAGAAAAACTCGTAGAAGTTTGGGGTCTACCCCTGAAATTTGTCGAGCCTCATTAGTGAAGCAACAAAAGAAATATTTGAGGGTCTTTCCCTCGTTCTGCCATATTCCTGAAAAGTGAGAGGAGTCTCGAATGATTCTGAGGGTTTGCGATGAATTGATATGTGAATTGTTGAACCAGTTCAGCAGCGTTATCTATGGCTCCTCTGAAAGAGTGAAACCAGATTCTCGCTTGCCCTTTCGGTGTTGCCGGGAACACTTGGCATAGCAGTTGATCGAGGGCATTATAGATCCTCATGATGGTGACAAAATAGTGGGCGTGCTACAGTGGCTCGTTCGTTCCGTCGAACGTCTCAATGTTAGGAAGCTTGAAGCCGTGTGGGATCGGATGTGTCAGAACCTCAGGCACTAACGGAGAGCAGTGGTGGAGAGGGTGGCGGGCCAAAGCGGTTCGTCGCTCAACTTGTCTGCATTCTACGGCGATCAAGTTGCGAATTTCATTGCGAGTTATCCTTCCAATTGCATGCCTGAAGCCTGTTTCTTCCAGGTAGTGGTGGTAATAACGAGCTTCAGGTTCTCCAGCCAGGCGGACTAGGTACATTATTTTGGCCGCATTGGAGAACTCTTCTTCAGGTATGTGGTGCTCACGAGCAAGGTGCTCGAGAAGAGTGTGGTCCAGAGATGGCAGAGGCGGACTGCCTTGTTCGGGGGCAGGATTAAGAGCTCATGGCGCTCCTCTGTTCCTTAAAAGCGCGAGCATCTCAGTTTGGTGCTCTTCCATTTGGCACATGCGTCCCTCCAATGTCACAATAGGTGTGTTCATGGCCTCTTCCGCGACAGACACGTTGATGAGTGAGTGGGAGGGAGCTAGATCGACGTGCCCCCCAGGGACTGAGCTTTCAGTAGTGCGGGTAGCTCTTCTTGCCATAGCTGTCGATCTCGAGTATTGTAGTGAAGCAAATACTGCCTTCAGAGTCTTCAAAGAGCTTTGAGAACACAATTCCCACAGACGGTGTCAAACTGTTGCGGGTCGGTCGACGCTCTTGATGTCCAGTCGAATTGAACCATCTCAGCTTGAGCGTGAGCCAAGAGCGCAAATAGTTACAGTAAATTTAGACGACTGAAAAGAAGGTTTTAGCGTAGAAAAATCCCGAAAAGGGGAAAAATCACGTGGTTGGATCGATACAAGCCAAATTCCACTATATCTTGGGGTGTTACAAATGAAAGAAGAGAACTCAAGTGAGACAGGTCGCCTCTCATTACAGTAGTAGCAGAATAAGAGCCTTCAAGAGTGATAGACAGCCGCTTGAAAAGCTAAGTATTTGGTGGAGTAAGAAGCGAGACGCTTGAGTCGACTCTTGAGGAAAGTGAGATCTTCAAGACGTTTCCGAAGGAGATCTTCGAAAGCGAAGGTCTTCAAGTCCCAAAGGAGATCTTCGAAAGCGAAGGTCTTCAAGTCCCAAAGGAGATCTTCGAGTCTCGAAAGAGATCTTCAAGCACCGAAGGAGAACTCTGAATGATTTCTTTGAAGGAGCTCTCTCGGGCGCTGAAGGCACGGTGTCTTCAAATGAGGGCTCTGAGCTACTTTTATAGCTCAGAGCCCTTTTTCGGATATGACAATTTGGGGGGTAATTTGGGCAATTTGGACAATTTGGGCAGTTCGGGAAGCTTCGAGCAGTTCTGTTGGCAGCGCTGACGGCAACAAACGTTACCTCCAATCTGAGAAGTTAAGAAGGTTAACTGCCGCGTATGTAGCGAACACGGTGGCATTCTAAGCGTGGAGGTGTTAATCGCGTAGTGAGAGCGGAGGCGTTCTGAGAGTGCAGTGAACACGGGGGCATTCTGAGCATGCAGTGATCGCGGAGGAGTTCTAAGCGAGCAAAGAGCGCGGAGGCGTTCTGAGCGTGGGTTGTGATCTTGGAGATGCTCGGCGCGCGCCGTGAACGCGGAGGCGCTCGGCGCGCGCTGCGAGCGTGGACTTGGGAGGGCCCGGGCGGTCTCGAGGAGGAAGCGCGGTGGTTGGTCGCATCAAAGGGAGTGTAGTCAGGCCACACTCGGGAGGCGTGGCCCTAGACACGCACCCCGAGGTGGCCCGGCCCTAGCCATACATGCCTCACCCAAGGGTGGTGCGGCTTTGGCCGCGCCTCAAGGGGGTGCGGCCTGGACGCTCCTTATGGCGGGTGCGGCCTAGCCACACCCCCAAGGAGGATGCGGCGTTGGTCGCCCTGGACCTCACCCCATGGGGTGTGCAGCGTTGGTATCTCCAGCTTGTGTGAACCCATTTGGGGATCCCCATCAAAACCAAATGGTATTAACATGACATTTATCCACCAGCAATCTATATTGAATTCATTGGAAGTTTAGGCATACTTTTTAAAACTAAAATTGAGCCTTACATTAAGGAGAAAACTCAGTATTGTACGAATTAAGGCATTAGTAAATTTCGAAGATTTAACTAGGTAACTAAAATAGGGAAGGTCAAACGATATAGATAATCATTTGGAAAAACTACTCCATGAAAACCCTAGAAAATGGGAGTTGAGCAAAAATATATGAAAAGGAATAGATAGATACTGCGTCCTCAGCGTTGCAGTGGTGTTTGTAAATGTCGAAAAGAAGCCTGCATCGCTCTGAAATCCAGCGAACATCCCCACCACCATCTGTCGCGAAAGCCACAGCGGCTCGGTGGAGTCGCTCGAGCTCCGACCTGATGGCCTTATGAAATAACACGAATATCAAAATCGGCGAGTCATCCTCCAACTTTCTACCACCGGCGGGCGCTGCGGCGGAGGCCGAGGCCGACGACGACGACGACGATCCGGTGGGATCGATTGAGCTCACTGGCTCCTGAGGCATCAGAGCCATGACTACATCTCCCGCAAATGGCGCCGACATCGCCGATGCACACCTCTTTCCCTCTCTCTCTCTCTCTCTCTCTCTCTCTCTCTCTCTCTCTCTCTCTCTCTCTCTCTATCGCTGCTTCCCTCCTTTTCTCCCTCTGGTTCTGCCTCGGCAATCACTTCGCCAATCGTGCAATGAAGGAAGCAGAGAGGGGAAGATGACGAGTCTTCGTTGGTGTTGATAAGGGGCATTTAATAGTGAATGTCGGTTTTGCCCTTACGTCGTATCGGATATTTAAGAGCAGGCGCAATGATAAATGAACATCCATTTTAAGGGCTTGGACGGAAAATTGGTTGTGCCACCTAAGATCAAGAAAGTTGGCTTGTGTTAAGGATGCCACGTGGCTTCCATGAAGAGATATTCCACGTCAACAATCCGAATGGGACATACGTGTGTCTCGCGCATCAGAAATTTTTAGGTACACGTGGGTATATGGAGGATGATGCCCGTGATGCATTGCGAGTCGTCCGATCAACAAAAACTTATGTCCATTTTTAAATACTTTTTGCTCCCTTTAATGATGGCGGTCAGATCTCACATCCAACGCCCAAAAATTTATTGCACCTAGAGGTACGTGCACGCGGGTACCTAAAAACTGCTCCTCGCGCATGGAGTAGAAGAGGAAACACCTTGGCCGATATTTGAGAGGAATTTATGGCTGTATTTATTCATTGATTGTTTTTGCCTAGGCTAGAACTTTAGATTTAGGTTCTGTTTGGAGGGACTTATGTTTACCGGTCAAACGGTTATGACCACATGAACCGGATCTTAATTAAGGTCCCGTTCATGCGGTCGTAACCGCTTGACCGGTGAAAATAAGCCCACCCAAACGGAGCCTAAGGGTATGTTTGGTAGGAATGTAAGTCGGAATCAACTGAACCATATGATTGATTGTTGATCATAACCATCGTTGATCATAACCATCGTTGATCATTGATCGTAACCATCATGTGGTCATAACCATCGTTGATCGTTGAGATACCTTGAGATCAACCAGTCAACAATCATAGATTGCGGAGCTTTTTTTGAGAGTTATTTTCCTTGGAAATTTGATTTGCATTCAAAAGATTTACTAAAGTTAATATTACATATGTAAAAAAAGAACAAATAACAAAAAATAAGACAAAACATTCAATGTTTGTGTTCTAAATGTGAACTTTGCAGTTTGTGAAGAAGCCCAAATAAGTTAAATCAAGTTCTTGCAAAATGCAGTTTACCTTAGTATCTTTCTTGCAACGTGAAAGCAGAAATTAGAGGGGTTTTAGCCTTTTAGTGCAGAAATACTCAAAATCTTGAATGCAACCTGAAAGCGGAAATGTGACGCAACCTTAAATCTTGAACGCAATTGAAAGAAAAGGGGTTTTAGACTCCCTGCTCAAAAATTTACCTAAAATTAGATGTTACGATGATGTACAAGACCTAGAAAAAATAATGAGACGCCTGACAAATAAGAGAAAATAAGACGATAAAAAATGTGGGCGGCCGCCCAATTAGGTGCCCATGTTAACCATGTTGATCGTTGAGATCCTTGAGATAACCAGTCAACAATTTGCGGAGCTTTTTTGAGAGTTATTTTCCTTAAATTTGATTTGCATTCAAAAATTTACTAAAGTTATTTACATTGTAAAAAAAGAACAAATAAAAAAATTTTTCTTTTTTTTTTAGAGTTCTTTTCCTTATTTGATTTGCTTCAAAATTTTTTCTTTATGACAAACCTAAAAAAATAAAGAACAAATAAAAAAATAAGTTATTTTGTTTGTTAATTTGGTTTGTTATTTTTCTTTCTTAAATTTTTTTCTTAAATTTGGTTTGCCTTCAAAAATTTATTTTAGTTAAATGTTACAAATGTCCTCACCTAATATTTTGAAAAGTTTTAAGACATCAACAATTAGATTCCTTAACTTTATTTCATTAATCCTTAGTGTTTTGTCCCAGCATTTTCTATCTATTTAATGAAAATGAAGATTGCAATGTGATTGCTTACACCGAAAAAATTTACAATTATTCATGCAATTCACACAAATACAATAGTTGGGAGCATTCAACAAAAAAATAAAATGACACAGAAGACATTTCTTGCAAAACTTAGTATTCGTTTCATTAGTAATAGTTTAAAAATTAAGAGTGCATATGCATTTGCATATATATCCCTTTTTATCTAATACATAATTCATAATATTTAAATAAGTTGATTTTTCTTCTTTGTTTCTCCCTTAACCTTTGCATCTTAAGCTTGAGCAGCCTCAGCTTTAGCTAGAGATTTGAACATATTAATTTAGTTAGTCTCCCTATGCTTGACTCTCTCTAGAAGCTCTTTCAGCTCTTCTTCCCCTAAGGGCTCCTCATCTTATTTAAAATCCTGGGTAAGTTAAAGGATAGCTTAGATTTTCTCTCATTTATCATGGCCGGGAAGAGCATTAGCTTCATGTATTTCTAAGAAAGGCACCGTTGGAGAACCTAGTGTGATGGTTGGAGCCTTGAATCTAGGGCCTCTAGTGTAGAATTTAGAGATAAATGAAGATTCATATTTCTTTAAATATGAGTGCATCCATATTAAGCTTGGCAACTACCTTGGAGGAAAAGAGACATCCACGGGGAGATGTCACTACATGGACAGGAGGGACTCTGGCAGCTGCTTTCTATGGGTCTGTTTGGCTAAGTTGTCGCGGTGCAGGAAGCAGTGGTGGGAAACAGTGGTGCAAGAATCAGCTGTTTTGCAGTAGTGGAAAAATTTATGAAACTATTTGGAAAACTGTATTTGCAGTGCTGTGTGAAAAAGTGGTGCAGAATTAAATAGTGATACTAATAATTAAACAACCTAGAGAATTTACGAAATCTAAAAATAAATAAACAATTTGTTCGACATTAATTTTATTTAATTATAAAAGTAAATATATTAATATTGATGGGATTCCCCAAAATATGTTCGGACGAGACAGAGATTTTTTTCCCGATCTTGTCCGGCTCGACGCTACAATTCCAACGGGCACATTCTCGCACAATTTCGAGTACGTTCAGTATGTAAATACTAATTAATTATATTATTAATATAAATTTTATATAATATAAATAATTATCAATATATATGTATATAAATTATAAATTAATATATATATATATTATATTATATTTATTTTTTATATATTTAATATTTTGTATTTTAATAATTATAAAATATTTTTTAATTAATATTTTATATTATATTATATTTAATATTATGTAATATTTAATATTATATAACATTAAGTATTATTTTAAAAAAAAACAGCGCTGCAGCCCTGAAAAAGGGATGCAGTGTTGCCTGCCGCGGGGCCCCACCCGCGGCAGGTAAATTGGCGGTGGCAAGGCTGCCACCGCCTGTGCGGGTTTTTTGTTTGGCGGAGCGGCACAAAAATCGGCTGCATGTCGCTGCTGTGCCGCTCCGCCAAACAGACCCTAAGCTTATAGGTCTCTTATTTCTTTCTCTTTCCTCTCTTCTTCTAACTCTTTGACCTTTTTCTTCTTTAGCACTTCTTTAAATTCCTTTACATAACTAACATCCCGTTGGAATCTTGTGATGTAGAAGTAGTCAAGGGATTTGTCTTACTACCAATATAATGTAATACAACCTTATAGCGCTGTATAAAAGGACGCATGGAAATTTGAGTGATTAATCATGTTGAGCTATGAAACCAAGTCCAAAATACATATATTAGGTATATGTTATATGATATTTGATTACTTAGGAATTAATCATAAAAGAAAATAATAAATTTGATTTTAAACAAAAAAAAAAGAATCCTTAAATAACATTAAACACACACTCTCTCTCTCTCTCTCTCTCTCTCTCTCTCTCTCTCTCTCTCTTCGGTTGCTTAGAATTTAGAGTGTTTGGGTGTATCTTTTTGTGGCCCAACACGTGGGGTACATTTTGTTGAAACATGCATTCCACATCTCTTGATTCAAGAATAACAAATACCAATATGTATTTGATATAGTCTTTTTTGTATTTATAGTGTACATGTTATACAGTCACAAGAACACATTTAGCGAGGATAAAAGACAGAAGATTATGATCTGAATTGTGAACTACTGGGGGTAGTAGTACCTACTAATGGTAGTAGGTATGGATACTGAAGGACAGTTGGCAGAATGCATTTAAATGCAAGGATTGGCAGGAGTGCGTAAAACCATCTATAGCGTGTTGTTACAGCAACACGCCAACGCTAACGCTCGGTGGTACTATATGGAAAGCCCGTCAATCGGCATCTAAAATGAGAAGGCAAATAGTGAAGGAAATCCAAGGAATAGTGTATATCAAGCTAACGCAACATGATAGGACTTACCGCGGGTCCGCGACACGATAAGGTTGAATGCCTAAAACGGAGAAATGTGTTTCTCATTACTACCATGATCTGCATGCCTCATGGTTTCCATATAGTATATCGCAGGTCAGGAACCATAATGCCAACGGTAACTTTCTGGATTTATTTAAAGATCGGATCTGCTCCGTCCATTGCATCGCTCTCATCCACTAAAGATACAACTCTGATCATTTTGTGAAAGTCTCGTCTCCAGACAACAAGAGGACTCCTTTGGGCGAACACAAAGATCGAGTGAAAAAACTTGAAGGGAAAATGCTACCATACTTATTCTACAAGAAGGGTGAATGCATCAAGAATGTCAACTTCTACATTACCTTCGTCTTCACCTTCATAAATTCTTCTTATGAAGTTCTCTTTCATATATTTTAGATCAATCATCGCTTTGTATTCTCTTTTACTTTGGCTACCCTTTTGTATCGGTAAAAGAATTTGCGGCAATTGTGGCAACTAGGTCTTGTGAAACTTAGGGAGGAATTTGTCGCGGTTGTTGGTGATGACCAATTCGTTGTGTGTGTTGATAATTAGGTCTAGGTTTAGATCTAAGGGAGGCTCGAGGCCTTATTTGGGGAGAGATAGACTAGAGTTATCCGATCTTTAGGAGAAGAGTCGGTATAGAAAATGAAAAGGAGTTTTTCATTTTCCGTCTCGATTTCTAGCATTATAGAAATCAACATTTTGGTAATCAAATTTTTATGAAATAATATCACGTTCTTCTTTGTTTTATTGCCTTAATTTTATAATTTCTGCAATAAAACGTTTCAAATGATATTTTATCTCAGAGCATTAAGGTTATTAACTCTGAGATTTCAATCTCTGCGAGCTAGTGCTAGGCGATAGCACCTACCGTCGGTGGTAGTAAACAAACATTGAATTTTGTCTCTATTTAAAAGTAATATTTAATATTATAATCTCATAATAGTGAAAATAAAGTTTTTTTATTCAATATTTTTGAAAATACTTTTATTTTCTATAATATTTTTATTTATAATTACATTCTTGAAACCTTTATTCACCCCCCTAAGGGCGCCAGTAGATCCAACAAGTGGTATCAGAAGACAAATGATTTCAAAACAGTTTCATCACCGGGAATAATGGTTCTTCATAATCTCACGTCTACTAGAGGAGGTGAAATATCTCTTAATGAAAAATCACTAGCACCACCTTTATTTATGGATAGAAATTATAAAGGGTGAAAAATGTTAATGAAAAAAATTCTTAAATCATTAGATATTGAAGTATGTAATATTACTATTAAAGAACTCCCAAGTAAATTAAATTGGAACGGATGTTCGCTAAACGCTAAATCTATGAATAACACATTTTGCGCAATCTATCAAAATATTTTCAAAGTCATTTATACTTTTTCTAATGCTCATGAGCTTTGGAAATTTCTTATGGATCTGAAAGAAGAAACAAATGAAGAATTGTGCTTGAAGGAAGACGTATTAAACACATCAAGCGGAAGAGAAGATGAAAACTCATCAATGGAAGAGGAATGCGAAAAAGATGGCAAAGGAATTTTATGTTCAAATCATTTTTCATCCAAGAACCTTGTAAGTAAAACAAATTCCCTTATTGTTATAAATTCACTTTCTGCATTGTGTGTGCTTGTAATTTCTAACCTTAAAATTAATAAGTTAAAAAATATTAATTCAAAATTTACTTTTAGAAAATAAAATTTTTTAACAAAACTTAATGTAGAATCAAATATTGATGTGATTATTGATTCTCCCTCATGGTCTTTACTTACAATTGCTACATCTTATATTGATTGCAATGAATAAAAAAATTCAAGGTCTTTAAAAAAAGCTCCTTATTACAAAAGAGCATATTAAAAAATTGATCAATGAAAATGAAGCTCTAACACAAACTAAGTATGTTAAAAAAATTGTGCAATAGTTTTCAAATAATAAAAAGACTCTCATTTCAGTTATCAATAAAAGCTTTAATAGTTTTACTCCACATGAAAGTATGTCTGAAAGAAAGAGTGGAAATGAAAAATAACAAAAAAATAAAAATAAATCATCCAAAGTCTATTATTATCCACTCTCTCAAAATAAATTTATCCCTAAGAAAAATTTTCACTATTATAAATTTCCAAAGAATCACTTTTCTAAGATTCATTATGATTATCAACATCAATCTACTTTAAAAAACAATTTCAAGAAACGTAAATTCCGAACTCATTTTTTCCAACAACTTTCACCACATGGAGATTCAATATAATTACAATATAATAAATAAAATATTCAACCAAAGTATGAATCGAGACACAAAATTAAAAATAACACATTAACTCCAAACAAATCACCACGCTATATTTGGGTACCCAAAAAAACCGTCACATTTTGTCTCTTTTAGATACCTAAAACTATTATTCATTAATAACCGTTTAAAATCGTGAAGTAGAAAATAAACCAAAATGAAACACACAAATAAAAATAACTTTTTTCTATTCTTTTGGCTTTTTGCAATTTTGTTTATTCTCTATAATTTTTTTCCCTTAAGTCAACATGTTTTACGGTCACATTATTAGATATATATTACAATATTACACACTCATCTTGCATATTATTACAATATAACAAATCATATTTGATGAAATTGAATGAAAGTCGTGTCATTGTGTGAAAAATCTAAATAAATGGATTTTTATTGCTCCAAAAAAGTGAATAATAAAAGGGTATGCCCTATTTATAGAAAATGAGGATATAGAGATTAAAAACAAGAGCGAGAATACAAAACGTCGGTCACATGCGACTAGGCGGATAGATAAAAATAAACTACACGAGCTTTGCAGTTAGACAAGCTAACCACATGGTTATACGGAGCTCGAGAAGATATCAACTGGGTTGCTCTGGTCTCTATTTGTTAAGATGCAACGGACAACTCCTACGGTAATATTTGTGGCTAGATTGAATCTAACCGCAAGACCGTAATTGCGATAACACTTGGGAACCATCAAAGTTCAACTACGATGAAGCATTTGCTGATCACCAAAAGGAATGGTTGCAGTAAACATACAGGACCACCTGGGGTGGTTAGGCAGCTACTAACCGCCAGACCACAACTGTGACTAACCTTAGTTGACTACCAGACAACACTACGGTTAACTCTTTCTGACTGCTAGTCTGCACTATTGAACACATGTGTGGTTATAAAGGATAATTGCCCAATCGCCAAATTAGGTCGCCAGAACTAGAGCCAGATCAATGACAGGAAAACCGCCAAACCAAACCAACAGTCCGACAATCCTGTCTGTCAGACCTGTCTACCTGTCCGCCAATCTTGTCTTCCAGACCGCCAAACCGAATAGATTGTTCTTTCTCTTTCAAATGACCGGATTTTTCCCTATAAAGGTGCAAAAATCAAACGTAGACTTTCCATCGTTCTTATCATCGGCATAGCTGGCATCAGAGTGGGCTTCAACCCTTAAATGATTATTCCTCTTAAATAGAAGTCCCTTCACCGGATATCCTTTCACATATTCTAAGATTTTTAGAGCTTATTGAAGATGACACTCCTTGGGAGTTTCCATAAACTGACTCACCCTTCTTACTGCATAACAGATATCCGATCTTGTAACTATCAAATAAATGAGTTATCCCACAAGCCGTCTATATCTTATAGTATCTAAAAGAAGAGGTGAATCCTCACTCCAATACTTGTCATTGTCAAGGCCATTGGACACCGAGTAGGTTTAGCCTCGAGAAAACTCATCTCTTTTAGAAGATCCAACACATACTTCGGTTGTGAGAGTAATACTGAGTCAGGCTTTCAGGAGATCTCTATCCCTAAGAAGTACTTAAAGATCTCATATCTTTTATAACGAAGTGTCGAAGACGATACTTTTTTGTTAGAACAACCCTTCTTATCATTAGTAGTAAGAAGAACGTCATCCACATAAACAACAAGAACAACTAGTCGTGTAGAAGTATTGCGTATAAAGAGAGTGATCTGTAGAACTCCGAGCAAATCCAATAATAAAAATAACATTGTTGAACTTGACGAACCAAGCCTGCAAGCTTTGCTTAAGTCCATAGATTGTCTTCTGCAACCTACACACCTAAGACTCCCCGGAGCAACATACCCAGGAGGTTACTCTATATATACCACTTCTTGCAGATCTCCATAAAGAAAGACATTCTTCACATCTAATTGAGATATCTCTTAGTCCTTATTAATGGCCAAAAAAGAGAGAACACAAATCAATGCGAGGAACTAGAGAGAAGATAACAAAGAAGTCCACAACATAGGTCTGAGTAAAATCTTTGGCAACGAGACAAGCCTTATAATGATTAATGGTACCATTAGGATGAAACTTGATCACAAAAACCCAGCGACAGCCAACCACATATGCCCTTAGAGGGGTAGGTAGAAGAGTCCAAGCACCCCTCTCGATTAACTTTTTTATCTTCTCGTCCATAACAACTTTCTAATGAGGGATAACAAGAGTCTCTTAATATATAGTCGGGGTGACATTGTTCGAGAGAACAAGGGCAAAAGTTTTGCAAGAGGGGGATAGACAATCATACAAAAGAACATCATGAATGGAATGTTGAGTGCACGTCTGAACCCCCTTCCGAAGAGCAATGGGAAGATCAAGGTCTGACTTGTCATCAGTATCAGATCTATCCGTTGGAGAGACTGTTGGTCCGGAAACTGTCAACAATGGCTCAGGTAGAGAAGTAGTAGCATGAGAAAAGGCCGGAGAATCATAAACTGGTATAGGAGGAGAGAGACGCGTAGGCTCAGGTAGAGGTGCATAGATAATAGGTAGAGAAAAGGAATCATTTGACGATGAGAGAGTATAGGTCCATGAAAAGTAAGGAGTATCTTCAAAAAAGTGACATTAGTGAAAACATACTATTTCCAAAGAAGAGGATCATAGTACCGATACCCCCCTTTTGAGTTGGACAGTAACCAAGAAAGATGCACTTAATAGAGCGAAGAGAAATTTTGTCACAACCAAAAAAAGGAGAGTGAACAAACGTCGTACAACCAAAGACTCGCGAAGGTAAAGAAAATGGTGTGGCATCAGGGTACGGGATGGAGAATGGAGTTTGTCCATTGAGAACCGAAGAAGGAATCTGATTGATTAGATAACATGAGATAAGAATGACATGACCCCAATAGGACCGAGGGACATTCATTTGAATGAGAAGAGTGCGAGAAATATCGAGCAGATGATGATTCTTGCGTTCAGCAACTCCATTTTGTTGAAATGTGTATTAATAACTAGTTTGATGTATAATGACATGATGCGTACAAAAAATCGAGATTTGATAACTAAGATACTCTTTTGCAATATTAGTGTGAAGTATTTTAATAGACACATCAAACTGTGTACGTATTTCATTATAAAATGCAGTAAAAATAGAGAACTTCTGAACGGTCTTTCAATAGATATACCCAAGTACATTTAGAAACATCATCAATAAAAATGACAAAATACAGACTACCCCTACCAACAGACTTAGTAGGAGAAGAGCCTCAAATATCAGAATGTACAATATTAAAAGGATAAGAAGAACTGTCCTTGTCTGTCTGGAAAGAATGAACAGTGGTGTTTGCCGAATTGGCAAGCTTCACAATAGAGATAAGAGTTTCCTCTAGCTAGATCTGGTAGGAGATGGTAAAGAAGGCGAGGAGGAGGATGTCTAAGACGAAAAAGTCATTATAAAAGAGAAGTAGAAGCGGAAAGAACAGAAATATTATCAAGGTAGAATAACCCACCACTTTCAGTCCTAGTAGCAAACATCTCCTTAGAGTGTGGATCCTGAAAAAAAATAAGGTGCCAGAGTAAAGGTAACCATACAATTTAGTTATTTACATAGATAGGTAACAAGATGTAAGTTGCACAAAAAAGTTAGGACGTAGTGTGTCCTCAAGTAAGTGAGACAAAATGATGTGGACTGTTCCAATTCCACAAATAGGTGATAAAGAACTATCCGCAATAAAAATCTATGGTGACAGGTTATGTTTGTCCAAATGTGAGAAAAGATGAGGATTGTCAGTCATATGATTAGTAGCCACAGAGTCAATGAGTCATCCACCCTTAGTGATCACATGAGCACTATCCAAAGAGGAGGCAAGAGAAGCTGACTTATTTGAGGTAGTGTCACCCATAGGAGGGCGGAGATGAGGATGCTTGTCCCAGTAACGATCAATGAGGTAGCATATCTTGCCATAGTGAGAGAAGAGATATCTAGACGGACTACGTCCACCGAAGTGACCTCTACGGCTACTAGGAAATGCCATAACAATCTGGATGAGCAACATGTTAGGAGGAGGTGGAGAGGTAAGTAAAGGACGTTGAAGAAGGGTAGTGACAGCAGAGATGCGTGCAGCTGTGACATCTAGAGTAGCATTGTCAGCCTCTCCAAGATTTTGTTGTTGGATTATATCATAAGTATTGAAGATGGAAAAAACCCTATTTATAAAATTCGGATCAATGCAGTCTAAGGTTATCGGTCCAGTGGTTAGGCTCAACGACTTAGCATACTAGAAAACAAAAATGGAAGGAAAGACTAGAAGAACCCCAAGTATTGAGGTAGCGAGGTCCCACAATGTACCCGGATGCTTGAAAGAAGTTTTCCCTCCACAACCAAAGATGATCGAGCAGGGTACAAGGTAGATAGTAGTTGGTGACTATCAGAGGATGGCAACAAAGGGGATGATCACTATCTCGCATGGCTAGAACTCCAGAATAAAGGTCCAGTCGAGATCTTTTGCGAGATTTTGAGGTTCAAATCCTTATAACCTTGGGGTCCTATTTATAGGAAAATCCAAGGGGTGGGGGGTCTTATTTATAGCCTAACCTATAACACCCTCTATCCGTCGCATAGCATATAACAGTAGGTCCGGTCGGGGCCCGATGCCATATACCACAGACAGACCGGAAGGTTACGCAATGAAACCATCCTTCCAATAACCAATGTCCTACACAGAGTACATTTTAGCGGAAGCAATTTAAAAGTTGCATATTAAGAACCCAACCAACAGTATGAATGTCTACTATAGAAACCCAACAGGAATGAACGTACAAATACACAAGTACTTGGCCTTATGGCCTTACAATAGTTTACTCAAATAAAAGTGTCTTCCAAACCTCGGCATGCAGGCCGGTCACACATGGAAACAAAGTAAACATTCAAATAAAGGTCATCGAGGGCCGGCTCAGCAACAAGGGCTTTTGCTCGCTATTTGCCACTCAGCTCCGCAGCACCTGCAAGCAACAATCCATCGAAGAAGTGGCAAATAAAAGCAAAGGTCAGCTAAAGCTGACAAATTATAACGACCCCACCCCTAAACTCGGGGCGGCGATGCTCCTTCCCTGCACTGTATTAGCATAGTCATATAGTAGAGAATTTACACATCATCACAGGCATAGGCTCGCACGGTCACACACCCCATGCTCTCAGGGCATATTCTCGGTGAACCCGGTCAAAGTCTGTGGTCTCACCACCGCCCCTTGGACGGCAATTCTCGTGAGCATTATGGTCTTTCTGGCCAAAGACTAAGACCCCACATCTATGCCAACGGTGAGTACCACATACCTTAGGTCTCTCTAACCGAACGACATAGAGCGGGTACGGTTCCTGCTAACCCGTTGCTCACACCGCAACGTCAATTTAAGCCGTCTACGCGGGTCAAGCTTGCCTGAGTCCCAATCCAGTCACACACTTTACATAACCTAGTTATGTGCAAGTTGGCTCCCAGGCCACCATGTTGGCAGAATCACGCATCTACCCAGTTTTTCGGGTGCACCTCGGAGTTAGTCCCCAAGGTTCCCTATTGCAATCTACCGCGTAGAAAACCCGAAAAACAAACATCTGCACGGAGTCTTATTCGGTCATTCATGCAATGCAACATCACCAATCCAGAGAAACTTGTCCGGGTAGGCTTCACACATCATGTTTATGTCTGTTTCTCGATTATGGACTCTACATGCAAAACAACAGGGACTATTCATGTCTACCCGAAGGAACACCTCACACTCACCGCAAACTCGCGAGAGCGGGCTTCCTATGCAAGGGAAAAGAGGACTTCACATGTCCAAGATGAGAATCGTTACCCTAGCATTCCTCTTTGGTGCCATGAAGATCTATGCGGATGAAAAGCACCGCAAGGTCCTCGCCTCCGTAGATCTGAACTCGGCTTGCGATTTGGGGCTCCGAAGCTCCACCGGCGGCCGGAACTCTCCTCCTTCTTCTTACTTGCTCTCCCCGCTCTCTAGGACTTTAGAAAGAGAAAGCTTGGAGGAAATGAGAGTTTCTAAACCCTATCCCCGGATTAAACCCTACCAGGATCAGCCAGGACCCTTGGATCCCAAAGGAAGGAAACGGACGGCCACGATTTGCACTTAAAATCCAAAACCTGGGCTGAACACGGCTTGTGACATGCCCGTGTCCAAGGCCGTGTGCCTCAATAGATGCCAAAACTGGCGCATCCCGAAAAGAACACGGGCTCTTGACACGCCCGTGTCAGGCTTGACATGCCCGTGTCAGCCAGTACACGCCCATGTTGCGGGGAGTGTTCCTCCATCGACACATGACCAAAACCAACCCAAGGAGAACACGGGCGATCGACATGCCTGTGTCGAATTTGATACGCCCGTGTCAGGTTGAACATGCCTGGGCTCCAGGCCGTGTTTCACCCCCAACACAATACGGCTCACAGCCCGAGCAGGACACGGCCTGGGACACGCAGTGTCTCAAGCCGTGTTCGCTGTTCGATGATCGTCGACTGCATTTTCGTCGACCACACAGCCATCGTCGAACCTGAGCACGACACGGCCCTGGGACACGCCCGTGTCCGAGGCCGTGTGACCTCTACTAAGTCCCAAACTCGGCTCAAAATTATACCCGTCCTTCTTTTGAGTTTTGGGGTGTTACATAACCCCTATTGGCGATTAGGAGACTTCTGGGGAAACTCGCCCACTTGATCAAGTAGCTGCCCAAGTCGCCTACCTGGCGAGCATGCGAGGAGAGCTCGTCATACTCACATAGGCCTTCAAAAATCTTGAATGCTGGCTCTGACCTCTTCCTTGACCTGCTGACTTTTTGCTGACTTGGCTCTGAGTGGGTCCTCCCTCGATGAATATGGATGATACACAATCCCCGTTTTTTGCGAGCGACGTAAGAGCTTAGAAAGAAACATCTAATGCTTATTCGATGAGCTGCTTCTAGCGAGCAATTGGACTACTTGTGACTTGTGGATGTCTGCTGAACCCTATAAATAGGGGGCTCATCTTTAAGGCACGCATTTTGAACTCGCGCGCACTGTCAAAATCTGTCGTCGATGTCTATAATACGAGGCTCACTGCTCTATCAGGATTCTTAGAGCCGAAGAAGTCGAAGAGGTTGAAAAGGTTGTGGGATGACGACGTTACCGCCGACCTCCGCCCATCGAATAAGAAGAAATTGAAGAAGAAGAAGAAGAAGAATACAAAAAAGTTGTTAGCCTCCAAGAAGGACCATCCTCCTCTCAGTGTTGAGGATGTCTCCACCTCGGGGGACAACCTTGAGATCCTTGTCCATACTTAACTGCTGATCGATGATCTCGGGCTAAGCGACATTCCTGAATCGTCGGTACCTGAACATTCTCGCCCCCTCCATTGACTTCTCCCCCTTCTCTGAATCTCACTGATTCTCAGACCTAGATGTAGTCAGACCTTGCTACATTGCAAGGTCGACACCTCACTGCTGATTGCATTGAGTCGTAACATTTTCCCGACTTGTTGATTTACATATGTCTTTCTGATACTCGTATCTCCACTGACGTCGACTAAAGCCTCTGATGAGCATCTATCCATTCCCCCTCTGTGGTCCATCCCTCTGGTTGCGCTCGAAGCCTCGCTGGGGCCGCAACCTAGTCACTATATTCGGATCAATCTCGGCTTTAAGAAACTCACGAAGAAATAAGTCCCTAAAGCGAGAATCAAGGATCTTCCTGCGGAGAATACCTCGCAACAAGGGCGAGCAAGCCCCCCTCCCCCCCCTGTGATAGGATCGTCACAACCTTCAACAAGCACTTCCCTTCCATCGTCGCCTTTATTGAGATTATATTAGCCAGCAGGACACGTGTGTGTGAGACCGCGTATTTGGCTTCCCCATCGCGTTCCAGGTCTGGGTGTTGACCCCGATGGGCCCCCTTGTGGCGGAATATCCCCACGGTCCTGTGGTTGGGGTTAATCCCACACCACCTGCAGACTTCTCCCCTTTGTGTTCATGTACCCCGCCACCCTTCATCTCAATACCTGGGTTTTGAGATGAACTGTTAGGTTGGCGGGTTCTAACTGTCTTCTCCTTTGTCGTTGAATTCTACTTCTCGCCATGATGTCCGCCTTGAAAAGACCCTGGCTCCTTTGAGCGCCCCTGCGAGCTCGTCGCGCATCGGGAAGGAAGGCGCCCATACTACTTCCCGCCGAGACACGAAGGGTGGGAATCTGGAGTTCACAGTCAGGGGTATGCCGTCGAGCGTCTAGGAGGCTTGTCGTTGGGCCAGTGAGGATCAACTCGTTGCAGCCCTTCTCCCCCCCCCCACCGATATCGGTCACCTCGGACTGGTAACTCGCTTGTTCTGGATTGGCTGATTGCTGATTTAATGAGGCCTTATTTGATGCGGCGACTTTCTCTATACTTGACGGGACCCCCTATAACCCCGGAAGCAGCTTTCATCGATGCACTTTGCCTCCCGGCCTACGAGTATTGCAAGGCGGCCACCCACACATACATAGAGCTGGAGGCGAAGTTCGATCAACTTGTCAACTGTGATCCTCATCACTGGATTTCTTCACTGGAGGTTTGGATGTACAAGTTGGAGGTGCTGTCAGAGAGGCTTATTGACTATAAGTCCCGCTTCCACGTGATCAACGAGCTGGTGCGGCGACAAACAATGACCGAGTACTGGTAGTAGCTTCACCGCGAGGAGTTGTCCGAGATGAGGATGAACATGGGCACTGCAGGATGGCTGGCGAGTATGGAGGACCAATTGCGTTGCGGCGACGAGCCGATGGTCATGGCAAACGAGCACTATAGGCAATCTCACAATATGGGCTGGGCTGAGCGACCTCCACCTCTTCAGGAGCTGCTACCTCCTAGGACTTAGGATTTTCTTTCAAGTCTTTTTTTTCCTTGCCCCTTGGCGATATTGTACTGAACAATTTGCAAGTATTCTTTTAAATATAGTGGCAGACTTAGATCTTGCACTAGGTTTGTGACTTTGCTTTTTCCTGTGTTGATGCATGTCTTCATTCTGCGATCCCTTGAACTAACTATGTAGGTTCTAGCGAGTTGACAATTTTCTGATTAAACACACACGAGATAGAGCTTTGGCGACCATCTATGTTTAGATAGGGAGATAATGACTTCGCTTATTACTCGCATGAGGTACCCATAATCCCCTTGTCCTCTACCTATAAATAGAGAAGGTAGGTGTGACTTAATTATGTTGTTGCGAAATCCCGTCCGTGCTCGCGAGTACCTCCAATATGTCCATTTCTCGTTTGCTTTACTCGCCTTCTTCTTTCTCACGCTTTTTCACTCGCCTTCTTTCTAGTCGCCTCTCAAGATGGTCGAAGATAATGATAATGCTCGCTGATTGGCCTATGCAAGAAACTTTGCTGATGCGGTCTTAAATAAGTCTGTTGCTGATGACAAAGATTTAGAGGATTTCATTAAAAGGCTCCTGCCTGAGGGATACTCGACCAGACTCCCCACTAGAGCCGAGCGACTTATCATCGTACTCGAAGGCGAGCTCATCCTCCCTCTCCATCATTTTGAAGTCACCTCGACTTCCCATATGGCTGGAGTACTATCATATCCTCAGGTACTTCGACATAGTCCCTGCCCAGATCAACACAAATGGAGTGGCAATGATCATGGGCTTCCTCTACTTCTTGCGGTCAGATAAGATTGCTTTTGATCTTTCTATCTTCTGAAGGATCTTCGCCTTCTCGGTGACTAGCAAAGGCGTCATTTTCTTCAGCAACCACTTCTGCACCCTCGTTGGCACAACAAACAGGTCCACCACTGGAGCGAGTATCTAGTCGTCGTCGATGGCAACTTCGAAGGGGTCCCGTGTAGATCGCACCAATCGTCGGAGGTCGCCTTCCTACCACCCATCTTGGAGGGGTCGCGCGAGGAGCTGGTTGAGGCCTTCCGAGGCCGAAGGTTTGACGTCGTTTACTGGTAATCGAACGTTAATGAGCTGGGCTAGATCTTCTCAGGTGAAGGTGCATATTTGGGTGAGCTTCTTCTATACTCGCTCCTTTGGCATTGATCGATCTTTAATTGCGGCGATTCTATATGTCATTTATTTCTTTGTAGCTACCTGCACCCTACCGCGCGAATCTCTCATGTTGGTGAAGTAGGTCGCGCCCTCGCACCAAAGCTCTATCAATCCTCCCGGTGACGTTGAAGAGATACTACCACCTGCAGTTAAAGGTCGGCAGTGACCTAGCGAGGAAGGGATATCCTCGCAGGGGAAGTTGGATAAGAGAATGGGAAAGGCCAAGTTCCCGAAGCACGCAAGGAAGTGAGCAAAGGTTGCATTTGGGCTCTTCGACGGGAAGGAAGATCCCGTCAAAATCGGCGAGCCCTACTTCCACCCTAACTATAACCAGGGGCGCGACGGCAAGGACACCTTTAGAAGCCCACTGGTAACATGGGCCGGGCATGAGCAAAGGGTGATGTTAAGCACCAACTTGCTCACGTGGTCAGAAGACATGGAGGAAAAGGGCAAGGCGTGCGACGTCTCCTTCGGCCTTTGCGGTCGCACAAACGCCGCGACGCTCAAGAGATCTACACTGAGGAACTCGTCAACCAGACTGCCAGCTCATTCCTGCGAGCTACTGAGCTGGGCCACTACACCACAAAGAGGTTGTTCGAGGCCCAAAACTAGCTCAGGGTGGTGACAAAGAAGATGATCGAGTTGGGGCTTCAGGCCACATGGTGCGAGGATTTAGAGGTAATCTCGACTTGGACGCGCGACTTGGACATAATAGTCGCTTATTGCTTGTTTCGCTGACGATTGTTGTTGTTACTCGCAGGAGGTCGAGATAGAGATGACAAAGAAAGTGTCCGCACTGGAGCAGGAACTCGTGGATACTAAGGCCTCGTTGGAGACCTCCTAGGTGAGGATCGTCGAGCTAGAAACTCGCCCAGCCGAGCCGCAGCCGATGACAACGAGTGCCTCCCGGATGAGGAAGAAGAATCGCTTTCATGGAGACAAGAAGCATGTGATCTGTCGCGACATCATGCAAGCTACGAGGGATGCCGTACTTGCGAAGCTGAGGATGGACGACTAACTTGGCCCGGAGGCCGGTCATTTAACGGTGATGGATCTCATTCCTGGGATGCTCACCAAAGAATCGAACTCGCCTGACCGCGCCCTGTCCTCTACCGCTGACTATAATGAGGATGAGGACAATGATGGCGAGGACAGCAATGGAGAGGACGAGGAAAGTAATGGCGATGATAATGAAGATGACCGTGAGGATGATGTTGTGATCGAGGATGAGGAGCACAAATCTGATACTGACGACGATGAGACCTGGCCGGTCGGTGATATTTAGCATGCCTTATGTATATTTCATGTAAAATAGCTCAGGAATTTTTTGGACGAACCTTTATACAAGACGTCATTGTTGCTTTTTGTGATGTAATGTTTGCCACATATATAAGAATAATATTTTACCAATTTTTTTTCTGCCCGCTTATCTTCGATACTCGCTAGGCTCATATGTGTGAGGAGATTGATTGCTCATTACGTGCGTTCTTGGCTCGCATACTCTTACCCGCATACTCACACGACGTTGCTCGTGCATTGTTACTCGCACCTCCATGCTCGCCCATCATTGCCCGCACCTGCATGCTCGCACATCATTAATCGCACCTGCATGCTCGCACATCATTGCTCACACATGCATGCACGCACATCATTGCTCTCACCAACATGCACACACAAAAAACATCATCATATTCATTTGTTTGCAAGCTTTGACGAATTTGCCTAAGGAAAGGAACTCGCTGAAAAGTAGAAGTCTTTTCCTTTGTGTTGATTACAACACTTTAAAATAGGGAGTGGTACTCGGGGGGTTTCGTCAGATGCACTCACGAGACCTACACTCCACTTAAATTGGCGGAGAACTAAGGGAACCCAGAGGTAGGGAACGACAGTCAGGGGGTCCCGTGTAACGTTCTGTTTCGCGCTAGGACCCTCGCGCGCGCTCTGAGTCAAGAAACTTGACTCAGGCTCGGGGTGCACTAACAAAAGTGCTGAGTGCATTGGATGAAGGGTTGGGTAGAGTGCTACCCAACAAATCGAAGGGAATGGTCTTGAGAAATTGATCGAGGGAAATTCGTCAGATATCGCCGATGATATCCGACGAATTCGTCGAGTATGGCTATTATTTGTCGAGTATCGTCGACTGCTACTCGACGCCAGAAACCAGAAAACTGTCTAAGTGAAATTCATCGGGTATCACTGGTGATATCTGACGAATTCGTCGAATATAGTGGAGAATATGATGAGATTGAAGCTAGAAATTTGGCCAAGGAGAATTCGTCAATTATCACTAACCGATTCGTCGAGTATCGTCGGCTGATACTCGACGCACTCGATGCCAGAAACCAAGAAACTATCTTAGTGAAATTCGTCGGATATCACCAGTGATATCCGACGAATTCGTCGAATATCGTTGAAGGAATTCGACGGGATTAAAAATTGGAATTCGACGAATATCACTAAACCGATTTGGCAGGACGGAAGGGGGATGCGTCGAATATGCTCGACTATACTCACTGATTCATCAAGTATGGAAGCCGATACTCACCAAATTTGACTTATGCAATTTTCGGTTCAGGCAGAATTCGCTGGCTTGTTTAGGCGGGTTGAACCGGACTTCGAGATTTGTGTTAGATGATTCCTTAGACCGATCATTTCATTAAGACTTAATATCGGCGGTCCAATGAGAAGATGACACGTGGCAAGTGACTAAAACTAATACCTAATATAAAAAGGAATGAAAGCCAAACCCTAGCTGCACCTTGCCGTTTTTGCCGAAGCCCTTTGCTGCGCGAAATCGACGGAGGCGGAGGAGAAGAACATCGTGGGCCACCGGAGTCGGAGATTTCTGGAGGAAAAGCTTCGCTCCTTTTCGTGTAAGGACGTCGTGTAGCCATATATGTAGCATGTATATACTTTCATTCAAGGCCCTATAGCCTTATATGTAGCCGATAAGTCCAACGGTCATCTGGTCATGAGCTGTGTATATATAGCACTAAACAGTCATTATCATAATTAAGAATGTTATTACTCTTAATCTTACCTTTATCCTCTGTCTCTCTTCCCTAAGCTTTCTACTCTCTCCTCCCCGGTCTGCCTTCACCGGCGACCCTTCTCCCCTGTTCGCTACATTGGTACTCTCGTTGAGAGAAAACCTCTCTATGGAGAGGTCAACTCCACCGACCGCCCCGTTTACCACAGATCAATCAATGCGGGTCACATGGTCAGATCTTGATCGTCGTCACGCCATTTACATGGCTCAGAATTCATCCATTTCTGATTCTATCAAGCACACTCAAGACACTTTTTCGCAAGAAATACAAAATTTGCATTCAACTATGTTTGCATGCGCTCAAAGACAAGCTTCGTTCCAAAAGACTCAAGAACAACTTCAAGATTCGCAAAAAAAAAGATCTATCGGGAATTTAAGGATTTACGAGGAGATTTACAACGGTTTATGATGACAATTGCACCAGTAGAGCACAAAGATCCATCGAGCTCAGCATCATCTCAGAATTCTGATCATTTGGATACATCAACAACAACGCTCGATGTCCTCGGAAAGCCTCTTCCAGGTGCAGGACTGCCCCGATTTCGGGCTCCAATCATTACTATATCAGATTCATCACAGCCAGGGCTTTTAGGAGCATTGCCAACAGCCATGCCATCAAGTTCCACACCAATACTGAATAATTTGCTATCATACCAGCAAATGCCCACGTTATCAGCACCAACAACGAATTTCGTAGAGCCAGAAATCACAGGATTCAAGAACGATCACTACAGTCATTTACCCGCAAAGATCGATTGCCCCACATTCTCAACCGGCGACCAGACAAACTGGATATTCAAAATAGAAATATTCTTCAGGTATCATAAAGTTAATCCATTAGATTTTGTTTTTATTGCTTCAATGCACTTGGATAGGCCAACATCACAATGGTTTCAAGGCTTGTTGCAGAATGGATTATGCCCTGACTGGCATACTTTCAAGAATGCCATTTTGGACATATTTGGCCCCTTCGATTATGAGGATCCTTTAGGTAAGATCATGAAACTTACACAAACTACTAACATTTCCGCTTATCAAGATACTTTTGAAATGTTAGCGAGTCAAATTACCGAATTTTTGCAAGATGTTTTAAAAAGAAATTTTATTTCCGGATTGAAACCTCACATTAAAAGAGAAGTTATTGCCCATTATGCTGAATCACTGTATGAAACTTTAAAATTAGTAAAACTTTTTGAGGATCAATTTTTAGAAGACCCTAGAACGTATAAGCATGGGCCTACACGAAACACACAGCAAGCCCATTTTAATCCCTCCCAGCATAACTGAATGCCTATTAAAAGATTATCGCCCACTGAATTACAAGCACTAAGAGAATGTGGACAATGTTTTACCAGTGACGAACGATATACATCGGGACATAAATGCAAAAACAAATATGCACTGTTCATTTTAGAAGGCGATCACGAGGAAAATTTAGAATTTCTGACTAACGACTTAGAAATGATATCAGTTCCTGAAAATACACCAGATCTAGAAGATAGTCCCGAAATAAGTGTTAACGTGCTTATGGGAACTTTCTCATCTAAATCACTAAGGGTCCGGGGGAAAATAGGACAGACAAATGTGCACATCTTCCTGGACAATGGAAGTACTCACAATTTTATTACTAAGCGTGAAGCGATATTTCTTAAATTACCAATTATAACAATTCCCCTTTTAAGATACATTCATGTAATGGAACCAACATGTTTTGTAAGGAGCTTTGCCATCGGATAGCATTAATCATCCAGGACATCAATTTCATTATTGATTTATATATCACGGATCAACATGGGGCAAATATAATTTTAGGTTTTAACTGGTTAGAAACCTTGGGCCCTATAACAACAGACTGCACCAAACGAGAAATGCTTTTCAATTATCATGGCAAACCATGTAAAATTAAGGGAGACCAAACTTTAAACTCAGGATTAGTGTCCCCTTCTCAAATTAATAAATTGGTGGATGAGACTCCATAGATTCTATGTTATTAAGCATGCAATCCGATCCTACCAAAAACAATACCTCCCAGTCAACTTCAGTAATTCCAGATACTAGTAATTATCCTCTCCTACAAAATTTATTCTCGGGATTTCAATCTCTTTTCCAGAAACCTACTGGTTTACCACCATTTTGAACTTTAGATCATAAAATTCCTTTAATAGATGAAACTAAAATCGCTAAGGTTAAGCCTTATTGATTTCCCTATTTCCATAAAAATGAAATAGAACGACTAATAGCGGAGATGTTAGACCAAGGATTGATTCGCCCAAGTACATCTACTTTTAGTTCTCCAATGCTATTAATTAAGAAAAAAGACGGTTGCTGGCAATTTTGTGTTGATTACAGAGTTTTAAACACTCTAACTCTTAAGGACAGTTTTCCTATGTCAACAATTGATGAATTGCTAGATGAACTTTGTGGAGCAAATTTGTTTTCAAAACTAGACCTACAGTCACGCTACCATCAGGTTAGAATGGACCCTAAAGACATACATGAAACATCTTTCAGAACTCATAATGGGTTTTATGAATTTCTCGTGATGCCCTTTGGTCTGTCCAACGCACCGACAACTTTGCAGTCATTAATGAACACTATTTTTAAACCTTTCTTGCGACATTTTGTAGTAATTTTTCTTGACGACATCCTCATTTACAGCAAGACGGAACATGACCATATATCACACCTCCGTTCAGTTTTTCAAACCTTATTTGAACACCAGTTAGTTATCAAAGCATCTAAGTGCTTTTTTTTCACATTCACGGTAGAGTTTCTATGGCACATTATTACCCAAACGGGAGTCAGCCCAAATCCAGCAAAAATAACAGCAATCCAGGATTGGCCAGTACCTACAACCCCAAAACAACTTAGAGCATTTTTAGGTCTTGCGGGTAATTACCGATGTTTTATACGCCAATACACCACAATAAAAGCGCCACTTATGGACTTATTAACAAAGGACGGTTTTCTTTGGACCGACTCAGCCGAACAAGCTTTTATTAGAATTAAAACGTTACTTACTTCAGCTCCAGTTTTATCTCTACCAGATTTTTCCCTTCCTTTTGTTATAGAATCAGATGCATCTGTAGTGGGCATTGTAGCAGTTCTATCTCAAAAGGGTAACCCTATATAGTATTTTAGTAAGAAGTTGTCCATTAAAAATCAAGCTAAATCCACATATCTAAGGGAATTATTAGCAATAACTTGCGTCGTTAGCAAATGTCGACATTATCTATTAGGGACATCGTTCACTATTTTGACTGACCACCAGACTTTACACAATTTAAACTCTCAAGTTATGACGATGTCAGAGCAACAAAAGTTTTTGTCTAAAATGTTAGAATTTAACTACTCCATACTTTTTCACCCAGGAAAAGACAACTCTGCTGCAGATGCCCTATCCCGGATCGGGGAACCAATAGAACACCCTCATATACTAGGGATACAGAATATATATTTTTCCTATTCTAATATTTTTGCTGATTTACTCTCTTTATACGAACATGATGGGTTAGCTAATCAAATACAAGGACAACTAGCATCTGACCCATTGTCACTACCTAATTGGACATTGATAGAAGGAAGACTTTTTAATAAAAAATGCTTATACATCCCAAACTCTATAATACTAAGGTCGGAGGTCATTCTGGCGTCACAACAACTTATCATCGTTTAGGACACTATTATTATTGGCCAAACATGCACTATGATGCCCATAGTTATATTCAACGTTGTGACATATGTCAGAAGGCAAATGATATCAATGCTTTACCATATGGTAAGCTACAACCTTTGCCTATTCCGACCCAAATTTGAACAGATATTACTATCGATTTTATTACGCACTTACCAAAATCCAAAAAGTATGCCACAATATTAGTAATGGTGGATAGATTAACCAAAGCAGCCCATTTCGCACCATTACCAACACATTATTCTGCACCTATCGTTGCCCAAGTATTTTGGGAATATTGTGGCAAACTACACGGACTTCCTGAAACAATTGTTTCAGATCGCGATTCAATTTTTAAGCACTTTTTGGATGACGTACTTTCAAACTAATGGCACAAAACTGTGTTTTAGCTCGGCTTATCATTCACGAACTGATGGCCAGACCGAGCGAGTTAATCGATGTATTAACCAGTACTTGCAGATTTTTGCTTATCAGCATCCCCAACACTGGGCACACCTTTTGAGCTGGGCTGAGTACCACTATAACACTAGTTATCACGTCACAGCCGGTATGTCCCCTTATGAAGCCATGTTTGGCTGACCTCCACCAGATTTCTTACATAATCAGGATGGTGGACTGCCGGCCACCCATGTTTTATCACAGTCTATACCCAGGGACCAACTTATCAGTCAGTTATAGAATCATTTACAGCAAGCCCAAAAAAAATGAAATTAAACGCAGATAAAAGAAGAAAAAATATATCCTTTCAAAAAGGGGATTTGGTGTTGTTACGATTGCACCCATATCGCCAATTGTCCCTGCACACAAAAGCATGTAAACGATTTCAGCTGCGTTATTTTGGGCTATTTAAAATTTTAGAACGAATAGGCGAAGTAACATATAAACTAGATTTGCCAAATACTGTCAAAATCCATCCAGTTTTTCACGTTAGCCTACTTAAACCATATCATCAAAATGCTGAGTATGAAATTCATGATTTACCAGATATCATGAATGTCCCTCGATATCCTCTTGAACTTTTGGACACACGCACCATTATACAAGATGGACATTCAGTTCATCAAGGATTAATTAACTGGGAAGGGTTGCTCCCAGAGGAAGCAACATGGGAAAACTTGTCCAGCTTAGATAAGAAGACATGCCAAAGATTACATCTACCATGCACATGCAAGGAGGCAGCCGCAAAGGAATCATATAGGGACGATATTCTTCAAGGCACTAGTTTTGTCATCCCCAATAACTTTACAAATAACATTTTTAAACCTTCTTTTGCTTCATAGGAAGAAGCATTTACAACACGGGAATCATTTAGGGAAGACATAATCCGGTCTATATCCACTGTCATCCCAAAATTAGATTTGGTGATACCTAATAATCATTTTCCTTGCGGACAGGTCACAGACAGAAATGAGGAACAAAAATCAGCACCTTATGCGAAAATACAAATGGATAATAGAGAAGAATGCTTTCAAAACAAAGCCAATGTCATCCAAATAAAAAATCATCCTCTAATTACTAATGATTCGCAATCTTCACAAGACGACGTCCCAGCATCATGACAACAGTCTAATCCAAACATAGAAAACAGAAAGGACAACGATCCGCTCAGATCTACTCAGCTAAGGGAGGATCACAACCATGTTTACAAAAAAGTCATCCCAAATATAAATAACAACTATAATAACAAAAAACCTTTGGGATCATCGCATGATCTCACAAAGACAGATTTGGAGGACTCAAGCAACACAGAGAAATCAGGAAACGCTTTTATCAGAGGCAACAGCAGGGATGTTATCATTGAAACTAGTTTTCCTGTCATCCCGTTACTTGCTTCTGAACAAATTAACAAAAATATAAACGGTAAATTACATATCTGGATTCCTAGTACAAGATCCTCACTCTCTCTGAATTTTAAACAACAACCGGGAGCATGCAGTGGAGATACAGAGATACATGGAGAGAAGAACTTAACAAATAATGGCCTTCGTCGGTCTCAGCGAGTGGCGACATCCTTACTTCACCGCCTTCAAAAGCTTCCCGCCGTTCCTCGCCGTCGCCGAACTCTCACTGGCAGGAAGAGGAGAATTACTGAAACCCTACGGCTGGAAACTCTTTAAAAACATAAGAGATAAAGAGGATTAAAAAAAGAGAGCAGCTGGATGGTTTTTAAAAGCGAAGAGGTCGGGGCAGCTCTATACGATTGGGGCAGTAATTTCGGGCAGGGCAGGGATTGTAGCCATATATGTAGCTTGTATATACTTTCATTCAAGGCCATATAGCCTTATATGTAGCTGATAAGTCCAACGGTCACCTGGCAGTGAGCTGTGTATATATAGAACTGAACAGTCATTATCATAATTATGCATGTTATTACTCTTAATCTTACCTTTATCCTCTGTCTCTCTTCCCTAAACTTTCTCCTCTCTCCTCCCCGGTCTGCCTTCACCGACGACCCTTCTCCCCCGTTCGCTACACACTGCCAATGAGGAGGGAAATCCATGCCGCCAGGTGTTGAAATTTCACAAGTCAATCAAGTGGTAGTTCTGGTATCAAGCAAACACTTCCAAAACTATCAAGCTGATTACTTGATCAAGCGGAAACGAGAACTAGGCGCAGTAACACTCCAACCATAAACTGAGCTATGTATCAGAGACAATGAAGAGCAAACACAGATCTTGCACTAATACACTATCAACTTTACAAGACAAGGTATACAAGGCGAGACATGATTTCTCCAAGTACAATGAGAAGAAAACAATCAAAAGCAAACTTCAAGCCGGGCGGACTGCCTCCAAGACCGCTAAGTCCGCCGAGACCGTCGAGACTGCCAAGCCGTTGATGCTACTCTGATTCTACGGAGTCCGCACAAACCGCGCAGACAACCCGCTATTCCACTGACGTCTGCTCTACAAGCTGCCGCCGAACTGAATCAACAGACCGCTAAGTCCGCCGAGACCGGCGACCTGGTTATTGAACTTAGACCAATTGAAGGAGAGAAACTGGTTGGCCGCCACCTGCGACCTGTTGCAACTGCTGATTGTAAACCGCAAGCTTCACTGCTTCCTGACCTTGATCAGAACCAGACGCCCAGCTTTACAGTGCTAGCCGCACAACCTGCAAACAACAACTAATTAAATCTCAAACCGCGCGACCTGGAAAACCGAGTCCGCAATAATTGATCCGCGCTCAACTTACTGTTCACTCTGTTACTGTAGACGTGCCGGGGGGGTCTATTTATAGGCGGGGTGAGGAGTGTGGTCACCGCCCTAGTGAATAGAGTCACCACCCCAGCTCGCGGCTAGCAAACACCAGTTCGCTGAGACCGCAAGGACTTGGCCGGACTTCAAACAACAGTCAAGATCAGTCCACCACCAGGCGGACACCGCTCCAGTCCGCACACATGCAGTACGCAGACACGGCAACATCTCATTCACTGCGTCAGTCCGCACGCTACATGCGGACAAGGCAACACCCCGCATATCCCGCAAGCACTGTACTAGTCCACCACACTGTACAACATACGGACACAACCATAGCTCATACTGCATTAGTCTGCACGTCATACGCGGACATGGCGACAGTCCGCACAGCTCGAGAACACCACCACAGCCCGCCATACAAGTCCACGACCAACAGGCAGATAGCCCGGTCAACAGCGGACTCTGCGGTCACTGCGAACACCCTGGACTTGCCACACAATGTGACCAAGTCCAGTACCCCACCAAATAACTGGCACGAGCTTGGCGGACACGAAACCCAGACTGCCAACTCCATGGACAGTCCGCCACCATGAACGCGGCTATCACCCACCGCCTCACCGGAGAACTCGGCAAAAACCAATGCCGATCTCCAAAACATGTCCACCAAAACGGACTCCGCAGACTCTAACTGAGTCCGCCACATCTTCGCGGAGTTAACCTCCAAACCGCCCGGCTACTACAAGACTAAGAACTGCAGAACTACATGTCGAGCTGAGCATTGCCACCAGACCGCCAAAGACAGACCGCCCAGGCCGCTCCACTAGACGCCCAAGCCTCCAAGTCTAATCTGGTCGCAGACCACCCTGGCCGCAATAACAGTTCGCCCAGGCCGCAGACTCAGACCGCCCAGACCACGCGGTCTGCTCCATCACCCACTTTCACTTCATAATTTTCAACACTCTCCCTTGAAGTGAGAAGTGGTGATCAAGCCCAGCAATCCTCGTAATCGTGTAAACGACACCTTCGACAATAGCTTCGTGAAGATGTCCGCGATATTGTCCTCACTCCGCACATGATTCACCATCAGAGATCCCTCCAACACCTTCTCTTATATGAAGTGGTGCTCAATCTCGACGTGCTTGGTCCGAACATGACAAACTCACCTGTTTCAGGGCACTCTCATTGTCACCGCTCAGCAGAGTAGGACCATGCACTTCTTCATAGACGTCCTCTACTAGTCTTCTGAGCCAGATGGCTTTCCGAGCTGCCAAGGCCGAGGCCTTGTATTTCGCTTCCATAGTAGAGACGGACACTGAGTCTTGCTTCTTACTGCACCAAGAAATACTCCCTGATCCACAAGTTTAGACGTAACCGGATGTTGACTTCCGGTCGTCTGAATCTCCCCCATAATCAGCATCCGAGTACCCTTGAAGAATAAACTCCGTGTCTCTCCTATACAGGAGACCCGTGTTAGAAGTGGCCTTCACGTACTTCAAGATATTCCTAGCCGCCATTGGATGAGGCTTCCTGGTCTCCGTCATATACCGACTTACTCGGCCAACCGCATAAGCAATGTCTGGCCTTGTAATCGTCAGGTAAATCAAACTCCCAACTAGAGCCCGAAACACCAAAGGATCCGGAAGAATCCTCCCCTCATGCCGCCGAAGTTTGTTGCCAGAATCAAATGGAGAAGAGCTACTCTTCCCCTCCTGCATGCCGAATCGCTGAACGATCCGTTCCGCATAGCCCTTCTGGGACACGAGTATGCCGCTCTCGTTCCTCTCCACCTCAAGTCCAAGGAAATGATGGAGTTCACCCAGATCCTTCATCTTGAACCAGATATCTAGCTCTGCCCTGAGCCTGGCTACTTCCTCCTTGGAATCCCTGGAATTTCCCGTGATGATCATGTCATTCATGCACAACAGCACCAGGAATAGAAGCTCCCCCTTCTTCTTAACAAAGAGGCTCGAATCTGAGTTTGAAGCCAGATACCCGCAGAACTGGTGGTATTCTATAATCTTCCCATACCAGGCTCGAGGAGCCTGCTTCAACCCATAAAGGGCTTTCCGGAGCTTGCAGACGTAGTCCGGATGTTCTTCAGATATGTACCCGAGCGGTTGATCCATGAAGATGTCCTTGTCAATCTCCCCGTAAAGAAAAGAATTCTTTAGGTCCAACGACCACATCTACCAACCTTGGCAAGCTGCCAAAGAGATCACCACTCTTACTGAAGTCATCTTTGCCACCGGACTAAACGCCTCCCCATAGTCCTCGCCGTACTGTTGAAAAAACCTCCGAGCTACAAGCCGAGCCTTGTACCGCTCGATGCTTCCATCCGCCTTCTTCTTGAGAATGTAGACCCACTTGCAAGTAACAGGAGTAATGACATTCACCTTGGGCACCAAGTCCCAAGTTTCATTCTTCCTGAGGGCAGACATCTCCACATCCATGACATCAACCCACTCCTTTACTCCATCAGCTTCTTCAAACTTTGAATGCTCCAGTTCATCCAAGGGTCCTGCGAAGAAACAAGTAACGAAGCTCACCGTGTTTCCTTCGCAATACCGAGCTGGTGGCTTAATGATCCTCTTTGATCTCCGAAGAGGCTGCTCCTTGCTCACCACCTCCGCTGCTTCTTCAGCACCAACTCTGTTCCCGGCACACTTGGAGCATCGCTCCCCCTGCTTCCTGAACCAGAAGCTTCAGCCCCAGAGTTTGAAACACCTGGAGCTCCTAGTGATACAGGTAGCTCCACCTGAAGATCTTCAGCAGCTTCTATCTGCCCTTCATCAACCCTGCTCTCCTACAGTTCAACAATGCCACCTCCATACGACGTCAGCTCATCAAAGACAACGTCTCTTGAAACAAATAACTTCTTTGTTGCAGGATCTATGCACTTTCACCCCTTCTTCTGCTCTTCATAGCCCACAAAGACAAGCTTCCTTGCCTTTGCATCAAGCTTGATCCTCTGAGCATCCGGGATATGAACATAGCAGGTTGATCCGAACACCCGAAGGTGTTCCACACTCGGCTTCTCCTTGAACATCATTTCCACCGGAGACTTCATGTTGATCGGACTTAGAGGCATCTGATTGATGGCATACGTTGCGTATATCATTCCTTCCGCCCAGAAGGACCTGGGAATGTCCTTTGCATGAAACCAACATTTGCAAGTTTCCGTCAAGTGACGGATCTTCCTATCCGCTACTCCATTTTGTTGTGGAGTATAAGCACAAGTAAGCTCCCTCTGGATCTCATGCTTCCTGCAGAAACTAGAGAACTCAGATGAGACAAACTCACCACTATTGTCTGATCTGAACTTCTTGATCCGCAAGCCAAGCCGGCCCTCCACCAACTCCTTGAACTCCACAAATAATTGGAAAGCTGCCGACTTCTCCTTCATAAAATACACCCATGTGTATCTTAAGTAATCATCAATCAACACAAGCATAAATCTGCTGCCTCCAAGACTAGCGGTTGCTGTTGGCCCCATCAAATCACCATGGATGGATTCCAATGGTGGCTTGCTCCTCATTTGAGACTTATCAAATAGAAGGTAATGAGCCTTACCATACTGACATACCGTACAAACGTGGGCATCCCCGTAGGAGGATAACTTCGACAAGCCTTTCACCAGGCTCCTTATTAATATAGCCTTAAGCTTATCCATCCCCACGTGCCCTAGTCTCTCATGTTAGATAGTCACGTTATCATTGGCCCTTATCCGATCAACATAAGAGCTTGTTGATAGAACAAACAAGTTTCTTACTTTTCTCCCTACATGAGCAACATCAGCCTTAACCGCTGATACATTGCGGAGAAAGCTTACTTCTGTTGGGCCAAACAAAACATAAAAGCCCGCGTCGACTGCGTTGGTCACCGAGAAGAAATTCTTATTCATGTCAGGTACGTGATACACACTCCTTAGAGTAAGCGGACCCTGAGCACTCTCCAAATAAACAACGCCCTCCTTCTCTACAGAACGAACAGAATCATCAGCTGTAATAATTGCTTCATTACCTGAGAACGATTGCAGAGATGAGAACTTCGACTCGTCTCCAGTGAGGTGATGGCCACACCCCGAGTCTACTATCCAGTCATCTTGGTAGTCAACGATGGCAAGAGCACGAACACACGTGCTTGTTAAGAAAGCTCCTCCCCACCCGGCTTCCTCAGTACTGGAACAAGCTCCCTCCTTACCTGCAACATGCCCAACTTGCAGCTTGACCTTGCAGTCACGCTTGAAGTGGCCTGCCTGATTACATCTATAACACCTCAACTCTTTCTTCCAGTTCTTATTAGGAGTAGAGCTCCTCTCTTGTTGATAAGAGGTTGAAGGCCCTTCTTCAGTAGCAGGTTTCTTCTTCTTCTCTCATCTCTTCTTCTTCTTCTTAGTGATGAAAGTTTTACTACCTCATTCAGAGATAGTCACACCGGCCATCTGCCTGGCCAAGCTCTCCTATGACGCTAACAAGTTTTCCAACTCCAGTAAAGAAGGTTGAGTTGCCCATCCATGCACGGAAGTCACAAAGGCCACATATTCCTTCCGCAACCCGCGGACTATGTGTCTCTTCAACTTTGCTTCAGAGATGCACTCATAAGGATCCAATGCTGATATTTTAGCGCACGGATTCTTCATCTTCAGAAAGAACTTAGAGATGGAAAGAACACCTTGAGTTTCCTTAGCCAACTCATTCTCTAGGAACTGCAGCCTAGCCACGTTCTTCCTGTTGAACAACCCATCAATGGTTGTCCAAATCTCTGCAGTAGACTCACATCCTAAGATGTGATCAAAGAGCTCATGTGAGACAACCCGTTTGAAAGCAAACTCTGCCTTTGCATTTGTTCTTCTCCAAACTCTCACTTCCTCAGCATTACCGGTAGCAACAGTAACCTCTTGCTTATTGTCACCACCAATGATCTCCCATAACTCCTCACCCAAAAGATAGCTCTTCATGCAGGACTTCCACTTCTTGAAGTTAGTCGATGTAAGAAGCTCAATGTCAAGACCTCTTCCGTAAGCTCCCTCCATTACAAACAATCACTGATCACAAAGCTTCCAAAAGCGTCGAGCACAAACTGAGGTTGATCACAGCTCACTGCTCAAGCCACTATCCCCTCTGATACCATGTTGAAATTTCACATGTCAATCAACTGGTAGTTCAGGTATCAAGCAAACACTTCCAAAACTATCAAGCTGATCACTTGATCAAGCGAAAACTAGAACTAGGCGCAGGAACACTCCAACTATAAACTGAGCTATATATCAAAGACAACAGAGAGCAAACACAGATCTTGCATTAATCCACTATTAACTTTACAAGACAAGATATACAGGGCGAGACATGATTTAGCCAAGTACAATGAGAAGAAACAAGTAAAAGCAAACTTCAAGCCGGGCAGACTGCCTCCAAGACCGCTAAGTCCGCCGAGACCGCCGAGACCGCCGAGACCGCCGAGACCGCCAAACCGCTGCTACTACTCTAATTCTACGGAGTCCACACAAACCGCGCGGACAACCCGTTATTCTACTGACGTCTACTCTACAAGCCACCGCCGAACTGAATGAACAGACCGCCAAGTCCACCGAGACTGGCGACCTGGTTATTGAACTTAGACCAATTGAAGGAAAGAAACTGGTTGGCTGCCACCTGCGACCTGCTGCAACTACTGATTATAAACCGCAAGCTTCATTGCTTACTAACCTTGATCAGAAACAGATACCCGACTTCACAGTGCTAGTCGCACAACCTGCAAATAGCAAGCAGTTAAATCTCAATCCGCGCGACCTGGAAAATCGAGTCCGCAATAATTGATCTGCGCTCAAGTTATTGTTCACTCTGTAACTGTAGACATGTCGGGGGGGGTCTATTTATAGGCGGGGTGAGGAGTGTGGTCACCGCCCTAGTGAATATAGTCACCACCCAACTCGCAACTAGCAAACACCAGTCCGCTGAGACCTCAAGGACTTGGCTGGACTTCGAATAACTCGTCAGGCGCCAAGTCAAGATCAGTCCACCACTAGGAGGACACCGCACCAGTCCGCACATATGCAGCACGCGGACACAGCAACATCCGATTCACTTCGTCAGTCCGCACGCTACATGCGGACAAGACAACATCCCGCACAGCCCGCAAGCACTGCACCAGTCTGCCACACTGCACAGCACACAGACATAGCCACAACCCATACTGCATCAGTCCGCACACCATACGCGAACATGGAGACAGTCCGCACAACTCGAGAACATCGTCACAGCCCGCCACACAAGTCAACGACTAACAAGCAGATCGCCCGGTCAACAACAGACTTTGCGGTCACTACGAACAACCTGGACTTGCCACACAATGTGACCAAGTCCAGCAACCCACTAAACAACTGACACGAGATTGGCGGACACGAAACCCAGACCGCCAACTCTATGGACAGTCCGCCATCATGAACGCGGCTATCACCCACCCCCTCACCGGAGAACTTGGCAAGGACCAATGCCGATCTCCAAAACCAGTCCGCCAAAACGGACTCCGCGGACTCTAATCGAGTCCACCACATCTCCGCGGATTTAACCTCCAAACCGCCCGGCTACTACAAGAGCAAGAACTGCAAAACCGCAGGCCGAGCTGAGCATAACCACCAGACCGCCATAGACAGACCGCCCAGGCCGCTCCACTAGACGCCCAAGCTTCCAAGTCTACTCTGGTCGCAGACCACCCAGGATGCAATAACAGTCTGCTCAGGCCGCGGACTCAGACCGCCCAGACCGTGCGGTCTACTCCATCACCCACTTTTACTTCATAATTTTCAACACCAAGGAGAATGACTATATCCATATCTGGAAATGTCGGAACTGCCGGAAATGATGTGAGCTTCCTACCCTCTCCCTTGGTGTTAGATCTCTAGTTATTCCTAGGAGAGATATTGACTCAATGGAGTCTTGATTTGTGAGAAGAAGTTTCATAGGAGATGGCCATGCTAGGACTTGTGTCTTAGAGATAAGATGTCATTGACCACTCCTTCCTTCTATGCAAAGATGAGGACTTGGTTTCATGACGAAAGTTGGCCTTTTGAGGGTGAATAAAGTAGGAGGAATTATGGATGTGATTTGGGGAATTTCAGTTGGAGGAGGAGGATGAACCGATGACGTTCGTTCCGCTTTAAGATGCACGCATAAATGTATTTTTTGCGTGCAATGATCTTAAAGGCCGTTTTCATACATGATGCAGCCAGATATGGGTTTTCGACTAAACATTAAAGTTGTATCCCTTATAAATACCTTTCCAACGGATAGTTACACATTCTCATACGAGGTCTATAGCCTCAGGAAAGTCTGATCGAACTTGCTGGCTGTAAACGTGCAAAAAACTATTTTCTAAACACCGTAGACTTCGAGGCTGATTTCAAGTATGTTAGGTTCTGAACTGGGTTGCAGGACGAATACAAAAGTTGTAGTCCTTAGAAATATATTTCCAACGGATGGTTACACGCCTTCATACGAGTCCTGTAAACTCAGAAATGGTCGGACGAAATGGTTGTACAGCCAAGTCCTTATAGCTATTACTCTCGGATTAGTATAGTATTGGACTTGGTTTGAGTAAAGAAATGGTAAGAAAAATTGTTGGAGTTTTGAGTGAATTTTGCCCTATAAGGATGTACTAAACAATTGGTTTGGAAACACAACTAGGCATGATTATAATTTGGGGAATGGAACATGTTTGGAAGAAGATGTGACGCTTGGTAATTGAACGAGTAAATCGTTTATTCATGCTAATGAAAGGGGTGAACTACTTTATGCTTATGGGAATGGAAGCGTAATGATTGGTGGATGCTTGATCCTTAAAGTAAATCAGAAGAGTTTGATGCATGGCCATGAGATGTGTCAAATAAGGAAAGTGTAAAGTGGTCCACTACTTATAGTCGTGTCTCCCTACGGGTAGCAGTGTGAGTTTGCAAAATTGTATAAGGTGGCTTACCACCACGAGTAAACAATAAGTCATGGTGGGGTATGGATAAATGGAAGGCTTGGAAGTGTGATGGTGTTGTCGCACTATAACGACATGTTGGTAAGGGACTCAGTGTGGAGCCCTTGCGTGCTGTTGAGCACGGGATGTGAACAATTGTAGGGTCTCATCGTGGAGCCCTTGGTCATGAAATTGCATGCAGTGTGAGTTGATATGCGGTGTCATAATCCTGAGTTAAGGATAGTGTGATAGGTCTACGGGCTGTCCAATCATCACACCAACAGGAGTCGACAGATAGACTTGCATGGTTAGGCCTTGGTCCTCGGTGCTTACTTTTCGAGGCACCCTCCGTGCTAGTGAATGGTTGGCCTTGGTCCTCTGGTGATATGATTACAGAGGCACCTTCTGTGCCACGATGATAGGCCAGTTTGGGCTGTATTCTTGGTGCACATCAACCCGAGACCCCTCTGAGCCGTAGTATGCATGTGAGCTTCGTTATTGTGTTCTTATCGTTAAGGCGTACAGAGGCCTAGGCTTGGTAGTGTTGATGCCCTCCTAGTAGTGGAGAAGTCCGCTCTACTGTCACCATCTAGCCACGATGGTTGAAGTCTGAGAGGTTAGTTACCTGCTCAAAAAGTGGGAACTACAAGTCTATGTCGAAATAACAATTGTATGTGTGTGATTATGGGCGAGTCATTGCATTGCATTCATATCATTTCATTACATTACATGCACAAGATCCTTAACATATAAGTTTATATGAGCACTCTTATATGATGAGTTACTTTACTGTTGAGCCGATCCTCAACTTATATGTCTGTATGAACATTCATATAAGTTGAGTTACTTTTTATTGTAATTCTATATTTTATACTATTGTAGATGATAGAATTGCTAGAGTAGTTTATTTACTCACTTGTTTTTCTGATATGCTCTAATATTGTTCACTCTTATACCACCGATTTGTACTATTGCTCATATATATATATATATATATATATATATATATATATAAGATATATATTATATATATATATATATATATATATATATATATATATATATATATATATATATATATATATATATATATATATATATATATACATATTAGCATCTTCAAACGGGCTTCGCCCGTTTTCGATGCGTCGCTACGGGCTTCGCCCGTAACCAAGTGGACTTCGCCCGCATGACAACGACATTGGTCGTGAGGGGCAACATGTGTCAATGGACGACTATATTGGTTGTTGGGGGCGACATTGGTCGTGGGAGCCGACATTGGTCGTAGACGGCGATAATTTTCGTGGGCGGCGAAATTGTTCATGGGCGGCGACATTGTTCGTGGGCGGCGACATTATTCGTGACCTTCTCCTGTGCTCGATGCGTCGCAGCGGGCTGTGCCAGCATCCAGTAGAGCTTCACTAGTGCTAGCTGACTCTTAGCGTGCTTCGCCCGCATTTGAGCAGGATGCGCCATCAACCAAGCGGGTTTCGCCTGCAAGCATATTCGGCGGGCGACATCATTTGGCGGAGGAGGCGACAATTGGCGGGGGAGGCAACAATTGGAGGGGGAGGCGACAATTGGAGGGGGTGGCGACAATTGGCTGGGGTGGTGACAATCAGCGATGGAGGCGACAATCGACGGTGACGACGACATTTGGTGAGGTCGGAGATATTCGGCGGGGTTGGAGATATTCGGCGGGGGCGGGGATATTTCGTGAGGACGACAACATTTGGTCGAGGCATCGATATTCGGTAGAGGCATCGACATTCGGCGGGGGCATATCCATAAAAAATAAATATGATATCTAAGGCTTTAAATAAATTTGAGAAATAAACTTTTCATAGTCGAGGGTGGATTAAAAATGTACCAAGCAAAAATAAGGAATCATAAATAGAGGCCCATACAAAAAAAATCTAGAGCCACATTTCTTAACTAAAACTAAGAAATCCTCAAAGTTCGCCATATTCTGCGACTTGAGAAAATGAAACAAATGCATTGAAATAACATAAGTGTCTACCTTTGATCAATAATTGAAGCATTAATCTACTAAATAAATTAATGTAGACTATATTGAACACCAATAAAAATCCTAGAAGTGATTGATGCAATGACAAAAAAATGTTGCAGATTAAAATGTTCAATGCTTTAAAGTAAATAGCTAAGAGACCTACTGATTAGAGTTATTGCAGCTTAGCTTGAAATCAACCCAATGAAATCTTCACAATCTCAACCATTGCTGCGCCCGCATTCGAGCGGGTTGCGCCCGAATTTGTGCGGGCTACGCACACCTATGAGCGGGTTGCGCCCGCATATGAGCAACATATACGTATGAGTACTTAAAATGACCGTAAAAATGAAGCACTTACAATACACATGCTTTTGATTATCTTATCAACAGAACATGTAAGAAATATAAAGTCGCTGGTAGACTAAGGAAATGCCAAAATTTTAAAAAATAATGCAGCAAGTGCAATATATCTTGGCTAATGGAAGTGAAACACAACCCAAATAAAACTCAGGAAAAAGAAAGAAAATGTTCTAGCACAACTTACCTGCATTACTTGGGAATCTCTAAAAAAGGCTATTTTCAAGTTCTTGTCACCTGCAATATCAACTTGATTTTAAGGTAATTTATGTCATTACTCTGAATTCTGGAAATGAGCGGGTTGCGCCCGCATATGAGCAATATATACGTATGAGTACTTAAAATGACCGTAAAAATGAAGCATTAACAATACACATGCTTTTGATTATCTTATCAACAGAACATGTAAGAAATATAAAGTTGCTCGTAGACTAAGGAAATGCCAAAATTTAAAAATAATGCAAGTGCAATAATATTTTTGGCTAATAGAAGTGAAACGCAGCCCCAAATAAAACTCAGGAAAAAGAAAGAAATGTTTCAGCACAACTTACCTGCATTACTTGGGAATCTCTAAAAAAGGCTATTTTCAAGTTCTTGTCACGTGCAATATCAACTTGATTTTAAGTTAATTTATGTCATTACTCTGAATTCTGGAATTAAAAAGGGAAAGAACACAACTCAAAAGTAACGGTTTAGAATATTAAATGAAATCTGATGGTTCAGAATATTAAAAGAAATCACCAAAACATAAGAAATAAAGCTATTTGTCACCTGATTTATTTGCTTATGTAGACAGTAATATAAAATTCATTTCATGAACTTACTATATCACCGGATATGTATTGTCTACTATGAATAACATATATGTCATGATAATTTTATTGGAACTATCGTCACTGCATACCCATAATCTTATTGGAACCTCCATCTAGCACGCTTAAAGCGGACCATCATTTGAATAACATATAGGTCCAGTTGGCTACAAAGACAGAGAAATCGGCTCAATGAAAAAAATCTGGCTTTATAACTTATTAAGGCAAAATATATGCAGTGAAGAAGAAAGCTAGTAGTCTATGGCTCCGTTGGGGGGACTTATTTTCACCGGTCAAGCGGTTACGACCGCATAAACCGGACCTTACCTTAATTAAGGTCCGGTTCAATGAAAAAAAATCTTGCTTTATAACTTATTAAGGCAAAATATATGCATTAAAGAAGAAAGCTAGTAGTCTATGGCTCCATTTGGGGGGGCTTATTTTCACCGGTCAAGCGGTTACGATCGCATAAACCGGACCTTACCTTAATTAAGATCCGGTTGTGGTGGTCGTAACTGCTTGACCGGTGAAAATAAGTCCCCCCCAAATGAAACCTATATTTATAAAAAGTGTTTATAAGAAAAGTGATATTCATAATGGTACAACTCTATGTAAATTTCTAAATATATATATATTTAGAGGGTCCATTCGAAGTTTTGATTAAAAATATGTATTTGGTACAATACGAAAAATGAGATTCAACATTAAGATTTATCATCTCCTACCTGATACCATTCTTACTTGAATGCGCCCACTTGAAGAATATCACTATGGATCGATGTGAATGTGGTAAACCTAGACTGATTGTGCAAATAACCTGATCGAAGTGGCCACAATTTGCGGAGGTGACACTACTGTCGAGTGTCGCTGTGGGCTTTGAGGTTGAAGATTTAAGAAGATTCCATACAGTGGAGTGAAAGATATGGTACCTAAACACCTAGAGGGGGGGGGGGGTGAATAGGTGACCTAAACCTTTTTGAAACTTTGTTGGCAGCAAAACAGTTATCTCACAGATTTCTACAGCTAACAACAATAACAAAATATAAACTGCTAATCCACAGCACAGCACAGCACAGCATACACACAAATTTATAGTGGTTCCCCAATCTTTGGGTACATCCACTTTCCCCCTTCGCCTATCTAGCAGTGTACTAGATTCAGCCAAACTTCTCCACTATCTCAGAACCCAACTAGGTTCCTACACCACAGGCCCAAAGCCTTACACTCAGCCACCAAGGCCTACACTCAGCCACCCAGGCCTACACTCAGCCAATCAAGGCCTACACTCAGCCAATTAAGGCTACACTCAGAGTTCTTCAACTCCTACACTCAGGCAACCAAGCCCTACCCTCAGTCTTTATAATATAGGCTTACAATTCACTCAGATCCAATGGATCCTACAAGTTAAAATTGAATTACAATAAACTAACTCTTCAACTCAGAAAATAAGAGAGGAGTTGAGAGTTTTTGAAGAGTTCTTGGTGGAAGAAACTCAGCTAGATCAAACTGACTTAGCTCCTTCAAAGCTTCTTGAGCTAAGAGACTTGATTGTATTAGAATTAGTCTGAATCCTCTGCAGTTGATCCTTGACCTCTGCTTCTTGAGATCCAGATGATTCTGAATCCTTCTTCTCAGCCTTAGTTCCAAAGACTGAATTCTTGATTGGAGCTCTCTCTCTCCAACTTCTTAGATCTGCTGTTGGACAGCAAGATCTTCTGATTTGTATCACTTGGTAACTTGATCAGGCAACACATGAACAAATCTCTTAGATAAATCTGAACCCAATCAGAACTTAATCTTCTTCTGTTAACTCTTAACAACAACAACAACAACAACAACAACAGTTTCTGTAAACAGTCTGTGCCTATTTATAGGCCTTCTTCATGGTAACCGGCTGGTCCGGTTCATAACTGACTTCTGAGATCTCTGACAAGTGCTGTAGACCGGCTGGAACGGCAGCTGTCATGTCATCCAGTCAATTCTTGAAATTCTCTACAACTGTCAGATAGTGTCGAGACTTTTCTGTTCTTAAGTGTCGACACTTATAGACCAAGTGTCGACACATATTGTGTAAGTGTCGACACAAGTCTACAAGTGTCGACACAACTCCTTGTATGTCTCGACACAGATTCTTCTTCAAGTGTCGACACTGAAATTAAGTGTCGACACAAGTACTTGATCTTCTGTAACTTGTTGAATCTTCTAAGTGTCGACACATCTCCTTTGTGTCGACACATCTTCATGTGTGAAAACAACGAAACTGTTAAGTGTCGACACGCTTGCTCTGATGTCGACACAAGTCTTCAATTTTGTTTCTTCAGCTGAGTGTCGACACATTCCCTTAGTGTCGACACTTGTACTTAGAATATTTTGTAAACTTTTTGTTCTTTGCTAAGTGTCGACACAGCTCCTTGTGTCGACACTTTCTTCAAGTGTAGAGTCTTCAACTAAGTGTCGACACATTGTGCTGGGTGTCGACACTTTCTTCAAGTGTTGACTCTTCTGGTTGTGTGTCGACACATTGTGCTGAGTGTCGACACATACTTCAAGTGTTGACTCCTTTGAGTGTGTGTCGACACATTGTGCTGAGTGTCGACACATTCTTCATATGTTGACTCTGCTGATTGAGTGTCGACACATTGTGTTGAGTGTCGACACTTGTCCTTAGTCTCTGCAGAATTTTGCTGAGTGTCGACACAACACCAAGTGTCGACACTTTCTGATGTAGACTCAGCTCTTCTAGGTGTCGACACTTCTGCTAAGTGTCGACACAGCTTTTCTGCATTCTTCTTCACTGAGTGTCGACACAGCTCCAAGTGTCGACACTTTCTGTCTGGTGTCGACTCTTCTTCTCAGGTGTCGACACAATTACTCCAAGTGTCGACACTGCTTGTCTGGGTGTCGACACAAGCTTTCTCAAGTGTCGACACTTTCCCTCTGGGTGTCGACACATGGACTTAGAAACTTTTAGCTTCAGTCCAGTGAATACCTAACCTGCACAAGTAACGCAAACAAACATCAAATACATTATGATGTATATCATTGAGTTAGGTGAGGCTTCTTCAAATCAGGTACATTTGACCAATGTACCCAACAATCTCCCCCTATTTGGAGAAGTCATAACCCTTAGTCAATGATATACACCACTCATAATTAAAAATTAGAAAATGATGTAAAGCAGGTATATGTCAACAGGGTAAACTTAAACATGTAATAAAGCACATATATATACTCATTAAACATTGCAGAACAAACAAGAAATAGACACATGCTTCTGAACAATCATGAGATATATTTATCAAAAATTGTTCTAACATTGTTTTAATACATTTCCATTGTTTTACAAAAAATATTTCATATGTAAAAGATTACAACAATGTTTCTTAGTCTAATCTTAGTCTAGTTCTGATCAGGTTCTTTAATAACAATTCCTTTTCCAGCTTTAACTTGAGCTTTGACAGCAGCAGTAGCAGTAGGCTCAGCATCAGCAGGCTTCTTGCCTTTTGAGTCTTTCTTCTTTTGTTCTTCAGCCTTGATTTTTTGTCTCTCAAAATAATGATAGGGCTTAGGAAAGTACTTGCTAGGCTCCACTGCAGTAGGAGGTAGCTTTCCTAACTTAGCCTTTCTTCTGTACTGGACAATGGCTTCCTCCTGATCTCATGCTTCCTCCATTCAGCTTCTGAGAACCACTTGTTTCTATCAGTAGTGTTGTCTTTAGCAGCTTTCCAGGCAGTTAGAATGATATTTCTAGAGGTAGGGCTCCACTGTTCAAAATCTGGCTTTTGTTCTGCTAATTCCCTAAACCTCTTCTTTGACAGCCTTGTCTCTTCTTCTTTGTCCAAAGCCTCTTGCATAGCTGCTGTTATAGGTTGAACAACCTTTTCTAAATAGACATTGTCCTTGCCCCAGATGGGCTATACATAGTGCTCACCTCTGCATGAATCATTTCAAAATCTGGAGGTGGATAAATGACTTGAGCTACTTCTTGTGGCTCACCTCCAAGATATGCACTTTGAATCCCTGATTCAGCAACATTATCATCATCACACAGGGGAGGATATCCAAGGGTAGCCCTGATGGAATTTGATATCCACTTAGCATGGTCTGAGCTTGCTTTGACTAACACTCTCTCCCCCTTTATGACTTCTTGTGCAACATGATCTCTTACATCATCTTTCTGGAACCTGATTTGGCGGTCCAAGTACCTGATTCCATCCTTAAAATAAGGTCTAAGCTTTGTAAGCTGTTCAGAAATGACCTTCTGTGAATCCTTGATGCAGTCTTGACAGCAGCAATTTCATCTTGAAAAGCTTTATCAAATTCAGCCTTTGCAGCAGCAGCAGATGTAGATGGTTCAGCAGACTTATTCTTTAATTCAGTGACTATAGCATTGTGGGATGCAGTCAAATTATCATTCATCCTTAATTGATTTTCCAGCACATAGTCTTGCTTCAATGCTATATCATCTACTTGTACTTTTATTTTTCTTGGTGTGTAGCCAGAGAAACACCACAGCATTTCCACCCTTGTGGAAGCATTCATTCATCTCCTTCTTGTTCAGGTTCATTTCAAACCTTATTGACTTGATATCTTGTGCAAGGTCAAACTGTAGGGACTTGTGCCCTTCATCCACATATGCCTCTATTGCCTTCCTTTGCTCATCCAACTTGATCTGCATGGCAATCATCATAGCACTATAATCAACTGTTGGAGCTTGTTGAACTATAGGCTGTGGGGCAATGGATTGCAAGGCTTTCTTGTAATTTTGACTTCTTCTTTTAAAAACATAGATTTTCTTCTTCTTGGCCCTAGCACTCTCCTCATCTTCAGAGGCAGAGGTGCTGACAATCTCAACCCTATCCTTAGGGCTTTGTGGTTTTTCAGCTTGCACATCTAGTGCCTTCTCAGTGTCTAGCCTTAAAGGCTCTTCCAGAACTGCCATGTGCTCCCCCTCAGCAGCAGCACCCTTCTCTTCAGCAGTAGCAACCTTGTCCATGTCAAAATCCTCTTGATCTAAATTCAGAAACAAATCTTCCATAGTATATTCATGAGGGGATGGAGCTGGAGATAGTCTTTGTTCTTCAACTACTTGAGTAGTATCTGGAACATTTTGCATAACAGCAGATGTGTCTTCAAGACCAACATCTGGAGCTTGGCTAGGTAGCTGAGTTTGCTGAGGAACATCAGACAAATCAGCATCTTCAATAAGATATTCTAAAGTTTTTAAGTCAGTGAGTACCTCTTGGATAATGACTGTGGCTTGCTCACTGTCCAGAGTAGAGGGTTCTTCTATTGCTGGAAGCTCCCCCTGGCTTGGATCCCTATACTTGGGGCTAGCTGGAGGCAGCTCCCCTGGATTTCAGCTGTCTCTTGAGGAGCAGGAGACTTCTCTGCAGCCACTTCTCTTGACTATCAGGAGTGAAAACAACTTGTTCTTCACTACCTGAACTGCTGGAGGACTCCTGTGTCACAGGAGCTATCTTCCTCTTCTTCTTTGGAGGTGAAGCTTTCTTAGTAAACTGGCTTCTCTGGGGTAGGTATTTCCTTAGATAGTACTCTTTCCCACCTGGAAAATATCTTTGATCCATCCTTCTCATGTGATTGATTTTAGTACCAGCAGCATTGCTCATTACCTCTGGTATTGTACCAGCCAGGTAGAGACTTAGTATTCTGCCCAGATTGGGCTTCTTCAGACTCTCCTTAATTTTCTCATACACAACCATGGACCAGTCTGTTTTTAGGTTGAAGATATTCTGGTCATAACACTGAACATGGAGGCTGACACCCTGTCATGCCCTCAGTCTTGCTGAGTATAACTTTCCCACAATTTCAGACAGGAATTTTCCTTGGTTATTCATTCCTTCCTGTTGAATACAGATCCTATCTTCATCTTAGGATCTAGACCACACCAGGTAAGTGCTTCCCTGGTCTTAGATGTAGTCACGTCCTCTTCTGCTTGAATTTAGGTAGTGAAGTACCTTTCTCAGAGTTTTGGGTGAAATCTTGACCTTGGTTCCATGCACTCTTGATTTGATTCTGTAACCTGAGTCATCTACAGAAGCTCCAGTAAGGAATTCAAGAACTTCCTTCTTCCATATTTTGGTTGGTTCTGAAACCAAGTACTCCAATCCAGAATCGGCAATTAGGGTTACTACCGCCTTGAGTTCTTGATTAGCTTCATCGAATGCACCTCGCACGAGCTCATAGCCTTCGTTAACATTCTCCTCGAGCTTGGGAGCCATTAGGGTTTGGAGATTTAGTCTTGAGAAAAGAGAAATGTCGACACAGGATTTTTGGTCTCGAAACTCTGAAAGCGTGTCGACAACCAAAGACAGAACCCTATTTATACCTTTCTGATTTTGAAGGTGAACAGGCGGGACAGCTAGCTTAACATGTGTCGACACTAGCAATAAGTGTCGACACTTACTTATAATGTCTCGACACATATGTGTCGACACAAGTTTAGTCAACAGATTTTATGTGTCGACACATGTTTATGTGTCGACACCACTCTACTCGACTAATCGTCGAGACTTTACTTAGAAAATTCTGAGTAAAACTTAAGTGTCGACACCACATTGGATGTGTCGACACCTACTCAACATGTGTCGACACTAACATTCTGAAGTGTCGACACCAACTTCTTAGATGTGTCGACACCATTTTCCTGAAGTGTCGACACTTACTATTCTGTGTCGACATAGACTTGTCTATGTGTCGACACCTTTTTACTTAGCCAATTTTTAGTTCTGTAAACTTAGTCTAAGTTTATCATACCTAGTTCAATTTTGAACCTATTGAACTTAGCTTCTTCTAAGGGCTTAGTAAACATATCAGCTATCTGATTATCAGTTTTAACATATTCAAGTGCAATATCATTTCTTTCTACATGCTCCCTAAGAAAGTGATATTTAATCTCAATATGTTTAGTTCTACTATGTGACACAGGATTATTAGCTATTGAAATAGCACTTGTAGAATCACAGAAAAGTGGAGTTCTACTTACCTGAAATCCATAGTCTTCTAGCTGATGTTGAATCCACAGAAGTTGAGCACAGCACTTCCTGCAGCTACATATTCTGACTCAGCTGTTGGAGATAGCACACTAGTCTGCTTTTTGCTGCTCTATGAAATTATTCTTCCACCTAGGAATTGACAGGTTCCAGTTGTGCTCTTTCTATCCTCTTTGCATCCTGCAAAGTCTGCATCTGTATAACCTGTTAGATCAAAATCTTCATTCCTAGGGTACCAGAGGCCTAAATATGGAGTGCCCTTTAGATATCTCAAAATTCTCTTGACTGCAGTCAAGTGAGACTCTTTAGGGCATGCTTGATACCTGGCACAAAACACATGTAGCATACATAATTGTTAGGTCTACTTGCAGTCAAGTATAGTAAGGAGCCAACTATCCCTCTATACAAGGTTTCATCTACAGGTTTCCCTGCATCATCCTTGCTAGCTAAGAGACATACTTGACCCCATAGGAGTCTTCATGGTATGGATGAATCCATACCATATTTCCTTATGAGTTCTAGGGTGAACTTGGACTGACATATGGACAAGCCACTTTCAGTCTGTTTAACTTGGAGACCCAAGAAAAACTTTAGCTCTCCCATACTACTCATCTCAAATTGACTTTGCATAAGCTTTGCAAACTTTTTGCAAAGGCTACTTTCAGTAGACCCAAATATAATGTCATCTACATATATTTGGACAAGTATGACTTTGCCTCTAGATTCCCTAAGGAATAGAGTCTTATCTATTTTCCCCCTTGTGAACTTGTTCTCAATGAGGAAACTAGATAGGGTTTCATACCAAGCTCTAGGAGCTTGTTTTAACCCATACAATGCTTTCCTAAGTCTATAGACATAATGAGGTTGAGTTGGATCAACAAAACCTGATGGCTGCTCCATATAGACTTCTTCTTTCAAATTACCATTTAGGAATGCTGACTTGACATCCATTGGTATACTTGAATCCTTGATAGGTTGCATAGGCCAAGAACATCCTTATGGCCTCCAGTCTAGCTACTGGGGCAAAGGTTTGATCAAAATCAATACCTTCTTCTTGCATATATCCTTTTGCAACCAATCTTGCTTTATTCTTTATGATGACCCCTTGTTCATCTAACTTATTTCTGTAGATCCACTTAGTTTCTATAACATTGTGGTCTTTAGGCTTTGGAACCAGCTCCCAAACCTTGCACCTTTTGAACTGATTAAGCTCTTCTTGCATAGCTTCATTCCATGTGGATCTTGTATAGCTTCTTCAAATTTCTTTAGGTTCTATTTGAGACAGAAAACTAGAATATACTGCAGCATTCTGATTTCTGCTCCTTGTCTGAACTCCTTGTCTTGGATCTCCAATAATCAGCTCTACTGGATGATCTCTTAGATGCCTGTTGGCTGGATGTAGCATCCAAAACTGAAACCTTCATGGGCATATATGTCCCCTCTTTGACTGTGATGTAGATTCTAGGGTCAGAGGCCTCCATAAATAGCCTAACCCTTTCTTTCCAGATCCCAAAGATCTCTTTTCTGCATATGGGCAGTTTCATTGAACCCAATTCCTTGTGATTCTCTGAAGAACCCATGTTTCTTGATTTTCTTGAAACTGTGTTCTGACTTACACTGAATCTGCCAAACTGGATCTCCTCAGACAGTTAGTCCTTTTTGAGGAACTGACTCTGATACCACTTGAAAGATATGGTACCTAAACACCTAGAGGGGGGGGGTGAATAGGTGACCTAAACCTTTTGAAACTTTGTTGGCAGCAAAACAGTTATCTCACAGATTTCTACAGCTAACAGCAATAACAAAATATAAATTGCTAATCCACAGCACAGCACAGCACAGCAGACACACAAATTTATAGTGGTTCCTCAATCTTTGGGTACATCCACTTTCCCACTTCGCCTATCTAGCAGTGTACTAGATTCGGCCAAACTTCTCCACTATCTCAGAACCCAACTAGGTTCCTACACCTCAGGCCAAATCCTTACACTCAGCCACCAAGGCCTACACTCAGCCACCCAGGCCTACACTCAGCAATCAAGGCCTACACTCAGCCAATTAAGGCCTACACTCAGAGTTCTTCAACTCCTACACTCAGGCAAACAACCCTACCCTCAGCCTTTTTAATATAGGCTTACAATTCACTCAGATCCAATGGATCCTACAAGTTAAAATTGAATTACAATAACTAACTCTTCAACTCAGAAAATAAGAGAGGAGTTGAGAGTTTCTTGAAGAGTTCTTGGAAGAACTCAGCTAGATCCAAACTGACTTAGCTTCCTTCAAAGCTTCTTGAGTAGAACTGAATTAGTCTGAATCCTCTGCAGGTGATCCTTGACCTCTGCTTCTTGAGATCCAGATGATTCTGAATCCTTCTTCTCAGCCTTAGTTCCAAAGACTGAATTCTTGATTGGAGCTCTCTCTCTCCAACTTCTTAGATCTGCTGTTGGACAGCAAGATCTTCTTGATTTGTATCACTTGGATAACTTGATCAGCAACTACTTGAACAAATCTCTTAGATTAATCTGAACTCAATCAGAACTAATTTCTTCTGTTAACTCTTAACAACAACAACAACAGTTTCTGTAAACAGTCTGTGCCTATTTATAGGCCTCTTCATGGTAACCGGCTGGTCCGGTTCATAACTGACTTCTGAGATCTCTGACAAGTGCTGTAGACCGGCTGGAACGGCAGCTGTCATGTCCATCAGTCAATTCTTGAAATTCTCTAACTGTCAGATAGTGTCGAGACTTTCTGTTCTTAAGTGTCGACACTTATAGACCAGTGTCGACACATGTTGTGTAAGTGTCGACACAAGTCTACAAAGTATCGACACAACTCCTTGTATGTCTCGACACAGATTCTTCTTCATGTGTCGACACTGAAATTAAGTGTCGACACAAGTACTTGATCTTCTGTAACTTGTTGAATTCTTCTAAGTGTCGACACATCTTCTTTGTGTCGACACCATCTTCATGTGTTGAAACTGTCAAGTGTCGACACTGCTTCTTGGTGTCGACACAAGTCTTCAATTTTGTTTCTTCAGCTGAGTGTCGACACATTCCCTTAGTGTCGACACTTGTACTTAGAATATTTTGTAAACTTTTCTGTGTCTTTGCTAAGTGTCGACACAGCTCCTTGTGTCGACACTTTCTTCAAGTGTAGAGTCTTCAACTAAGTGTCGACACATTGTGCTGGGTGTCGACACTTTCTTCAAGTGTTGACTCTTCTGGTTGTGTGTCGACACATTGTGCTGAGTGTCGACACATACTTCAAGTGTTGACTCCTTTGAGTGTGTGTCGACACATTGTGCTGAGTGTCGACACATTCTTCATATGTTGACTCTGCTGATTGAGTGTCGACACATTTGTTGAGTGTCGACACTTGTACCTTAGTCTCTGCAGAATTTGCTGAGTGTCGACACAACACCAAGTGTCGACACTTTCTGATGTAGACTCAGCTCTTCTAGGTGCGACACTTCTGCTAAGTGTCGACACAGCTTTTCTGCATTCTTCTTCACTGAGTGTTGACACAGCTCCAAGTGTCGACACTTTCTGTTGGTGTCGACTCTTCTTCTCAGGTGTCGACACAATTACTCCAAGTGTCGACACTGCTTGTCTGGGTGTCGACACAAGCTTTCTCAAGTGTCGACACTTTCCCTCTGGGTGTCGACACATGGACTTGAAAACTTTTAGCTTCAGTCCAGTGAATACCTAACCTGCACAAGTAACTCAAACAAACATCAAATACATTATGATGTATATCATTGAGTTAGGTGAGGCTTCTTCAAATCAGGTACATTTGACCAATGTACCCAACATGGAGTCTACGGGCTAATTAAAAATAAACATAAATAGACAAAAAAATCAACAAACATAATAGCTAAACACTTGAGATACAACAGTTATAATGCCATTTTTGAACTCTATCAAGCCACAAATTTTACAATTTCCTCAACACAATTGAAAAATAGGCACTAAGAAAGAAATTGGTTTATTTTTTGCAAATGTCCACCCAATTGAAGAGTCATAGACAAAAAAAATCAAGATTGCATAAGGATATAATTAGTTGTGCCATTAGAAAAAGAAGATGAAGGCTGTAAGTGCGTGAAAATGATTTGAGTCAGAACATAGCAAGAAAAGAGATTTGAAAACAACTAAGTATGAACTTAAAAGTTAACCAGAAATTGTAGGGTTTACCACTAAAACCTGTAGATGCGTGGTTGTAGGCGGAGTAGAAACACATTAGGATTTGCCTCTGAAACCTGTAGGTGGAGCAAAAACGCATTAGGGTTTACCTCTGAAAGTGCCTGTTGGCGTCGGCGACATTGTGGAAACCTCATGTTGAGAACCAAGGTCCAGCGGGATTGAGTGTGTGTGGGACCGCATATTTTGGGCTTCCCCATCGCGTTCCAGGTCTGGGTGTTGACCCGGGGGGCCCCCCCGTGTGGCGGAATATCCCCGCCATCCGTGGATGGATTAGTCCCACATGCCTGCAGCGGGTGGTCCTTGGTGTTTATGTACCCGTCTCCCCTTACCATTACCTCGGGGTTTTGGGAAGATGTGTGGTGACGGGTGGTTTCCACATGATATCAAAGCTATCCCGCTACGGGGGTGTGTTGAGAACCAAGGTCCAGCGGGATTGGGTGTGTGTGGGACCGCATATTTTGGGCTTCCCCATCGCATTTCAGGTCTGGGTGTTGACCCCGGTGGGCCCACCGTGTGATGGAATATTCCCCGTCATCCCGTGGATGGATTAGTCCCACATTGCCTTGCAGGGCGGGTGGTCCTTGATGTTTATGTAACCCCTGTCCCCCTTACCATTACCTCGGGGTTTTGGGAAGATGTGTGGGTGACGGGTGTTTCCACACTCCCATGCTTGCTCTGTTTTTATACACAGGCAAGAGATCGAAGAGGGTTAAAGATCTTCGATGAAAAGATCTGCTTCATTT